>CM077221.1:44613678-45213678 GCA_039654775.1 Spinibarbus caldwelli | reverse complement strand
TTGTATTTTCATCAAACAAAGACTGGATTAAGTACCCTGATATTTCACCTTAACCTGTAAACTCATTACATAGCTGTTATGTTTGTTCTCAGGGTGTGTTTTATTTACATGGCATTGATAAAAAAAAAAAAAACACTAAACAGTGAGATATTTTCTGCATCCCAGATCCTTGTGTTCTTCCGGAGCACGATATAGTCCTGCTCCCCTTTATCTAACAGCTGCGTTACACCATTGCCTCCATTCTCTGTGTAACAGCTACTCTTGTGATGTTGTGTTATTGCCACTAGTTTTCCATTTCTATGCAAGGCTAACTCTGTCGGCTGATCAGCTTGACAAAGTAGAAGAAGCTGAAATAGCATACTCCCTGTCAGGCCCGGTGTTCTGTTGATTTGTGCTACCCTGTCAAGATTTTGCTACCTCCCATTAAAACAGTAGGTAGTACAATTCGACAACGAAAAATGCTACCTGTCAAATTATGATTTATTAATGTCTACACCTACCACAACCCTAAACCTACCCTTACAGTAATGCAAATGCTGTAATTATGTGTTATATTCGCAGTTGTGGCTAGAAGGGATACAGCTACCAGAAACCAACAATAAATAATTTTTTCTACCTATTAGATTGTGTTTTATTAACATCTACACCTACCCCAACCCTAAACTTACCTATACAGTAATGCAGATACATGAAATATTGTTGTTCAACGTGAGAAAAAGGACACAATATTGATGTGCGCATGCGCAATAAGCCCTGGTAAGAAAATCTTCTGTCTAACTGATTGCTTTTAGATGGAAAAGCTGCCCATAACTCCTGGTCTAGGATCTGTTTTCTTCGTAATAATAGCAAATAGATTTGGCAAACAATCCAGTGTATCTGCCCTTCTGCTTTGGAAAGCGTCAAATGATTTTACAATGCATTTTGTCAGAGGGGAGCAAAGTAGCCAATCACAGACATGTTTGTTGATTTCTAAAACGTGATTTGCCAATCAGAGGTGTTTAGGTTGGAATCGCAACTTTTTGTCCAGCGCTGAGTTCTATCATGCTCGTAACTTCATTAAAAAAAGTTTCATTGTGTTGTCACATTTATTGGTTAAAACTGATCTTTGTACCCAGATAGCAAAATGACTCTGGAGCGGATCTGCCCCGGAGGTACCACAAGATCCCTATCCATATCCGCTAATAAAGCGGTTCATCCGGCCCGGATCCGAACCGGACCCGCTGATGAAGCAACGGATCCGAACCGGATCCGATCCGGACCCGTTCATGAAGTAGTTCATCCGGCCCGGATCCGTTCATTAAGTGGGTTTATACCTTATTTAAAATGGGTAATCTGGCCAAAACTAGCTATGGAAATACCTAAAATAGAGCTGACAAACATTATGTTGACTATATTGCTCTTAAATATTCCATATGCCTCCCTATATTAATATTAATAAACCAGAAAACCGTTCAAAACTTGACAAAAATCTAAACTTTTCTTGGCCAATAACAATGACCCACTCTATAAAAAGTAGGTATTATTACATGAAGATAAGTAAAAAATAAAATGCAACCACAAATTGTACAAAAACATTGTTTTATTTAATGAAAAACCTCTAAAAAGAAAATTCAGTTCGATAACTTGGTAAAGTTAATCTTTACGAATGAACTAGCTCAATTCAGCTATAAGGAATTTTACAGCATACAAAAGTTTCATTATTCACTTTGTCAGCTTGATGTTGATTTAATAAAATTCAATATCAGTAAAAATGTTGCAATGAAACAAATTCGATTCGGCAATAAAGCAGCTCTGGAGAAAACGGTGATATCATAATCCAACTCAATTCAGTTCAAGTTTTGTCATTATGCAATACAATGAAATCAGTATTAAAATCAGCAATCCAGAGGTCACAGTGGAACCCAACCCAGGTGAGTGAAACGAAGAAAAAACACCTAGGGAGAAACCAGGAGCAGTCAGCTCAGCTCTCCTCTGGTTAAATGAACAAAGATGGTGTGATTATGATTTCAGGCTGCATCACTAGTGAGATTGTGGACTGATGTCATTCACAATATTTCATCCAGCTCCTACTGCTGGTAGATCAGGATACGTCACGCTGTCATTTGATCAGAGGAGAAGTTGTAGTCTGTCCAGCAAGGCTGCCGTTTAGCCAGTAGTGGACGACTGGTTTAACAGTGACTGTAAGCATGATAAAACTGCACTGTGGTCCTAGCAGCTCCTGGCCTGACACGTTCATTGCTGGCTGTAGGGGTCTGTGCAGAAGACTTGTCTGTTTATCGTGGTCTTCGCTGAGGATCTGTGCTAATGTCTGTCCAGTCGTGATGTTCACTTGTCGTGGTCTTCGCTGACATTCAGGGCTGCGTTGTGGTAATCTCTGGGTGCAGGTCCATCATCTGGTCTGGATACAGACCGCATCCGGCCGAGTATGATAACCTTAGGACAAGAATGAGACAGAAACACTGAAATAAGTAAAAAAGTATCGGTGTTGACTTTTTTCTCACAGCACCTTTAATCACACAAGCACATTTTCATACAAATTTCATGACATCTCATAGCAAAGATTACTGTTAAATGTAGGATGTAAAAGTAGGTTTGTAAATATTGATATGAATGTTTTGACATTGCACAGTTATTACACATTAAAAGCTGAAGTGTGGATCGTTGTCAGTATTTGACAAACTAGTTGGTTAAATCAAGTTTAAAACTATTTAATCTTACTTTTAAAGATAAAGTAGAATATTGAAGGATGATGTAGAATCAAAAACCAGACTGGAGCACTTGAATGAGCTGTAAAGCTGTAACAGAACACACACACACACACACACACACACACACAGTATCTTAGTATGTTTCAATTTCATATAAGTTATCTGAAACAATATTACAAGAGGTGGGGAATATATTTGTTAAGAAAAATAGACAAGTGGCCAGGTATCAACAAGCTGTCGCAGATAACATTTCCATATATGATTTTTTTCTTTATTTGTGGTGTGAGCGCTTACAGTTTAATGCAAATCTATAATATAATAAATATGCAGATATCAATTATAAGGCCACATTTTATTTTAGTTGTTTACCAAACTGAATTTCAGTTTAATTTTCATCCGAGTTCCGTAGTGAATGTAGACATTTTTATAATATTTTATATGACTCAACATATCGCGTTGGAATGATTAACGCTTACTGTATCATTAATTGTCATATAGCCCTTGACAATGTCTGCATGAAATACCTCTGCTTTTTCAGCTTTCTGTCACGGAAAAAGCATTTTTTTCACTCCGGCTGTGAGAAGGCCTATGGCAATTGATGATACAGTAAGCCTTAACCACTCCAACGCGATCTTAATTAAAATAATATAAACATAAAATAACATAAAACGTCTACATTCAATACTATCCAGTCTCTGCTGTAGCTCCTGTGTCCTAAATTCCCAGAATGCATTGCCATTGTGACAACACACTCCTGTTCTCTTTTGACATTGCACATTTATTCCATGTTAAAGCTGTAGTGTGGATCATTGTCAGTATTTGACAAAATAGTTGGCTAAATCAAGTTCAAAACTCTACTTTTATCTTATTTTTAGAGATGAAGTAGAATATCGAAGAATGATGTAGAATCAGAAACCAGACTGGAGCTGTAACAGAACACACACACACACACACACACACACACACACACACACACACACACACACACATACACACACACACACACACACACACACACAGAGTATCTTAGTATGGTTTAATTTTATATAAATGATCTAAAACATTACAAGAGGTGGGGAATATATTTGTAAAGAAAAATAGACACAAACTAGTATACCACAACCAAAGATTACTGTTAAATGTAGAATGTAAAAGTAGGTTTCTAAACATTTAACCTTAAATATTGATATGAGTCTTTTGACATTGCACATTTAGTACACATTAAAAGCTGAAGTGTGGTTGTCAGTATCTGACAAAATAGTTGGCTAAATCAAGTTTAAAACTCTATTTAATCTTACTTTTAAAGATGAAGCAGAACATCGAAGGATGAAGTAGAATCAAAAACCAGACTGGAGCACTTGAATGAGCTGTAAAGCTGCAACAGAACACACACACACACACACACACACACACACACACACACGCAGACAGTATCTTAGTATTTTATTGTTTTTTTGTTTTTTTTTGTTTTTTCATACAAATGATTTGAAACCACATTACAAGAGGTGGGGAATATATTTGTCAATATATATAAAAACAAAAATAGACTTGAGCTAATATTTCAGAACTAAATTTCAAAGAAAAATATAGTATAATATCACCTGCAGTTATTCCTGAAGAGGGGTGAAAAATTACCCTGTCTCACAAAAAGGAGATCCCGTCTAAACAGGCCTGTTATTATTACTCAAAATCTATGATGTGCTGAAGAGCTAACATAATTCGACAGTCCACAACGCAGTTTCAGAATTAAAAATGACAACAAAGCAATTAACTATTTTATTAACTTTAATGTTAATGGCAACTGTACATATAAAAGCATATTTAAACAGTATTCTTACTGTGTTCCATCTTTCTACATGTGGAAACCTATTAGCAATATGGGCAAATCATGGAAAACATTCACTGCTGTCACTGTCGCTTCCACTTTCCTCTGGCATATACTCTATTATTCTGTGCTGACTTCTTGACCTATGCTGTCCCTGTTTGGATGGCAAAATTCAAATTTGTCTCCATACGTATGAGTACAGTTGCCATTTAATGCTGTAATACGTAATTTTAAATGGTTATTTATGTTGATATATTTGTTAAATGTCTGTTTTATTACAATGTAAGACAATTAATAACATCTTTGAAAAAATAGAATAGCTATACAGGTGCATCTCAATAAATTAGAATGTTGTGGAAAAGTTAATTTATTTCAGTAATTCAAATCAAATTGTGAAACTCGTGTATTAAATAAATTCAATGCACACAGACTGAAGTAGTTTAAGTCTTTGGTTCTTTTAATTGTGATGATTTTGGCTCACATTTAACAAAAACCCACCAATTCACTATCTCAACAAATTAGAATACTTCATCAGACCAAAAAAAAAAAACAAAAAATACATTTTTAGTGAATTGTTGGCCTTCTGGAAAGTATGTTCATTTACTGTATATGTACTCAATACTTGGTAGGGGCTCCTTTTGCTTTAATTACTGCCTCAATTCAGCGTGGCATGGCGGTGATCAGTTTGTGGCACTGCTGAGGTGGTATGGAAGCCCAGGTTTCTTTGACTGTGGCCTTCAGCTCATCTGCATTTTTGGTCTCTTGTTTCTCATTTTCCTCTTGACAATACCCCATAGATTCTCTTTTGGGTTCAGGTCTGGTGAGTTTGCTGGCCAGTCAAGCACACCAACACCATGGTCATTTAACCAACTTTTGGTGCTTTTGGCAGTGTGGGCAGGTGCCAAATCCTGCTGGAAAATGAAATCAGCATCTTTAAAAAGCTGGTAAGGAGAAGGAAGCATGAAGTGCTCCAAAATTTCTTGGTAAATGGGTGCAGTGACTTTGGTTTTCAAAAAACACAATGGACCAACACCAGCAGATGACATTGCACCCCAAATCATCTCAGACTGTAGAAACTTAACACTGGACTTCAAGCAACTTGGGCTATGAGCTTCTCCACCCTTCCTCCAGACTCTAGGACCTTGGTTTCCAAATGAAATACAAAACTTGCTCTCATCTGAAAAGAGGACTTTGGACCACTGGGCAACAGTCCAGTTCTTCTTCTGCTTAGCCCAGGTAAGACGCATCTGACATTGTCTGTGGTTCAGGAGTGGCTTAACAAGAGGAATACGACAACTGTAGCCAAATTCCTTGACACGTCTGTGTGTGGTGGCTCTTGATGCCTTGACCCCAGCCTCAGTCCATTCCTTGTGAAGTTCACCAAAATTCTTGAATCGATTTTGCTTGACAGTCCTCATAAGGCTGCGGTTCTCTTGGTTGGTTGTGCATCTTTTTCTTCCACACTTTTTCCTTCCACTCAACTTTCTGTTAACATGCTTGGATACAGCACTCTGTGAACAGCCAGCTTCTTTGACAATGAATGTTTGTGGCTCATCATCACAATTAAAAGAACCAAAGACTTAAACTACTTCAGTCTTTGTGCATTGAATTTATTTAATACACGAGTTTCACAATTTGAGTTGAATTACTGAAATAAATGAACTTTTCCACGACATTCTAATTTATTGAGATGCAACTGTATATTATAATATACTAAATTGCAAGTTCAATCATTACGAATATAGATGTATGCTGTTATTGCAGTGCTTATGACAGGAATATGTGAGGAAAATAGAAGAAAATTAATCAAAGATGAGAGGAGAGGGAATTTTTAACTAACTACAGCGAGGAGCTTGTTCTTTTAAAACTGGAAGGTTTTGTTGGAGTGTTTTCTCAAACAATCAGTTCACTTGAGAGGCAAGAGGTGACTGATGAGAAGTGAATAACTCATTCATAAACCCTTTTTTTGTTAATTTGAACCTATATAGAGTATGTATAATATATATATATATATATATATATATATATATAGTCTTATATACTCTATTTTCTTAGAGTATATATATATATATATATATACGTTTTCAAAAAAACATCTAAATACGTCTTTTTCACCAGCACCTGACCAACTCATGCTACTACTTACATATTCTATTCTATTCTATTTACATAAAAAAAAAAAAAAAAAAACCTAGCTACGTGTACTGTGCTAGACTAACTGAGACTTGTCGTGACACTTGCTCTCTCATTGGTCTGATTGCTCCTATTGTTCTCCTCATTTGTAAGTCGCTTTGGATAAAAGCGTCTGCTGAATGATTAAATGTAAATGTAAAAAAAAAAAAAATCTATCTATCTATCTATATATATATATATATATATATATATACATACATACACACACACACACATACATACATATATATATATATATATATATATATATATACACACACACACACACACACACACACACACACACATATATATATATTTATTTTTTATTTTTTGTCAACATTTGGCTTGGCATTATAGCTATATTCTAACCAACATAAGCATATTATAACATTTTAAGTCCTACTGTACCTACTTGTGTCAAACAGCACTCTAACAGCTAATTACATTGAATATTGATTAAAAAACTATAGTACATTTTAATTTCGATACGATCACTCTAGCCCTTTTGTGTCATTTTGCTGGGTTATTTTCACAGTGTTCGGTAGTTTTGTGCAAACTATGCCTGGTTAAGTTTCTCTAGGAGTAATGAAGCACCTCCTCACAATCTGCCCAGCTGTAGTTTGTGAGGAGACTGTAATGTGTGACAGAGGAGATGTAAAGACATAAAAATCTATTATATATAAATAAATATTTTTAATTATTTATTATTATTTTATTTATTATTTATTGTAATTAAATAAATATATAAATTGCATATGCTGCCAAAGATGGAAATAACCAATTATGAGGAAAAATGAACACTTTCAGTCAGTATGGGCTAACATTGGTTAAAGTGTACAGCCCAATCAGTTGGCTCTGCGCTAGGTTTCCAATTATCTTGTTTTTAAGCCAGCCATGTTTAGAATGATTAACATGCAAATAAGTGTCCAAAACCGTTATATTCAGTTCATAAGTTAAGCTCTAAAAGATTTAATAAGAATATTTTTAACACAATATTTTCCAAATGGTTAAAATAAATTAAAATAATAATAATAATAATAATAATAATAATAATAATAATAATAATAATAATAATAATAATAATAATCTGTAGAAAAACAGAAAGTGTTGTGGTAATCTTCTGCCAGTATATTACTGGTTCAATTTACTTACATTTCCTTTAGCCCTAAAAACAACACAGTGCAACTCATACTTTAAAATGCAGAAAAAAAAAAAAAAAACACCTGTGAAAAATCAATACAGAAAACTCCTCCATATAACACAGCACATCAGGTCCTGTTTTTCTTAGAGTATAGTCATTATGTAAAACATCTCTTTCAGTCATTTGAATGAAAACAATCAAGCTCTAATTTAAGGTCTTACCTGAATGACACTGACACAGTAACTGACTTGAGATTCAGTGTGTCATATTCTCTGTCTCTTTCTCTCGTGTGCATATGTGGGTGTTAGTTGAGAGAGCGGTAATGCAGTGGTGGGCCGTCAGAGCCAGCAAAGCCTTCTCTACTGGCCTAAACACTACTAATGTCAGGATTCTGGACTGTTTGTGTCGTGTTTTGCCCCTGTTTCTGCTCCTGTTTGTCCTTATTTGGTCATGTTCCTGTCCTCGTTTAGTTTTATTATTTGTTGATTCCCCGCACCTGTCTGTCTCTCGTTATCCAGTGCATCCCATTCTATTCAGTCTGTGTTTGTCGGGTCTCTAACGTCGTGTGAGTGTGTCTCTCCTGTTCCCAAGTGTGGATACCCTTTGTTCTGGATTACAATGAAGATACGCTCCTTCCGGCAGCGTAACTGTGACAGATGACCCAACCGATACAGTAACCTCTGTTTTCCTCTCTGTTTGTTTTCTCATTTTACTCAGTGTTTTTTTTTTCTCGTTGTGTTCTCCCTATGGATCCCCTCATCCTCCTGGAATTCCTCCTCCTCCTGCTGAAGCAGGAAGAGTGATCGCTCGAGGACCATACAAGACTGTTCCTGATTCTAGCTAACACCACCAACTACCTGGACGACGCGCTCTGTGCATTCTGTGACGCAAGTTTGAACATCGCGTGCATAGCACCTTCGTCCGAGGATGGTCCTCAAGCAGATTTTGCCACATTTGTGAACCATTCCAGACCCAGAGCCCAGCCCACCAACTCCCCGCAGTGCGGAGCATCAGCCCGAATCCACCGATGATGGAGAGCCAATTCCCGCCGCGATCTGCGAGCCAGCGCAACTTCGAGCGACTGAGCGGAGGATCGCACCGGAGGCAGAGCCGATTCCGTCAGACCAGGTGCGAGAGCCGGCGACCATGCCCGCCGTGAGGGAGCAAGCCGTGGATGGTGTGAGTGCGGAGTGGAGCTCCGCCCCCTGCACCGTGGCTGAGGGTGAGCTGATTGTACATCTGGGGCTATTGACTTTAGACTGGGAAACTGATCTGGAGATCGATCTGCCCCCTCTCCTCTCTCCGTTGTCCCCACTGGTCCCGTCCAGCCCCATGTTCAGCCCAGAGGGGCCTCCTGAACCTCCAGTGCCCGCTCCTCGAAAGCGCCCTCCAGTGCCCGCTACTCGAAAGTGCCCGCTCCTCGAGCGCGCCCTCCAGAGCCCGATATTCCAGAGCGTCATCCTTTTCCCTTGTTCAGCCCAGAGGAGGCTCACAAATGCCCGCCTTTCCACCCGCTCCTGCCTCCTCCTCCGCTGTCGTCTGGCAGCCCCTTCACTCGCCCTCAGCCCCCTATCTGTACAGTGCGAACTCCGTGGGACTGCCATCCTCTAGCGTCGCCGGGGCTGGAGTGTTCCTCACCTTCGCCTCCAGCCTCCAAGGCCCAGACTCCGCCTCGGCCCATTGACCCAGTGGCTCCACCTCGGCTCCTAGCTCCCTCGCCTCCACCATCACCCATTGATCCACCAGCTCTACCGGGCTCCCTCGTCCCTCCGGCTCCACTTTGGTCTGGCGTCGACCATCCTGCGCCTCAGGACTCCACTCCTCCGGCTGCGCCTCGTCCCTTCGTCCCTCCGGCTCCGTCAGGCTCCTTCAACCCCTTGGCTCCTCCTCAGTCCTCAGTCGCTCCGGCTCCACCACAGATCTCCGGATCTCTGCCTCGGTCGCCAGAGCCCTCGGCTCCACCCTGGCCCCCCGGATCCTCTGCATTCTCCTGTTCTAGCTCCCTCCTGTCTCGTCCCTGGTTCCTCCCTCCTTCGTCACCTCCTTGGTCTCTGTCAGCCGGCCCCCTCTCGAGTGCCTGTCCTCCTCCTGAGCCTCCTCCCAAGTTCCCACCCATCCCTCCCTCTGTTGTAGCTATGGTGCGAGGACGCACCTTCTGGGAGGGGGAGTAATGTCAGGATTCTGGACTGTTTGTGTCGTGTTTTGTCCCGGTTTCTGTTCCTGTTTGTCCTTATTTGGTCATGTTCCTGTCCTTATTTAGTTTGATTATTTGTTGATTACCCGCACCTGTCTGTCCCTCATTATCCAGTGCATTTAAGCCCCATTCTGTTCAGTCTGTGTTTGTCGGGTCTCTAGTGTCGTGTGCATGTGCCTCTCCTGTTCCCAAGTGTGGATACCCTTTGTTCTGGATTATAATAAAGACTGTTCATTTGATCCACGGCTCCATGTTCCTTCCAGCAGCTTAACTGTGACAATTAGAATCACTGACTTAGTTTTAATATATTTTTCCATGAATGTGTATTAAATTATTTCCAAAGGTCTATTCTTTTAATTTCATAGCTTTTCTCTTGGTTGTGCTGCTTCCAATAGTGTATGTTTTTATTAGAGCTTTTATCCAATCATATTTCAGTGGCAATGAAACCGTTGCTTTAACCAATCAGATTTTGAGTTGGCAGCACCAGGGCCATCTAGCAGGCTTACGATAACGTCAGCGTTTTCTCGTCCTTTGATTGGATGGTCAGAGAGCATACTAGTCAAAGCTAGCAAACAGCATCACTGTAAATCATTTTTGTTTTCAAGGTATCATTACTGTTTCTCAGGTTTATTACTGTATATGCTGTGTGCAGTATGTTATTGTAGATTTTCAGAGTATTCTGAAAAATATTTGCCTTCTGTATATCTAAATACAATAGTACTAAATGACCACAAAAAATAACCACACACCTCCTCGGCACCGGCGCTGTGAAAGACTCATTGTGAAGATGAAAAACTACTAAATTATGGTAGGTTAAATTTATTTTTTAGCTTTTTTTTTTAAATCACTTTATGCATTGCATTCTAATGTTATTTGCAAGATATAAAGCTAGGTTTCCGTAACAATATCTCAGATTCCCGAAGGGAGCTGTATTAATTGGTCTATTCCTCCGGCAGCAGCACTGCTGGCAGAGGCAGACCGGCAGGGAGAATCGTCATGAAGATAAGAGTCCTAGGGGTACGTTAATGCACATGCATACACTTTTCTTCATCGTCTTCATCAAATTATTTTAATGTTACTTGCTCGCTTTCCCGGTAAAGCTGTGCTAACTAGTATTTTCCTCCCACAGCGTGCTGGCAGACCGGCGGGGAGACTCGTGAAGACGAAAAGGAGTAAGAGTTCATTAAATTGTTAGGTCAACTTTAAACGGTGTTTATTCCATTGTTAAATATGGCAAGCCAAAAAAATAGTAATGAGGATGAGCATGGACCTAAACTTGATTTTTCTTCTGGTTCATTTCTTAACAGAAGAGAGCCTATTAAAGAACTGATCAATACCTTTAATGACCTTTATATAGATTCAGAGGAGGAAATTGAAGGTAGTGAGGCTGAGATTGTGCCTGACCTTGCTGATATGCTACCACTTCCACCACCACCTCCAGAACCTGAGGAAGAACAAGTACCAGAACTATATGCATCATTGACAGCAGTAAAAGTACAACTGACTGCAAAATTTAACATACTGGAAAGCCGTTTGGAGGAATGTGCTAAGAAGATGAGTGAATGTGTTACCTTTATTGAAATGCAAGATGGGTGTAGAGCTATTGAAGAAAGAATGAATTACCGCATTGAACGAGAATGTAAAAGAGTGCAGGCTAAGGTGAAGGTTTCGAGTGTAAACTAAACGAGCCAATGCACATTGGCATGCGATGATTGCATCCAGCTGCCGCTGATGACAGCGCGAGCATAAATAGGCAGCAGGTGCAATGCATACTCAGCTTTTCGCTTCGGACCCGAGCGATCACATCGTTTTGCTCCTGACTACTCTACTGAGAGAAGAAGACTGAACAAGTTCAGCGCGCTCTTTGAGAGCTCCCCGTGTTGGTGGTATGGCGCTTCAGCGGTGGTGGTTTTCCCGTGTCGAGTGGATTGTACACATCAGGCTGCACTATCCCCTGTTTGTGGCAGGTGGCCATCTCCCCTGTGCGCTTCAGCATGCTAAAAGAGCTTTTTTCCCTAAAAAAGCATTCACGGGTGCGTCTTTATAAAGACGACGTTGTGGCTGGCAAATTCGATGTTATGTCTTTGTAAAGACAATGTGGGTCTTGCTTTAGACAACATACCACCCGTGCGTTTCTGGATGCGGTCATTACCTGGCGCTGGGGGATGGTCACGATCGCTGCCTCACTTGCCTGGGCATTAAGCATGCTGAGGTGGCGTTCTTGGATGAGTCATTTTCTCATTGCGGGAAGATGCTCATCTCAGAGTTGCGGATCAGGCTCCGTTACCTCAAAAGGGGCGGAGCTCCGTTGCCTGCCTCGATCTGGCTCTCGTCCTGTCTGCAGCCAGGTGAGGACTACTTCAGGTGGTAGTAAGGGTGGTCTGAGGATTATAGTGGTGGCAAACCCTCCAGGGAACCAACCCTCGAGGGACCATTGCCTCTCAAAGAGCGTACCAGCGGTATCCTTTAGCACTCCTCCCAATGACCGGATGTCGATCACTGCATCGGAGGGTGAGCCAGAGCTTTCTGGAGAGGAAGATTCGGCTTCGCTGCCACTCTCTGGGCGGCAGCAATGCATGAGTCTCATCCGGAAATGATGGCTATGCTTTTCTGGGCCACCGAGGGGGTAGGGCTCGAGTGGAGACCTCCACATTGTCTCGAGCCCTCGAGGTTGGACGACTGGTTTCTCGGGGTAGCTTGCGCTGCCCCGGTGCCTTTCTTCCCGGAGGTGCATGGGGAGCTTAACAGGTCATGGACAGCACCTTTTATGCCAGAAACCGACCTGCTAGCTCCACCTCCCTCACCACCCTCGGCAGTGGTGCAGTTATGCAACCGACAAGGTTGTCTACGCTCCCGTCGCATGTCGCAACTTGCCCGCCACCACCTCCTCTGGAGTCAGAAGCATCTGAGGTCACTTCGTGCCATTCACATTTCTGGTCTGCACAACCGGGCAGCCGACGAGCTGTCCCGAGCTGTGCTCCCGGGAGAATGGAGATTCCATCCCCAGACAGTCCAGCTAATTATTAGATGTTTCAGAGCTGCTCAGGTAGATCTATTTGCTTCTCCAGAGATCTCTCACTGCCAGTTGTTTTTCTCCCTGACCGAGAGAACACTCGGCACGGATGCACTGGCACACAGCTAGCTGCGGGGCCTGCCCAAGTATGCGTTTCCCCCAGTGAGCCTTCTCGCACAGACAGTGTGCAAGATCAGGGAGGACGAGGAGTAGGTCCTGCTAGTGGCGCTGTACTGGCCCACTCGGACCTGGTTCATGGAACTGATGCTCCTTGTGACAGCCCCTCCTTGGCAGATTCTTCCGAGGAAGGATCCACTGACTCAGAGACGGGGCACCCTATGGCACCCGCATCCAGACCTCTGGAAAATTCATGTCTGGTCCCTGGACAGGACTCGGAGGTTCTAGGTGTCCTACCCCAGGAGTTGATACCATCACTTCGACAAGAGCACCGTCTACGAGACACGCTTATGCCTTGAAGTGGAACCTGTTCGTCGAGTGGTGTTCTTCTCATCGAGAAGACCCCCAAAGATGCCCGAACAGAGCCGTACTGTCCTTTTTGCAGCAAGGGTTGGAACGAAAGCTGTCTCCCTCCACCCTTAAAGTCTATGTTGCTGTGATTGCTACTATCATGACCCCGTGGAAGGGAAGTCGGTAGGGAAGCATGACCTGGTCATCAGGTTCCTTAGGGGGGCGAGAATGTTAAATCCTCCCTGGCCCCCCTCTATACCCTCTTGGGACCTGTCTCTAGTTCTCAAAGCACTACAGCAGGGCCCATTTGAGCCTTTGCAGTCAGTTGAGCTGAAGTTTATATCAATGAAAACTGTATTCCTGCTTGCACTGGCCTCCATCAAGAGGGTAGGTTACCTGCACGCATTTTCGGTTGACGATTCGTGCCTAGAGTTCGGCTGACTTCCAGATAACCCTGAGGCCCCGGCCTGGCTGTGTGCCCAAGGTTCCCACTATTCCCTTCAGCGATCAGGTGGTGAGCCTGCAAGCGCTGCCGCTGGAGGAGGCAGACCCAGCCCTAGCTTTGCTCTGTCCCGTCCGAGCCTTGAGATGGTACGTAGACTGGACACAAAGCTTCAGGACCTCAGACCAGCTCTTGTCTGTTACGGAGGCTGGCAGAAGGGGAAGGCCATCTCCAAGCAGAGGATGGCCCACTGGATAGTGGATGCCATCACCCTGGCTTATCGGGCACAGGGTGTGCCCTGCCCGTTCAGGTTGCGAGCTCACTCTGCTAGAAGTGTTGCATATATTGCAGATATTTGTAGAGCTGCGGGCTGGGCGACCCCCAACACATTCGCTAGACTTTATAGCCTTCGTGTGGAGCCGGTATCCTCCTGTGTTCTCACCTCAAATGGGTAGAAGCACTGAGAGGCCCCGGTTTAGTGTCGGCTTGCTAAAACCGCTCCAGAGAGTGTACTGTAGACACTGTCGAGCTCCTCCATTCCCTTGGCAGCCAGACGTGGCGGAATGTCCGGCGCCAGGCCCTCACTCGATGAATCCGTGAGAACCGGTTGAGGGCTGGGTTCCATATGTAGAGACCTAAGTGGATCCCATATGTGTAAAGTCCACAGTATAGAGCCTCAGAGCCCGTGTTTCCCCGGCAGACTTCCTGCTATTTTCCAAGAGGGTTACAATCACCTCTAATCTTCCATATGCATCTAGACGGTTGTTCATATGTGTAAGTGCTTCTAAACCTCCTTCGGGAAGGATGGGGCTTCCGCAACGTTCCTGTTCCAAGGAAACGGGTACGTTTCCCAGTGTTATCCAGTCTCACTGAGTGGGTAGTGCTACGATGACAGTGACTGGCCGCCTTGTTGCGAGCCCCGGCCTACACCAAAAAGGGGCGCAGGAGGCTCCCACAGGACACTGGAAGGGGCAGCATCGATGGTGCTTTGGTAGGGGTCCCAAAGTCAGTCATTACCGACATGACGTAGAGAGTGACCGACTGAAAGGGAACGTCTCTGTTACGTATGTAACTCTCGTTCACTGAAGGAGGGAACGGAGATGTCACGGCCCGTCGCCACGGCTGCTGTACCACCTCTGAGCGGTCGGGTCACCAGCTCGGCTCCTCAGCAAAAATCTAAGTTTGCGTTGCACCTGCTGCCAATTTATGCTTGTGCTGTCATAAGCGGCAGCTGGATGCAATCATCGCATGCCAGTGTGCATTGGCTCGTTTAGTTTACACTCGAAGTGGATTGGTCTCTCTAAGCGAGATCCCAAAGTCGGTCATTACCGACGTGACTTCTCTGTTCCCTCCTTCAGGGAACGAGGGTTACATATGTAACCGAGACATTTTATGTATTATTGTTGTAAATGCCATTATATCGGTGATGAATCCTGATGTCAGCCAAGGATAGCCTTTTTTTGTTTTCAAAGAGAGAACATTTTCCGTGCTTTTACGTACTGTCATAGACTTATACTTTATTTATTTGAGATTTTACACAATTTGTTTAAATCATTTGATGAAGAATTTTCAATGCAAGCTTTTATTTTTGGTGTATTTTAAGAGAAGTCAGCAGAGAGAGAGTGTCAGCTGTTAAATTCTGTTTTGAGTAAAAATGAATCGGTGATATTCATGAGTAGAAAAGATAAAATGGAACATTATCAGGAAGTTAATCTTGTTTCAATATGCTATGGTAAAGTCAAGATTATTGATTGATTTTAATTTTTATATAATGCATTCTGGGCATTTCAGTGATACAGTCAACATAATGCATATAATCATGGCACTCTTGATTCTGATCATGAAACAATACTCCTAATTCACTGATATAATGTAGTGACACCTCGTGTGAAACACCGTAAGATGCTACCCAACTTTCACACTAGCAAAACTCTATGTTTGTGTATGTTTTCATAATTGAATGGATCGTTTTGCATGTGATGGGTCACACGATAAAAGAATTGCTGTGTTTCCATTACCCTTCAAATTGAATTAAAAATATAGCCAATGGAAACAGCTGCCTAGCCATAACAATTTGGACCTTGTTAAAATTGATCTAATCTTTATTTCTGGCCATTTCTCCTGCGTCCAACACGTTGATTATGAGAACAGATTGTTTGTGTACATCAGTGTACTTAGTTGGATTCAGTGATGTTAAATAATATTTTTGACTTGAGTAAAAATTATTTTAGATGTTACCATTTTTAGGTTATCTTTTTTTTCAGTGCACTGGTTTCTGGTTGTCAGTTTTATGTGGTGGTTTGTGCTCAGTGTGGTTGCAGTTTTCATCTCACAGCTCTCACTGTGGTAACAGGCCTTTTTGCAAGAATCGGAAAATATGTCAATGCAGGGTAACGCTTCAGTATGCATATTGCATTAGTATCTTTTCTAACTTACTTTTTGTTTATTTTCCAAGTTTACAGTTTACTTCTTTGTAATTGATCTCAATTTGCTGACTTGTTTAAAATAGTGCACTCATCTGACAACAGATGTCAGTTGTTTGTTAATCAGCTCCTGTTTCATTTACAGAAATGCACTCATTCAATAAATGATCTGCTTGCATCACCATGAGAAATTATTTAAAATATCAAGAGTATTTTTAATCCCAGTAAAGATGCACATCCCCCCCCCCCCAAAAAGAAAAAAGAAAAAAGAGTTGCACTGAAGCTTGTGTAAAAATCACAACAACATTATTATTATTATTAGTAACATGGAATAAAACAAAGGGTCAGATGCATGAAACATGGTTAAGAATAAAATTCTTTGATATTTATCTCCTTACTTGATATTTTGATATTTATCTCCTTACTTTCAAATTTAAGATTAAAGTTAAGAATATTTTGTATTTCCACACATTTCCTAACAAAGATAATTTGAATTCCTGAAAATAATTTTATTTAAAATCAATATAACTAAACCTTGAACTTGTCTTCACAATCCCAAAAGCTAATATGTTTAATGAATTTGAGTTGTTTATTAAGCACTATAACAGATGAGATCTCTGAAGTGACACCAATGATAGATAAAGTAAACAATGACGCTAATGATTATTAAGTGTGATGTGACTTTTTTTTTTCTAAATTCAACATTCGATTTGATATGTTAAGCAGGAATACCTTTAACTTACAAAAAAAAAAAAAAAAAAAAAGAGACTAATTATTATTATTGAAAAAAAAAAAGAAAAAAAGAAGGCATGGACAGGAGTCATATTTTTATTTTGAATCTTATAAAATTAAGATTCAAAATAAGATTTTTTTCCATAGTAAAAATTGTTTCTCTTTTCTGTTTTTCTGTAAATTAACTGTAGTCCCACTTAACATATCAAATCAATGTTAATTCAAATACAAAAATTACATAAAATAACATAAAAGATCATAAAATAACATAAAAAGATCAGAAAAAAATTTGTTTTACATGTTTTAGGAAGTTTTTTTTTGTTTGTTTGTTTTTGTTTAATTAGCTGTAGAATTTTAAAGTATATTTCACTAACTTTGTTATTGACACCGTGCTTATTATTTAAGTCCAAATTAATTTCCAGTTAATATTCTCAAAACGATTATTCTACCACTAGTCGTTACTGATTGTCAAATTCAAAGTCACATCAGTCATAATCATGAATGATTAGCAATCATTGTTTTCATTATCAATCATTAGTAAAGTCACTAAAAAGTTTTCGTTCAGATCACTATTATATTTATTATATGTAACTATTGTTATGCTGTTTTTGTTTGTTTGTGTGTTTTTATACAAAACTTCAATCTTAAATTAGAAAGTAAGATGATAGCAGATAAGAAGAATTTTATACTTAGAAATGTTTCATGAACCTTGGTGTTAGACAAATAATGTGAGTTTAACACAAACTTCAGGGGGACTCATAGAAGTGTTTGTGTTCATACAAACAAACAAACAAACAAACAAACAAACAAACAAACAAAAAACAACAAACAAACAAACAAATAAATAAATAAATAAATAAATAAATAAATAAGCAGAAAAAGTATGTTATTTTACAGAAGAGCATACTCATATAATAGGAACAGACCCGTAGCAGAACTAACTTTACTCTGCATTTACTTATATTTCAATTCTTGTAAAAAGGTCTGTTACTGAAAGCACAGTCAGAGCTGTGAGACGAGAAGTACAACCACACTGAGGACAAACCACCAGGGCGATGTTCCAGAAAGCAGGTTATGCGACATACCCTGCTGTGTTTAAGAGTAAGTAAGCGGATAACCTCAACTTTCGGTTCCAAAAACGGAGGTAACTTTCAGGGTATCCAAGTAGCCATAGCAACTTGCTCTCTCAAGATAACCTGCTCCGGAGTAGGTTATGTTTCAGGGTTAGCTTACTTCAGAACTACCAGCGCATAGCGTGCATGCTCTACTGACGAATGATATATTACATATCATACAAATATATATATATATATATATATATATATATATATATATATATATATATATTAGTTGTATGATATGTAATATATTATTCTAATATAGTTATTATATTTATTATAATAAATATAACATAAATATAAATATAATATATTTATTGGTATATATAATAGTTATCTGTATGAATTATAAAACACTGTTATGACATGGTAATGTTTATTTTATTATATATGTTTATTATATTTTATTATCATCTCACACATCATGGATCTGCATTTTTTATAATGTATTTTTATTATAAGAATACATATCTTATATGACTAATTATATAATTAGCATCAAACAAACAATATAATTCTTATTCTCAAGGATTAAAGAATAAAAAAAAAATGATTGCACAACCACAAGTTAGGTGGTGATATGCACTAAGTATGTAAATGTCCTTTGAACAGAAGAAGAAGAAAGAAACAGCATGGCACACTTTTTCTTAGCGTCGGTTTCCATAGTGACTCGTCGATTCGTTGCTCTGTTGAGAATGTCTTGCGTGTTAACCAGGAACATACTCTGGGTTGCATGAACTTACCCCCGAACGCGTCTTTGGAACCAGCATACCTCGAGTAAGCAAGGTTTGGGTTAATCAACCAAGAGTTCAGGGTTTAGCAGATGGTAAGTTAACCTTGCTTTCTGGAACACCCCCCAGATAAAACTGACAAACAAAAACCAGCAACCCATTCTCACTTCTACGCACGGTATCAAAAACTGAAGCATGAACCTTGCTTCACTTTTCCAACACATGACAATCCATAACTGATTCACGTATTTGTGAATGTGTGGCTAATTCATATGTTTTCATATGATATTTGCACTCCGCTGACTGCCCACTGACTGTTGTTGGTTTTTTTTTTTTTTTTTTTTTTTTTTTTTTTTTGTGTGTGTGTTGTAGCGGGGTGAATGAGGACACAGACACAGAAGATGCAGTAAACCACAAAAATCCCTGGAGGGTGATTTATTTAAACAGACCTCTCCAGAACCCATGATGATTGAAAATCAGAGACTCACTCCAGCTGAGTGGCACAGAAGGTTGACCCGGAGTCTCTGTCTGTATTGTGGTGCGAGTGGGCATATGATCCTGGCATGCCCCCTTCGTCCTCCACGACCTGTGCTGAGTGTCATTCAACCCGCGGAGGTTAAGATGGAACCACTCACTACTTGTGTAATGCTTACTGCCTCTGATGTGTCTGTTTCAGTATCCACCCTACTCGACTCTGGGTCAGCAGGAAACTTAATCTCCAGGAATCTCTACCGTCAGCTCCAACTTCAAACCATCGCCACCGAGATGGTTTACCAAGTCCAGTCGGTAACAGGGAAATCATTATGCAGAAGGAACGTGCGCTATAGTGTGGGACCCATCAACCTGTGCATTGGTCAGCTTCATTCCGAACCCATCCATCTTCTAGTTCTGGAGGGGTCCACCGCTGACATCATCTTAGGGAGCCCGTGGCTGGTAAAACACAATCCCATCCTCTCTTGGAAGACGGGAGAAGTCCTGAAGTGGGACAAGAACTGCTTTCCAGAATGATTTCCCATCACTCCCTCACCACAAAGATCTCCTGCTGAAGTGATACCTGTGTGTTCAACATCCATCGAAAGCCCAGTAGAGAAACAGTCTGTCGACATTCCATCCTATTATGCCCCCTTCAGTGAAGTGTTTTGTCCCAAGAGAGCATCCCAGCTACCACCACATCGGCCATGGGACTGTGCCATTGATATCCTACCGGGTGAGCCAGTGCCCCGTGGTAAGATCTATCCACTCTCACTTCCAGAACAGAAGGCCATGGAAGAGTATATCGATGAAGCCCTGAAACAAGGATACATCCGATCATCGACTTCCCCCTGCTTTATCTAGCTTCTTTGTGGCCAAGAAGGATGGAGGCTTGAGGCCCTGTATTGATTACTGCTCACTTAACAAGATCACAGTCAAATTCTGCTATCCCCTTCCCCTTGTCCCATCGGCTTTGGAACATCTCCGGGGTACCTCGATTTTCACCAAGTTGGACCTCCGCAGCGCTTATCTGATCCAGAAACGTGAGGGGGACGAATAAAATACTGCATTTATGACCCCTACTGGCCATTATGAGTATTTGGTCATGCCCTATGGACTCGTCAACGCCCCCTCCGTATTCCAGGACTTTATGCACGAGGTGCTCCGGGAGTTTCTCCATCGTTCAGTGATCATCTACATTGATGATATCCTGATTTACCCCCGGAGCATGGCCGAACATCGCTGTCATGTTGCGGTGGTCCTACAATGACTCAGGGAGTACCATCTCTACCTCAAGGCCGAGAAATGCACCTTTCACCAATCTTCCGCGCAATTCCTGGGATATAACATTGACCACAAGGGAATTCAGATGGACGAGGGGAAGATAGCAGCTATCACTTCCTGGCCAGAACCCACTACTATCAAAGAGCTCCAAAGATTCCTCGGATTTGCCAACTTCTATCACCACTTCATCCAAGATTACAGCAAGATTGTTAGCCCATTAACGGACCTTCTACGTAGTAAACCCAAGTCTCTGTCCTGGTCACCATCTGCCTCTACAGCCTTTGCCACATTGAAGGAAGCCTTCACAAGCACACCGCTCATTGTTCACCCTGACCCAGATCTACCCTTCATAGTCGAGGTCGATGCATCTACCACAGGAGTGGGAGCGGTGTTGTCTCAGCAGCAGGGGAAACCAGCTCGACTTCATTCATGTGCCTTCTATTCTCGGAAGCTCAGCCCGGCGGAGGTCAACTACGACATCAGTAACCGGGAGCTGCTGGCCATGAAGTTAGCACTGGAGGAGTGGAGACAATGGCTTGAAGGAGCTGCTCATCCGTTCACTGTGTTAACCGACCATAAGAACTTGCAATATCTACGTGATGCCAAGCGTCTCAACCCTAGACAAGCAAGATGGGCGCTCTTCTTCACCAGGTTTAACTTCTCCATCTCCTATCGTCCAGGTTCCAAGAATGTTAACCCTCTGGGGTCGACAAACGCGGATACGCGTTTTGTGGCAGATTTTCCTGATAAGGCCGAAATGAGCTTGAATTACTCTGCCATTTTTGATCGTACAGATAAGAGCAATACACCATTCGAATCTGTAAGGGGTCTACTTTTATTTGTATACACTCATTATAACAACTAAACTTTGTGCTTTTGAAGAATAAAGAAAACAAACAGGGTGCGCTCTCTGCCTTGTCCGTCTCCGCGAGCTGCTTTTAGAAACGCGTCACTAAAATGAACTGTAACTCAGCAAATATTCAGCACACAGACATGGGAGTTATATCTATAGAAAGCTTGAAGTGTCTACTTTTAAATGAAGTCAGGTCAGGTCAAAAACAAACATTCTGTGATAAAGTAATCCATATGAAACCAACACGATGTTCAGTCTTTCCTGTCTAACTCATTATCTTTAATGCAATCCCGCCCCCTCGCGGCTCGCGCCGTTCATATGTAAATATCCACGTGAGACACGTGCGCATGGAAACGCCCAACATAAACAAAGCGTGAGGAGATCATTCATCGCGGCTACTGTCCGTTTCTGCAAGAAGACGCGCTGAGTAAAGACTGGATTTCCCTCAGAAGAAGAACAAGATTTCATCCAGAAGAGAAGATCAATCTGATGAGTAAGTAATGTTTCTTTTTTGCATTAGTTAACGTGTTATTGTGACATAAACAAGAACACATTACTAGTTAGGTTGTTCCCAAACTACAACATGATGAATGCTACGCATCTAGGAATGTTTAGACCATGTTTATTATTAATAATCTGTTCACAAATATATTTTAATAGCGTGCTAAACGATAACAATTACTTCTCTATATATAAAATATCCTTTTTTATAGTACAAAGTACATCCTTTTATAGTACAAAGCATGCGTGAGTCTATGGCTGCAGAATCATATCTTAGGCTACTATAAAATCATACATGATGTTCAGTATGGCTATATGACTACAAAATCATAGTTGGGTTTTTCCCAAACTATAATTCATGACTACAATGTTTGAAATTGAGTAAAACATTTTGAATATGATAGGCAATTCATTGTATTTAAATTTCTTACAGTGCGATGTTTTCATGCTCTATATAAAACAAAGGTAATATGAATGTACACTGTAACATGATGAATGCTACGAATCTAAGTATGTTTAGAACATGTTTATCATTATTAGCCTACTCTGTTCAAAAATAGATTTTAATAACGTGCCAAACAATAATAATTAGTTTCTCAGACATAAAATGTTTTTGTTCTTACGATAGTACAAAGCATGCGTGAGTCTATGGCTACATATATACAGATGCTCGTGATATTAACATGTTCACAAATGTTTTTTTTTTTTTTTTTTTGGTTGTTTGTATTTTATTGAATCAGATACCTGCACCACAGATGAATCCTGCTGACTTTCAGTCTCTTCAAACTGTTTTCCTCTGAGAGCGCTGTACCAACATCAGATTTTCAACTACACTGACTATGGTAAAACAAGCTTGACTACTGATTGTTTTTTTCTTCTTGAATCCATGGAAAGAAGCAGAAACACTTAAATAAAACAAGTAAATATCAGGTATGATTTACTTGTTTCACTTGTTGAACAGAATCTGTTGCAGAAATGACTCAAAGTCTGTTCACATCTCTGTGGTTAGATCAGTGTGCACAATAATGTGTCTTTGACCTTCATTATGTATGTTTTGATTATACTGTGTTGTAAATAAAATACAAATAATTAAAAAAACCAAAAAAACATTTTTTTCAATCTCCTCACATTCTCTTTTACCTGCCTCAAAGTCACAGTCACACTAATGGGCCATTAGGGGAGGGCCCTTTGTCTCTCAGGTGAGAATCACTTAATATTCAAGACCATTGCCACTCCCTCGCATATAGGCTTTTGATCACAAAACATGTCTTTAAAAATTTAAATCAATATATTGTTTTCTGTGAGTGAGTAAACAAGCTGATTATCACATAATTTTGAAGCAAAAACTCTAGGCTACAAGATCCAGTTCTCAAAAGTCTTGTAAACAGATGTTCTGTATGTGTTTTATGGCCTTATTTCAGTGACTTCAAAATTTTAGTTTTTCACTAACCATGCATAAATGTTGCTTTCTCAAAAACACAATCATGTACATAAATGCTGCTAACATATTATTATAGTCCAGTTTGTGCAGTTTACAGTGTTATTAGACTTTAGCCATTTATATTTTTATAAGTAACTGAAAAAAGCACAAATGTCAGGGCATGTTGAAACTTCTCCAGGCCCCCAAAACCCCCTCAGACCCCAGAGGGTTAAAGCTGATGCCCTGTCTCGAATTTTCAGTCCTTCTGAGAAGCAAGAGGAACCCGAAAGCATCATTCCTTCTAAACTGATCATCAGTCCAATCCAATGGACCACTCCTCCAGTCGCCACGGATGCAGCTCCCAACTATCCGTCGGGCTGCCCACCAGGATGTCAGTATGTGCCACGGTCATAGCGCACTCCACTCATCCACTCCTCTCACACCTCTGTGGGCACTGGCCACCCAGGGGCCAACAACACCCTCTCGCTGCTACGAGAACGCTTCTGGTGGCCAAATATGGCAAGGGATGTGAGAAGGTTCATCCAGGGATGTCCAGACTGTGCCATGTCCAAAAGCCCCCGCCATTTACCAGCTGGCAAGCTCCTTCCGTTGCCCATACCCAATCGCCCATGGTCACACCTAGGAGTTGACTTCATAACAGACCTGCCACCCTCTGGAGGTAACACTTGCATTCTAGTGATTTAGTGATTGTTTTTCTAAGTTCTGTTGACTTCTACCCCTCAAGGGTCTGCCCACAGCACTGGAGACTGCTGAACTTCTCTTCAATAATGTGTTCAGAATTTATGGCATTCCTGAGGACATTGTGTCAGACCGGGGTCCGCAGTTCATCTCTCGAGTTTGGCATGCTTTCTTCGATCTCCTAGGTGTGACCGTAAGTCTCTCCTTTGGATACCATCCGCAGTCTAATGGGCAAACGGAAAGGAAGGTGCAGGAAGTGGGGCGCTTTCTACGAACCTTCTGCCATGGCCACCAGGATTCCTGGAACCAGTTCCTAGGCTGGGCCGAGTACGCCCACAATTCCCTGCGACATCCATCTACTGGTCTCACTCCCTTCCAGTGCGTGCTTGGCTACCAGCCTCCCCTATTTCCCTGGTCAGGGGAACCCTCCGATGTTCCTGCCATCGATCACTGGTTCCGGGAAAGTGAGAGGGTCTGGGACGCAGCGCACCATCAACTTCAGCGGGCAGTGTGCAGGCAGAAGATGGCCGCAAACCTTCGATGAGCAGAAACGCCAACTTACCAGCCAGGCCAGAGGGTCTGGTTGTCCACCAGGGACATGAGGCTGCGCCTGCCCGGCAAGAAGCTCAGTCCCAGATTTGTTGTTCCCTTCACTATCCTGGAACAGGTCAACCCGGTCACATACAGGCTTCAACTTCCTCCTCAATATAAAATTCATCCCACTTTTCACATTTCACTATTAAAGCCTCACCATGACTCTGTTCCTATTCCCACAGAGCCTGGCCAGACGGAGGAGCCCGCTATTCCTTTGATCCTTGAAGAGGGTACCATCTACAAGGTCAAAGAGATCCTGGAGTCCCGACGCCGTGGTGGTCAACTGGAATACCTGGTGGACTGGGAAGGCTATGGCCCAGAGGAACGTTCATGGGTACCCAGAAATGACATCTTAAACCCTTCCTTAATAGAGGAATTCCATGTTGCTTATCCTGATCGTCCTGCACCCCGTGGCAGAGGTAGACCACCAAGACGTCTGAGTATTCGGCACTCAGGAGTGGGCCGTGGGCCGTGGGCTGTGGAGGAGTGGGTACTGTAACGAATCGGCCAGGCTCCACCACCACCCAATCACAGAGATCACTCTCACCTGAGTTCTGAGCACCCGTACCTGTCACGTATCCAATTATCACCAGTCAAGTACATAAGCACACACCTCAGTCACCATCATTGTCCGGTCTCGTATCTACGAAGTGGACTGTCTGACTTAGTTCAGCATTCTATGTTACTTACCTGTGTGACTTACCTCCTGTGTTCCTCCTTAGTGCTCCGTGTCTCCATGTTCTCTCCAGTCTCCGTGCTCTTGAGGTGTGTGCTACGTCTCTGTGTCTCCTATTCTCCTGGTCATCTGTAAGAAAGGATTCCAAGTTACACTCAACTCCTATCTCCAAGGAAGACGTCTAAAGACTGTTATACTCACCACTGCATCTCCCTATATACTATCCGTAACGACTCCTCTGTGAAAAAATAAAATCATTGTTTTTACTTACCATCTGTGTCACGCCACTTATGTTACACCGATACTCTTTTTTTTTTTTTTTTTTTTTCTTATTCATTCACTTTCATATTTTCAGCTGAATATCGGAAGGGGATCAAAAAGAGACTAGAATATGGAAAACATACATTCAGATGGAAGCTGGAAGTTGACTGCCTGGAGATGAAAGTCAGATAGTCTATCTTCACCATCATTAGTGTTTGTGCAGGTCTACCAGCTCTTGTTTGGTCTGTCAGTGATCTAATTCAACACAGAAAGAATGGACGCTGTATTTCAGCCTTCATCCTCCTCCTCCTCACTGACATTATGGAGCTTTTCTTGAGTCCCTTCATACTGTTAAAACAACTCTTAGATGAGATCTCCTGGAATGCAGATTGGACAGTTTGGGTTTTTTTTTTTTTTTTTTGGTCTTTATGGTGGTCATTAAGAGTTTGTGGTCTCCTCCTAAACCAGCTGGTGGCTCTAGAGGCAATTCTCTCAGTCAAATATCCACTGTATACTGCCTCTGTTTTCTCTTCACCCTGTTTCATAATTGTATACATACTTGCATTTCTCTGTATCATTATCTGGAAAATTTGTTTATTTTTTCTAAGATATTATTTATGCTTTTATTATTTTTGTTTTCATTGTGTCAGTGATCACATGGATGGTATCTTGTAGAGCATCATGTTCTGCTGATCATCATTCTCACCAGGGGTGTCATGCACTCATGATTTTTGAAGGGGCACGTGGGGGTGGGGGCGGGAGGGGTTGTTGGGGGGGTGTCATGTGACACAGCAGCCACGATAGCACTGTATAACTGATATAGGCTTGTGTTTCATTTATTTATTTTTTTCTTATTATTCAAAATATTTCCAAACGTGTTAACTATCAGGAAATATCTCGATTCTCAAATATGTGTAAGTAAATGCGTTTTGCACCTTCATAGATTGTTATTTGATCAATAAATGGTGATGTGCAAAGTAGACTAATAGTGTAATCTATTACCTACACATAAAAAACAGACTTTTTACTTAAATACCAGATATGGGTGTCATGCCATAAAATAGTTTTAATACGACTGACTTTGTATTTAATGTGAATTTAATAACAATATTGTAAGTTACTAATTATAAAACGTTCATTTTACAGAGAGCTAAGAACATTTACTTTATCAAAGAACATTTCCATTCAGTCTAGCCAGAGTTCAGGCACTCTCAAAAACTCCCATTAAAATCACTGAAGCTGTTTACACTGTGAAATGAATGTCTTACATTCGTACGTACATCTGCACTTTCTTGTTTCTGATGAGAGGACTGGCCAGACAATTCAGTCAGCGAGCAAGTGAACAAAACACCGCGTTTCAGCGATGACTCATCTGAACATCTCTGATTGGCTATTGCATTCATAAGCTCAACAGAAACGTGTGTGATTGGTTATAATGCAGCGCTGAACAAACGGGTCCATCTCTGGCTCAGCACCAGCCAGCGAACGCAGATTTGAATTTAGCAGTTGATGCTGTGCTGCACTGAACGATACAATCACACCGGTGTGATTGCATCAAATATAAAAAAAAATATTATTCAGCTATTTTTTGTCTTTTGGAAGCTGCATTCAAAATATATATATGTGTGTGTGTGTGTTCAAAATCAATTCCAGATAATGGTCCTTAATGACCAATAATGGCCCTTATTAATAAAAATAAATAGTTCCCCTTCTGGAACTCGAGCGGTGTCGAATGCTTTGGGAACGCAAAACCCACCGCGTTTCGACGCTGCTCTTTGAGCGTGCTCTGGCCTACGTGCCAGCTGCCAACACAATGAGAAGAAAAACCACCTAGTCTCGGTACATTCTTTTATTCTTTTACTTTAATTTCTTGTCTTTCCGTGAGAGTTTTGTTAAGTTAAGTTTCCCGCAAAGTCCAGCTTCGACTGCACCCGCCCAAACTTCAACCAGACCAACTCCGCATCAAGAGCCAACGCCCAAGACATCACTACAAAAGACCACTGAACTCAGCCAGTCAGCAACCTCGGGAAAACCCTTTTTCCAAAGACGAAAAGGACACAAGGGAATTCCTTAAGGCAACACAAGCAAGTACAACCTCCAGACTTTTGCTGAGTCGGTGCAGTTTAATATAAATTTTAGCCTCATTGAGAAACTCAGTGCGAGGGTCAAATGATTGACGGTTCAGGTCTATAGGCAATTGCACATATTGCTGTAAACTTGGGATTTCACATTTTCATTCTTTAAACTCATCCTTTCCTCACTTTCTCTCTTTCTGCAACGTGTGAATGTGTGAATGCGTGTGTTCGTGTGTTAGATTAGATTAGTTTACATGTTTTAGGTTTATATAAATAAAGTCTTATTTATATTGAAAAGAGAAGTATCTTGTGTTTTGTGCTTACAAGTTAATGTCTTAATCTGCCGATCTTGTTACTGTGCTTATTAATAGTGTTTTCACTATATTTTGGATTTTAATATCCAGTGCAGAGTTCATGTTATACGGCTCGTTCAGTGACTCGCTGCCGATTCAGTGATCAGACGTGAAACAGTGATTCTGTTCAAATTCCCTATAAAATCATAAATGATTCCCTTTGAACTAAATTGACCTGTTTCCCTTATATATATTACTTATTTACAATTTTTACAACAGCGGCAGCTTCTGCCATTCAGCAAAGCGCTCTGTGTGTGTATGTCATATTTACCATTGTCTGTCACTATCTCCATCGATAAGACCATGCCAAAGTCTAAGCACAAGTCAGATAAAGGGGGTGATAAAAGCAAGCAACAATTTAGGCTTGTACTGTTTGTTGGGAGCGAAGCACGCTGAGTCAGCTCTCGAGGGAGCTGACTGCCCGCATTGCGAGCGCCTCTCTTTGCGAACGTTTTGCTCCTGGAGGGCTCTCTTTGAGGAGGGAGCTCTCGCCAGCACTCCCCATGGCTCCGGTCCCGTGACTGCTGAGGCAGTGCGTTGATTACGGTCGTGGGGTTTGCAAATGGATTTTGTGGAGGGAATGGAGACTGGCTAGTCCTTTTCTTCTTCCTCTGCCACAGGATCCAGCGCTGCCTCCCAGGGTTTGGAAGCATGCTCTGATGGAGCGGTTTCTTCACCCCAGGGAGAGCGCTCAGCGCTCAGACTGTCGTCCTCCGAGGAGGGCGATGGCGAGAGCGCCGACGAACCACCCCAGTCTGCACAATACGAGGAGCTTGTGGAAGCGATAACTCATGCTGTGGCCAAGTTAAATCTTGAATGGCCCGCCAAGAAGCAGGCTGAACCCTCAAAGAGCAAGTTAGATGAGCGTTTTTTGAGGTCTAAGCTGCTCCCTCCATGCCTGGGTTTGCCATTTTTCCCCGATCTCCATACTGAGGTTTCAAGATCGTGGGCGAGACCATACGTGGCCCGCCTCTTTAGTCCATCTCTCACTGACTACAGCAACGTTTCGGGACTAAATGAGTGCGGTTATAGAGCGATGCTCCGGGTTAAACAGACGCTCACGGGCAATCTGTCTCCCTGTGTGGCGTGGTCTCTTAAATCCCCGGCACTGCCCACAAAGCCACTTTGTACAACTTCAGCGCTTGTGGGCAGAGGGTACACGGCAGCAGGTCAAGCTGGTGCTTGCTTATATACGATGGCAGTGTTGCAAGCATACCAAGCAGACCTGCTGAAAGAGCTTGATGAGGGCGAGGAAGTTAAATCTGAAGATATTAAAGAGCTTCGTAGAACCGCTGATCTGTCTCTCCGTGCCAGAAAGGAGACCGCCAAAGCAATCTCTATGATCTATGGCAGACCTAGTTGCCGTGGAGAGGCATCTTTGGTTGACCCTGTCAGATATTATTTAAGGAGAAAGACAGGGTCTTCCTCCTCACTTGTACCTTCTGGCCTGTTCGGCGACGCCGTCAACTCCGTCGTCGACAGGTTTCAGGTGGCTCGTAAACAATCGGCGGCGTTTCAGTGGATCTTGCCTCGCCTCTCTCTAGCTTATGGAGGTGTGAGCCCCAACCGTGTGCCCGCTCCTCTTATAGAGAGGCGCAGAAAGGGAGCGTCGCCACTCGCACACCCCCATGCGAACAGGGCAACGCTCACGGTCGATCTGAGGACCGTCCTCCTGGCTAAGAAGTCTTCGACAAAGAAGCACTGATGATCGTGTTCCAGGGCTTCTGAGAGCAGCCCCTGCTGGGGTAGAGCGGTGTACACCTCATCATATGGTGCCTGTCTCGCCTCAGTGCCCTCAGGAAACCGAGCTGTTAACCCTGCCACTGCTGGTGCTTCAGGGCACAGCGGTCTCCAGCGAGTGCACATCCCAGTGCCCTCAGGAGACCGAGCTGTTAACCCTGCCACTGCTGGTGCTTCAGGGCACAGCGGTCTCCAGCGAGTGCACATCCCAGGGTCCACCCGAAAACGTAGCGGCTCTGGGGGGACTCGCTACCTCTGAGGAGGTATCCTATTACACCGGAGGTCAGTCTCGAGAGACTGATTACCTTAGTAGATTTTCTGTCAGCGTGGAAGCTTCTGCCAAATATCTCAGAATGGGTCCTGCAGACTGTAGAGAGAGGTTACAGAATTCAGTTTGGTTCTCCTCTGCCTCGTTTCAATGGGATAGTTTCCACAGTGGTGGGTCCCGAGCAGGCTCCGGTGTTAGAACAAGAAGTAAACACTCTGCTGAGGAAGGAGGCCATCGAGGTGGTCCCCTCTTGTTCCGAAGAAGGATAGGGGGTTGCGTCCAATTTTAGATCTGCGTCAGCTGAACCACTCAGTCATGCGACTGAAGTTCAAGATGCTCATCATCAAACAGGTCATGTCTCAGATCAGGTCTGAGGACTGGTTTGTCACGATAGATCTAAAAGATGCATATTTCCACGTCTCCATCCTTCCTCAACATAGGAAGTTCCTGAGATTTGCTTTCGGGGGCGAAGCTTACCAATATCAGGTTCTTCCGTTCGGCCTAGCACGCTCACCCTGAACTTTCACGAAGTGTGTGGATGCTGCTCTGGCTTCACTGCGACTCCAGGGCATCCGCATACTATCGATGAACTATCGATGATTGGTTGATTCTAGCTCAATAAGAGCAGACGGTGGTTCGACATCGAGATGTCATTCTCACCCATATGAAAGAACTGGGATTAAGATTAAGTGCAAAGAAAAGTGTGGTTTCTCCATTACAGAGGACCACTTATCTGGGCGTGGTGTGGGATTCGACCATGATGCAGGCACAGCTGTCTCCTGCTCGGATCGAGTCGATCCTCACTGCAGTCACGAGAGTCAAAGAAGGCCGGTCACTCACTGTCAAGGAGTTTCAGAAACTGCTGGGTCTGATGGCAGCTGCGTCCAACGTGATACCTTTTGGCCTGCTGTACATGAGAACCCTACAGTGGTGGCTCAAGGCCAAGGGGTTCTCCCTGAGGGGAAATCTACTTTGCATTATCAAGGTCACGCTGCGATGCTTTCGTGCCTTAGACATGTGGAGGAAACCTTGATTCTTGTCACAGGGGCCGGTACTGGGAGTTCCTTGTCATCGTGTAACGTTAACGACAGATTTGTCCCTCACCGGTTGGGGTGCGGTCATGAGTGGCCACCCTGCCCGCGTTCTGTGGAGCGGTCACCATCTCATGTGGCACATCAACTGCCTGGAGATGCTGGCCGTATTTCGAGCACTGAAGTATTTCCTCCCAGACCTGAGAGATCACCATGTGTTGGTGTGCACCGACAACACATCGGTGGTCTCTTATATCAACCACCAGGGAGGTCTGCACTTGCGCCCCTTGTACAAGCTGGCACGCCAGATCCTTGTGTGGTCCCAGGGGAAACTCCTTTCATTAAGAGCAGTACACATCCCTGGGCATCTCAATATGGGAGCAAACGTCCTGTTGAGACAGGGACTGAGACACGGGGAATGGATGCTTCACCCCGAGGTGGTGAAGCAGATATGGAGAGTTTTTGGCCAGGCTCAAGTGGACCTCTTTGCGACTAGAGAGACATTGCAATGTCCCCTCTGGTACTCTCTAGTTCATCCAGCTCCCCTGGGGCTGGATGCTGTGGAACAGACTTGGCCGAGGCTTCGTCTGTATGCTTTTCCCCCGATCGCTCTGCTCCTGGGAGTTCTGGAGAGAGTGCACCGGAACAGGGGTCCGTCTGCTGCTAGTAGCCCCGTGCTGGCCGGGCCGAGTATGGTTCTCGGACCTGATTTCCCTTCTTGACGGCTCTCCGTGGGAGATTCCCGTCAAGGAGGGATCTTCTCTCACAGGCGGGGGGCATCATCTTTCACCCCCACCCGGAGCTGTGGAAGCGGTGGGTATGGCCTCTGAGGGGACACAACTTGTAGCTTCCAATCTCTCAACCGAGATTGTTGAGACCATCCTCCAATCCAGAGCTCCCTCTACGAGGAAACTGTACGGCCTGAAGTGGAAACTTTTCACTTCCTGGTGTAGAGATCGCCAGCTTGACCCAGTTAACTGCCCAGTCGGTACAGTGCTAGAGTTCTTGCAGGCTAGATTCTCTGCAGGGTTGACCCACTCCACCCTGAAGGTGTACATGGCGGCTATAACTGTTTACCACGCCCCTCTTGGTGGTCAGTCTGTGGGAAGACACCCCCTGGTTACACTTTTCCTCCGCGGTGCGCTGAGGCTGAGGCCTCCCGTACGACCTCGTGTTCCACCATGGGACCTGGCCGTGGTTCTGGAGGCTCTCTGTAAACCTCTGTTTGAACCTATTGAGGAGGTTTCAGATAGAGTGCTGACACTAAAGACTGTCTTCTTATTAGTCATCACTTCTCTGAAGAGATTCAGAGATTTGCAGGCCTTCTCTGTGGCCCCCTCCTTCCTTGAATTTGCGCCCGGCATGGCCAGAGCTTTTCTGTACCCCAGACTGGGGTACGTTCCTAAAGTGCCCTCCTCCGTACCACGGCCCGTCGTACTTCAGGCATTTTATCTAGCGAGCTGCCATGTGGAGGAAGTCTGACCAGTTATTTGTATGTTATGGTCCTTCCAAGAGAGGTCTGCCCGCCACTAAGCAGACCCTCAGTAGGTGGATAGTGGATGCCATTACTATATATTATGAGTCCTCTGGCCTTCCCTCGCCCCTTGTGGTCAAGGCTCACCCCAACCGAAGTGTGGCTGCCTCCAAGGCCTTCCTGTCAGGTGTTGCAATGCAGGATATACTGTATGTAACGCTGCGGGCTGGTCTGCGCCGCTCACCTTTGTCAGGTTTTATGACCTCGATGTTCGTACTGCTCCTGGTTCCTCCGTCCTTTTGCCGTAGTTATGCTGAAGTCATACACACTACGGAGGGACTTGAAAGTCTGGTGGCGTGGGCATCTCATTCCCAATGCGTTCGACGCAGCTCGAGTTCCAGAAGGGGAACGTCTCAAGGTTACGTATGTAACCCTAGTTCCCCGAGGGAACGAGACGCTGCGTCTCCTGCCATACTTCCGGCATCCCTGCGAGCGCTTCCCTCATACTTCCAGAAGCTGCCGCTGTTTTCACCTCACTTGCTTTTATAGCTTCCTGGTCACACGTCACCCCATCCGTGACGTAGCGCCCATCCATTAGTCTGATTGCACACACGATTCAGAGCGTGGTCACGCTGAAGGCGTTCCCAAAGCGTTCGACACAGAGTCTTGTTCCCTCGGGGAACTAGGGTTACATACGTAACCTTGAGACATGTTTCACTCTGGCCCTATACGTGTGCGTTATCAACAAAAATTACAATTCATCTTAAGTAACTCTGAATGCATCTTAAAATATTAACTGACAAAATGATCAGTAAATGATCAGTAAACTGATGGCAACTCCATTTAATGCTGTTTGTGGCATAGAAATAGCATACTTTCACTTTTAGTAATTATAGATTTTTAATTTTTTTTTTTAAATTTTTTTAATTATTAACTATTTTCAAATAGATTATTTGAAACCAATTTAAACAGATCATCATCATGAAAGGTAAGTACAGCATTACAAAGTTAAGAATAGCAACAGTGAACACTGAGCGTGTGTTTTTGCTGACAGCAGTGGAAGAGGCTTTACAAATGGTATTTACAAATGAATGCTTGAAAAAATGAATGCACTCATTATGAAAAAAAAAAAAAATTAAAATAAAGCACAAGGATGGAGATTATGATGGGATGGCATATGCAAATCATTTTCACATTTGAAATTACTACAATGAAAAAAACAAAAATAAATACCAGGAGATATTGCTGGTGCAAATAAATTTCTTAACAAAATGAATAATTTCCCAAAGTGATACATCATATTCACGCAGCAGCAGCGGTGATGAGAGAACGCACTTGAGAAAGTTTAGAGAGGAGAAATCAATCTACATATAAAATACTGGTTACCTTCTAAACAATAAAAATATTGCATATCCACTAGTAATTATATATAAACTAATTAATTTTTTACCAATGGACTTTTCCGTGTCAAATAAACCAAATTTCAAAAACTTCCCTGGCTCAAATTTTCGATTTTGCTAATATTTTTTCTTTCTGAAGAATTATAGACATGTATAGTGATGAAAGCTAAAATATTAAATGTCATTGAATATTTACTGAGTAATCCACTATTTTGTAGAGGGGGGTCAAAATGGCAATTTTCACCTGAGATTCAGTGTCAAATTACAGGGATGCAAAAATGATGATGATGAAGATGGCAGCATCATAATGTTATTTTTACACAGAGTTTGGTGGGTCTGTTAGTAAAATCGGTTGACTTTAGCAATCTTTGTTGCATTATGTGCCAATGGTGACCATACAAATATGGGTAAACAGCACTTTTCATGTTTTTTTTTTTTTTTTTCTCTCCAAAGTATTACTTAATACCCTTTTAGATATTGGGTCTTAACAAACGTTCCTTTTGGCATCTTTATTTGTAAGGCCCTATATGGTTCGGTTCCAGAGATACTGGAATTTTAATTTTAATTTAATGGCTTTAATTTAATGGCTAACTCGTTAAAATGTACAGTAGGACTGGGCGATAAATCTTAGAATAAAATCTTTACTTGAATGTGGCAACATTTTTAATTTTTTTTTATTTTTAAACCTTTATTTGAATATGGCAACACTCTGCAATATTTCTATGAATAAATCTCTGACAAGACCACTCCGCTATCAGCCAATCAATCTCTATTCCTTAGTAAAAGTTTGTCTCAGCGGATTTGTAAACAGGTTTTAAGAGAAAACTCTTAGCTGAAATCGTTTACTGCTATTTAGGAGAACTCTTAGTGGTAAGATAAAATGTTTTGTGAATATGGGCTCAGAAGAAGTTGTTTTGAGAAATAAATTGTCATTTGAGCTGCAGTGTGGTGATTATGAATTTGTGCAATGTGAATCATATGAAAACGTATGGTTTTTAGAAGAGGTAAGTGACCATCACTGTAGCATAAGCAGATTGTACAAAAACATACAAATAAGAATAGACAGATTTTGATAATTAAATGGGTCATAAAGCATGTAGTGGCTCACATGATGAAAGACTGTTTAGAAGAAGACACCTTCACTGAGAATCTGCTCATTAGTTTTGACTAACAAGCTACATGTATTCAATTATTGTGCTTATTTAAGACAAATGCTAAACTTACTCTTTTGTATATGTGATATGCCAAAATATGTGCAATTTGCTTAAAAGAAGAAATTCAAATCTAGTGTGAACAAAAAACTAATTGTTCAGAGATCTGAACTAGTTGTTTTGAGAAATAAATTCTCATTTGAGCAGCAATGTGATGATTTCTGTATGAATTTGTGCAATGTGAATCATATGAAAACGTATGGTTTTTCGAAAAGGTAAGTAACCATCACTGGGGCATAAGCAGATCGTTCAAAAACATATGAATACAATTGTACAAATTCATAAGAATTAACCACAAATTAACCAAAGTGTAAAATAGTTACAAACCGCCATGTAGATTGCGTTGAAAAAACCCAAGGCGCTTGACTAAGCTTCAGTTTTTGACACACTGGGGGTGAGAATGTATTACTCTTCCAGTGGTTTCTGGTTTCAGCTTTATTTGGTGGTTTGTGCTCAGTGTGGTTGCAGTTCTCATCTCAATCTCTGATTGTGGTTTCAGTAACATGCCTTTTTTTTTTTTTTTTTTTTTCTTTTAGAATCAGACAAATATGTCAGTTAACGCAGCATAAATAGTTCTGCTACAGGTCTGCATCTATCAGTAGGTGACATTACAAAAAAAAGATTTGTAAATATTAATCGCATTATCAACATTTCTTGGTAATACTCCAAGAGCATCCAGTCAAGTAACATAAGTAACAAGCTTGATGTTTCATCGTTAATGGCTTTTTAGCAACATCTCACGAGTTCGTATGAATTTTTTGCAAACATAATATTAACCAAGACTACCCTTTTTTTCTCAGTCATGCTGTGACTGACGATAGAACCATAAAATACACAAAAAACACAACATAAAATTACAAAAGTAATCAATTTTATTTTTTATGCTGTAATCCAAGTCCTCAGAATCCATATGACTGTGAGAAAACATACCCAAATTGAAGCCTTTATTCAGCAATCCTTATGATACTGCCTTTGACATTTTACACTTGTCTGTCTGTCATGCTTTTATTTATACTGTATATATTTTAAAGAAATGGTTATGGTTAGGTTTAGAGGTTGGAATGGGATTAGCAACTCAAAATATCTTTTAAATGTTATACTGTTACTAAATTTGTGATTTTCCTGCACATTTCGGTCTATTAAGTTTATATCGTAATATAATTAACATAAAATCCTTATTTTTAGGTTTGGCGTAGGGTTAAGATATCTAAAAATCTTAATCGTTTATCTATAAAATTATAAAAGTACATCTATACAAATATACAGTATTTATGATACAAATAATTAATAAATAAGTTTTAGCTGTAAATACACAATAATGTTTGTTTTAAATGATTCATTGCATCTAAATTGTTTCAGCATCAATCAAAAATAACATTTTGTATATTTTGTACCTGTAAATGTTGCGCAGCTTACCAATACCTACGTATAAACAATGAGACCAGGTGACCAATAAAACTACAATTTTAACAAATACGCTACATTTAAAGAGGTGCTACAAACAATAACATTTTTGTTTTACTTAATTTAATTTTCTTAATAATTGTAAACATTATGATTTGAGCAAAGATTGTTCTCTAGTCTCTTACCGAAACCACAGTCAGAGCTCAGATATGAGAGTTGAGATCAAACAACCAGAAACCAGCAGTTAAAAAAAAAGAAAGAAAGAAAGTTAGTGTATTCTGTGATTATATTACAATAAATCTCATATTCAAGCATGGTTAGGTTTAGAGATAATCAATATAATGGTATTTTGTAACAAATGACTGTCATTGGATATTTTTCTGCCAGTATCATTTTTTATACTGCTGAAAAGTGGTTATGTTTATTTGTGATAAAATATAACTTAATTCCCATCATTTTTCTGATATTAACTGTCAGAGTAATCTGACTAATGTGATCGTTCGCTTTTAATCTAAATCAGATATAGTGTGCAGCGCATTAGCCGGTTAGCTTGTCATTTGCATTTGCATTCATGTTTCTATTCGCGTCTGTTACTGTTTTCTTTTTTCTCACTTTGTTTCAATTCTCTCTCACTCCGTTTTTCACGAGTTCATCAAACAACAGTGGTAAGTCAGAATCATCCATCAATCACGGTGAGTAATGGCTTCTTCTCCTGCTATTGTTGTTTGCACCGCTTGCCACATGTATAGTTTATCTCTCTCTGTCGGCGATGAGGGATTCACATGTGATAAATGCAAGGAAATAGTTAGAATGACAGAGAAGATTTTAGAACTAGAGACATGCATCCAAACTTTAATTGAGGATAGTAAGAATGTGAGGACTGTAGATATGGCTTTGGATGCAACTAACTCAGGGAGTCCTGTACATTGTTTGGTTCCGGTTACAGAGCCTGTGCAGCAGGGTAACTGGGTGACTGTGAGGCGACACAGTCGCAGGTCAAATCACTGCTCTTCCTTTCCGACCAAAACATCAGACAGGTTCTCCCCACTCAGTGACGCACTCACTGAGAAACCTGATGAAAGTGCTCTAGTTATTGGCAATTCTATTGTACAGAATGTGAAAATAGACACCAGCCACCATAGTCCAGTGTTTACCGGGAGCCAGAGCGCCTGACATCCTGGCAAATTTAAAAGTGCTGGCTAATGCTAAAAGTAAGTTCAGTAAGATTGTTATTCACGTCGGCACTAATGATGTTCGACTTCGCCAGTTAGAGATCACTAAAAATAATGTTAAAGAGGTGTGTGAACTTGCAAATACGATGTCAGACATTGTAATATGCTCTGGTCCCCTCCCTGCTTACCGGGGTGACGAGATACATAGCAGACTGTCGTCACTCAATGGCTGGATGTCTAAGTGGTGCCCGCAGAATAACATTGGTTTCATAGACAATTGGATGAGTTTTTGGGGCAGACCTGACCTGTTGAAAAGAGATGGTCTTCATCCCTCCAGGGGTGGTGCCGCACTTATCTCTAGAAATATGGTACATAGTCTTAGAGTTCGTACTTGACTAACTGGGGCCCATGTCAGAAAGCAGACAGACTGGCTAAACCGACCGTCTGCTAGCCGCCTTACGTCACATAAGTCAGTTAATTCTCAGCACATAGAGACTCTTTCATCTAGATATCACACTATAGAGACTGTGTCTGTTCCCCGAACTAGAAAATACAAAAAAACGTCCAAACCAATTTATGAGTAACAATTTAATTGATGTTAAACAAATGAAAAAACAGATATAATACAGAGAAACAAATGATAAAGCTTGGCTTACTGAATATCAGGTCCCTTTCTACGAAAGATTTCTTTATAAATGATATGATCACTGATCATAACCTAGATGTGCTCTGTTTGACAGAAACCTGGCTAAAACCAGATGAATACATTATTTTAAATGAGTCTACCCCCCCAAGATTACTGTTATAAACATGAGCCACGTCCAAAGGGTAAAGGGGGAGGTGTTGCTTCAATTTATAGCAATATTCTCAGTATTTCTCAGAGGGCAGGCTTTAAGTATAACTCGTTTGAAGTAATGGTGCTTCATATAACATTATCTAGAGAAACAAATTTTAATGATAAATCCCCTATGATGTTTGCACTGGCTACTGTATACAGGCCACCAGGGCACCATATAGACTGTATTAAAGAATTTGCTGATTTTCTGTCAGAGTTAGTGCTGGCTGCAGATAAAGTCTTAATTGTTGGTGATTTTAATATCAGAATCAGAATCAGAATGAGCTTTATTGGCCAGGTATGCTTACACATACGAGGAATTTGTTTTAGTGACAGAAGCTCTACAGTGCAACAGAAAGACAGAAACAGGACAGGACACAGATAATAAAAGAATAATATACAAATGTACAAATAGGCAATGTACAAATAGCAAAAACACAATATATAATATAGACAATTATGGTGTACAGGTCTGATATGTGTAAATTTGAAATGAAAAAAAAAAAAAAGTATGTTTGGTGAATAAATAATTTATAATAGTGTTGTGTGTTCCACGTTTAATGTCAAGTGTTCATGAGATGGATTGCCTGAGGGAAGAAACTGTTCCTGTGTCTGGTCATTCTGGTGCTCAGAGCTCTGTAGCGTCGACCAGACGGCAGCAGTTCAAAGAGGGAGTGTGCTGGATGTGAGGGGTCCAGAGTGATTTTGCCAGCCCTTTTGCTCATTCTGGATAAGTACAGTTCTTGGAGAGTGGGGAGGGTTGTACCAATAATTCGCTCAGCAGACCGGACTACCCTCTGTAGTCTTCTGAGGTCAGATTTGGTAGCTGAGCTGAACCAGACAGTTATTGAAGTGCAGAGGACGGACTCAATGATGGCGGAGTAGAATTGATTCAACAAGTCCTGTGGCAGGTTGAACTTCCTCAGCTGGCGAAGGAAGTACAATCTCTGCTGCGCCTTTTTGACAATGGACTCAATATGATTGTCCCACTTCAGGTCCTGAGAAATTGTGGTGCCCAGGAATCTGAATGACTCCACTGCAGTCACAGTGCTGTTCATGATGGTGAGTGGGGGGAGAGCAGGGGGGTCTCTCCTGAAGTCCATGATCATCTCCACAGTTTTGAGCGTGTTGAGCTCCAGGTTGTTAAGACTGCACCAGACAGGCAGCTCCTTAACCTCCTGTCTGTAAGCAGACTCGTCACCGTCCTGGATGAGGCCGATAAGTGTGGTGTCATCTGCAAACTTCAGGAGCTTGACAGAGGGGTCTTTAGATGTGCAGTCGTTGGTGTAGATGGAGAAGAGCAGTGGGGAGAGAATGCAACCCTGAGGAGCTCCAGTGCTGATGGTGTGGGTGCTGGATGAGAATTTTCCCAGCCTCACTAGCTGCTGCCTGTCTGTCAGGAAGCTGGTGATCCATTAACAGACGGAGGTGGGGACGGAGAGCTGAGTTAGTTTATTCTGAAGGGTGTCCGGGAAGATGGTGTTAAAAGCGGAGCTGAAGTCTACGAACAGGATCCTCACATAAGTCCCTGGTCTATCCAGATGCTGCAGGATGAAGTGCAGTCCCATGTTGACTGCATCATCCACAGACCTGTTTGCTCTGTAGGCAAACTGCAGGGGGTCCAGTAAGGGTCCAGTGGAGGACTTCAGATGAGCCAAAACCAGTCTTTCAAATGATTTATTGACCACAGACGTTAGAGCCACAGGTCTGTAGTGATTAAGTCCAGTAATTTTGGGTTTCTTTGGGACGGGGATGATGGTGGAGCGTTTGAAGCATGAGGGGACTTCGCACAGCTCCAGTGATCTGTTGAAGATCTGTGTGAAGATGGGGGCCAGCTGGTCAGCACAGATTTTTAGGCAGGCTGGTGACACACCATCTGGGCCTGGTGCTTTCCTTCTTTTGTTCTTCCTGAAGACCTGGCACACCTCATCTTCGCTTATCTGAATTGCAGGTGTGGGGGAGAGGGGGGTTGCTGGAGGTGTGAATAGTTGTGTGAAGAGGTGTTCAGGGGGGGTGTGGGGTGTTTTTTTCAAACCTGCAGTAGAACTCATTCAGATCGTCTGCCAGTTGTTGATTCTCCACAGTGCTGGGGGATGGTGACTTGTAACCGGTGATATCTTTCATACCTTTCCACACTGAAGCAGAATCACTGGAAGATAATTTTTTCCTTAGCTTGCCGGAATAATTCCTCTTTGCCACTCTGATCTCCCTTTCCAGTGTGTATTTGGCCTGTTTATACAAGACTTTATCCCCCTTTCTGTAAGCATCTTCTTTGGCCTGACAGAGCTGTCTGAGTTTTGCAGTGAACCATGGTTTGTCGTTGTTGTAAGTTAGATGAGTCTTGGTAGGAATGCACATATCCTCACAGAAACTGATATAAGATGTCACAGTCTCTGTGAGCTCGTCCAGATCATTTGCAGCAGCTTCAAAAACAGTACAATCAATGAGAGAGAAACAGGCTTGTAAAACCCTCTCTGTTTCATTAGTCCATCTTTTAACAGTTCTTAATACAGGTTTTTCAGATTTGAGTTTCTGCCTGTAGGTCGGTATAAGATGAACCAAACAGTGATCAGAGAGCCCCAAAGCTGCCCGTGGGACAGAGTGATATGCGTCCTTTATCGCAGTGTAACAGTGATCCAATATATTACTGTCTCTGGTGGGACATGTGATGTGCTGTCTGTATTTTGGCAGTTCACAGGAGAGATTTGCTTTATTAAAGTCCCCGAGAATGATTAAAACAGAGTCCGGGTGTTGTTGCTCTGTCTCTGTGATTTGATCAGCTAGTTTCTGTAAAGCTGAGCACACGTGTGCTTGCAGAGGAATGTAAACACTCACGAGAATGAACGCGCAAAACTCCCGCGGTGAGTAGAAAGGCTTGCAGTTAATGAAGAGCGTCTCTAGACCTGAACAGCACATCTTCTTTAACACAGTTACATCTGTACACTACCTCTCACTGATGTAAAAGCACGTCCCGCCGCCGCGCGATTTCCCCGTTGATTCTGCCTCGCGATCTGCTCTGATCAGCTGGAAGTTAGGCAGATGTAGCACGCTGTCCGGTATGGCGTCATTCAGCCAGGTTTCCGTGAAACACAGAGCAGCAGAGTTTGAAAAATCCCTGTTTGTCCGGGAGAGCAGAAGGAGTTCATCCATTTTGTTGGGTAGAGAGCGGCAATTCGCTAGATGGATGCTAGGCAACGCCGTTCTAAATCCGCTCTGTCTGAGCTTCACGAGCGCGCCAGCTCGCTTCCCCCGTCTGCGCGTCCTGAAGCGGTTGACCAGAGCTACGGCTCCGCCAACTACAATGTCCAGCAAAACGTCCGAATAATCAAAATCCGGAAAAAGATTTTGTGGTGTGTTCTGCCGAATGTTCAGCAGGTCATCCCTGGTAAAACTGATGGTGTTTGAAAAACAAAAAACAGGAAAAACCAACAAAAACAGTACAAACACTGAAGAGCAAAGCACAGTAGCTGCCATCTGCGGTGCCATCTTAGATTGCAACATCCATGTTGATAATGAAAAAGATGCATTATGATCAGCATTCGTAGACATTCTGAACTCTATTGGGGTTAGACAACACATGTCAGAACCCAGTCATTGTCAAAATCATACTTTAGATTTAATACTGTCACATGGAATTGATGTTAATGGTGTTGAAATTCTGCAGCAAAGCGATGATATCTCAGATCATTGTCTAGTCTTGTGTAAACTCCATATAGCTAAAACTGTAAATTATACTCCTTGTTACAAGTATGGTAGAACCATCACTTGTACCACAAAAAACTGCTTTGTAAGTAATCTTCCTGATTTATCTCAATTCCTCAGCATATCCAACAGCGCAGAAAAACTTGATGATGTAACAGAAACTATGGACTCTCTCTTTTCTAGCACTTTAGATACGGTTGCTCCTTTACGCTTAAAGGGGCCATATGACATTGCTAAAAAGAAAATTATTTTCTGTATTTGGTGTAATGCAATGTGTTTATGCAGTTTAAGGTTAAAAAAACACATTATTTTCCACATACTGTACATTATTGTCGCTCCTCTATGCCCAGCCTTTCTGAAACGCGCATATTTTTACAAAGCTCATCATTCTGAGAAGCAAGGCGTGCTCTGATTGGCCAGCTATCCAGTGCTTTGTGATTGGCCAAATACCTCAAGTGTGAGACGGAAATTTTACGCACCTTACCGTATTGTGATGCCGTGTCCCGGTGCGATGACACAAAAACAATAAAACCCATTACAAATGAGGCATTTGTTGTATCCAGTGGGGACATAATTACTGATTATAATGACTTATACTGTCTTTTTATGCGGCGCTATGCAACGCGACACGTAAAAAGACAGTATAAGTCATTATAATCATTACCATGTCTGTATTTGTAATTGGAGAAAAAACAAACAACAAACACCTACACAGCTCAAAACTCGCGTTTGAATCGTCAGTGGCAAATTCTTTAAATATGAAAACATACTTACAGGCTGTGAGTCAGAAGCGCCATACTGTCCTTGCAAAGTTGGAATTCCCCCACTTTATAGATTATATTTATACCACTTTATTATAGGTTCAGGAAATAGTCCTCCATAAAATGTGCTGCACACACTCGAATATTTGGGTTGAACTGTTCTGGAACAGTGTTGTAAATACAACTTAACCACTGATTTCTAGTTGTGTCCTCTTTTGGAAGCCCAAACAAAGCAGTTTCGCTTTCACAATGAAACACAGCGTCTCCATGACATGGTGCCGGCGGCAGCAACAATACTACAGTTAGAATAATAGTCCCGCCTTCTTTCTTTGCGTATACATTTGGGCAGTGTTTTGCAAATTTCCCCACACTGTGACATAGACATGTGTGGGCGTGTTTGAATGAGCCGTTTTAGGGGGGCATGGTCGAGTCTTAACTTTTATAAAGAATATCTCTTTGGTTTTGAGACTTTAGTCTTTGCAACTTCAGGGATCTTATCTATGCACAAACAGCTTGTAACACTCCAAAGAGAAAGGAAAACTTGAAATCGCATCATATGACCCCTTTAAGGAAGATAACGGAAAATAATCACTATGGTATAATAAGCACACTTGCGCCCTAAAGAGACCAGCCCGGAAAATGAAGCGCAGCTGGAGGAAAACCAAACTAGAGGTATTTAGAATTGCTTGGTGGGAAAATACCCTATCCTACAGAAAAGCATTAAAAACTGCTAGATGTGATTACTTTTTGTCTCTTTTAGAAGAAAACAAACATAACCCCAGGTATTTATTCAACACAGTATTTAAATTAACAAAAAATAAAGCATCAACAGGTACTGACATTTCCCAACAGCACAGGAGTAACAACTTTATTTACTATTTTACTTCAAAGATCGATACTATTAGAGATAAAATTGTAATCATGCAGCCGTCAGCTACAGTATTGCATCAAATAGTGCACTATAGATCCCCTGAGGAACAATTCCACTCATTCTCTACTATAGGAAAGGAAGAATTGTATAATCTTGTTAAATCATATAAACCAACAACATGTATGTTAGACCCTATTCCATCTAAACTACTAAAAGAGGTGCTTCCAGAAGTCATAGATCCTCTTTTGGCTATTATTAATTTGTCCCTGTCATTAGGGTATGTCCCCAAAACCTTCAAATTGGCTATTATTAAGCCTCTCATTAAAAAACCACAACTTGACCCCAAAGATCTAGTTAATTACAGACCGATCTCAAATCTCCCTTTTCTGTCAAAGATACGAGAAAAGGTAATATCCTCACAATTATATTTCTTCCTAGAGAAAAATGCTATCAGTGAGGATTTTCAGTCAGGATTTAGACCGCATCATAGTACTGAGACTGCTCTTTATTAGAGTTACAAATGACCTGCTTCTATCATCTGATCGTGGTTGCATCTCTCTATTAGTGCTACTGGATCTTAGCGCTGCTTTCGACACTATCGACCACAACATTCTTTTGAATAGACTAGAAAACTTTGTTGGCATTAGTGGAAGTGCATTAGCATGGTTCAAATTGTACTGATCTGACCGCCATCAATTCGTAGCAGTGAATGAAGAGGTATCATATTGATCACAAGTGCAGTATGGAGTACCTCAAGGATCAGTACTAGGGCCGTTACTTTTCACGCTTTACATGTTACCCTTGGGAGATATCATCAGGAAACAAGGTATTATTGGGGGAAGTCGTGGCCTAATGGTTAGGGCTTGTAACCTGAAGGTTGCCGGTTCGATTCTCGCACCGGCAGGAATTGAAGGTGGGGATTGTGAATGAACAGCACTCTCTCTGCCTACGATACCATGACTGAGGTGCCCTTGAGCAAGGCACGAACCCCCAATTGCTTCCGGGCGCTGGAGCAATGGCTGCCCACTGCTCCGGGTGTGTGTTCATGGTGTGTGGGTGCGTTTGTTCACTATTCACTGCTGTGTGTGTTCACTTGGATGGGTTAAATGCAGAGCACCAATTTCGAGTATGGGTCACCATACTTGACAATACGTCACGACTTTCACTTTCACTTTCACTTTATTAGCTTTCACTGTTATGCTGATGATACTCAACTCTATATTTGTTCGCAGCCCGGTAAAACACACCAAATTGAGAAACTAACGGAATGCATAGTCAATATAAAAACCTGGATGACGAGTAATTTCTTACTGCTAAATTCTGAAAAAAAAAACAGAGGTGTTAATTAATTATTAGCCCGGTTCTGTCAACACTGCACTGGCTCCCTATTAAACATCGTATAGATATGAAAATCCTGTTAATTACTTATAAAGCCCTGAATGGTTTAGCTCCTCAGTACTTGAGTGAGCGCTTACCGCATTACAGTCCTCCACATCCGCTGCGTTCTCAAAACTCTGGCCATTTGATAATACCTAGAATATCAAAATCAATTGCGGATGGCAGATCCTTTTCCTATTTAGGGCCCAAACTCTGGAACAATCTACCTAATACTGTTCGGGAGGCAGACACACTCTGTCAGTTTAAATCTATATTAAAGACCCATCTATTTAACCTGGCTTACACATAACACATTAATACACTTCTAATATTCAAATCTGTTAAAGGATTGTTAGGCTGCATTGATTAGGTCAACCAGAACCAGGAACACTTAACATAACACCTGATGTACTTGTTACATCGTTAAAAGAATGGCATTTACGCTAATATCAGTCTGTCTCTTTCTTATTCCGAGATCACCGTAACCACCAGATCCAGTCTGTATCCAGATCAGATGGTGGATCAGCAGCTAGAGATGACTTCAACAGCCCTGAACTGATCCTCAGTAAAGACCTCGTCACCTAGATGGCCATTGGGACAAGACCACAGGAACCAGATGAGTCCTCTGCATAATCTGACTTTGCTGCAGTTGGAATTAAACTGCTGGTTTCATCTGACCAGAGGAGAACTGGCCCACTGACTGAGCCTGGTTTCTCCCAAGGTTTTTTTCTCCATTCTGTCACTGATGGAGTTTTGGTTCCTTGCCGCTGTCGCCTCTGGCTTGCTTAGTTGAGGACACTTAATTTCCAGCGATATTGTCGACTTGATTGCACAGATACTATTTAAACTGAACTAAGCTGGATGATGACATCACTGAATTCAATAATGAAATGCCTTTAACTGAAAATTGAGTGTTTAATCTTGTCATTTTACATTACTGACACACTATTTTCCTATTTAACACTGTAAAGTGCTTTGACACAATCTGTATTGTTAAAAGTGCTATACAAATAAAGGTTACTTGACCTTAAAAGTGCCATAGAATGCATTAATACAATATTTTAAATTGTTCTCTGATATCTACATAAAAGGTATGTGGCTTAGGTAAGGGCAACAATTCTCCAGAAACGGTTTTACATGTGCATTTACAACCCTGGGATTTCTCCCTAGAATGAAATGGTCTGTTATTGGCTTATTTGGAAGGGTCATGAATAATAATGTTGAGCTCTGCTCTGATTGGCTGTTTCACAGTGCGGCTCAATGTTGAGCTCTGCTCTGATTGGCTGTTTCACAGTGCAGCTCATTTCAGTAGCTCACACAGCAGGAAGGAAACACAGGGAGGAAAATATCTATTTCAATACTTTCTCTCGCAGTTATAACGTCGGGTAATTATACTGTATATAAAATGCAGGTATCAGGGAGCCACTATTAATATGCGGGGCACTGAAACTGCTTTCAAATGCACGATCGCTTTTTACTTTCACTTTCGCTTTCGAGATCTGCGATCGCATGAACTCTGTTTATACTATGGAGCAGCAGTACTTACCACACATTTTACAAGATCAAATGCTTGTCAGTGGTGCTCAGGATCTGTAAATCATTCGCCATCATCCTCAGTCATCTCTCCTTACCCTGTTTATGTGGTAAGTGAAATCTTATGTACTGCAATGTAACAGGCTACCGCTAGCAAGGAGCTAACCATGTCCCTTTAGTGGCTCGGACACCTGTGAACCATTTATTAATGAGTTATAAATAATAACCTGTGAAAGTGAACCTTGATGTAAATAACCATTTATTAATGAGCTGGTATCCTGTGAAAGTTAAACTTAACCTATAAGAACATGGACCATGTTCTCCTTATAGGAAAATTATGGGGCATATAAAACAGACCAAATGGACCACTTATAACATGTTTCTGCAGTTGTTTTTGAAATACAACCCCTCCTTGTGAAAGATCTATAATGTTACATATATGTGACATTAGGCATTCATGATAAATTTTTAATGTTACATATATGTTACATTGGGCGTTTATTTCTCAATTGAAAAAAAAAATACATTTTGTCAGTATTTTTTTATTTAATTATTTATTTTTTTGTTAAATAACAGTTTTTTTTTTTTTTTAATTTGCTTTTCCACAACATATATCAAAATTATTACTTTTCTGGGAAGATAAAACGAAAACCTTTTTCAGAAGTAATACAGTTTTTGCATTTTATTCGCTTTGCCACAACATATTTCAGTAACACTTTATAATAACGTTCAGTTGTAAGTCATTTATAAGTGATTAGTTAATGATGAACTAATCATTTACAAAACATGAATATGTGTTCATAAATGATTAATAAGTGGTATATTAATATTTGTATCTATGTTTTGTACATTAAGTTATAAATCATTTACAAGTTATTAAATGGTGAACTAATCATTTACAAAACATGACTATACGTTCACAAATAATTATTAAGTAATATGCTAACGATTTACAAATCTGTCGTAAGTTATCTTAAAAAGTAGCATATCATGAAATAATCAAACACATCCTTAGTAAATGGTTAATAAGTTACTAGTTAATATATTATTAATCACTTATAAATCATTGAAATATCAACATTTTACTATCATCTCAATAAACATTTGTTAATCATGAACAAATGATTATCAAACCATTAGTAAATGATCTGTAGGTGTATACAAGGTATTTACAACATTTTCTGCATCACCTACACTAGTGTAAAATACTCATCAGTTGTAAATGTTTTACAAACCTTCCAGTTACAGGTTGTGTGTGTGTGTGTGTGTGTGTGTGTGTGTGTGTGTGTATATATGCAAATGTTGGGGGCGTATATGGGTCAATGACGTGACGCCTAAATTTTCTGTCCGTTTGCATTTTTTTCAGTTAAAAATAGATTTAAATGCATAAAAAATATGTCATATATAAGAAGTACCTCTCCCACATATGTACCAACTTTAATTATTTTTATATTTAAACATTTGTTATTTGTAATTTTTCTGTTATTCAAAGTGTCAAAACATCATGTGGTGCGACCGTCCGGCCATAATTGTTGTTTTGGAAACATCTTTGAAATTACCCTAAATTTATTCAGATTAATTTTCTGCACTATTTGGCATGTTTTCCAAAGTGTTTTGTAATCCTGTATAAAATTGCAAAGCATTTGTATTTATATTTCCATCATAATATTCAAACAAACTTTGTCCGATAATCTCATAATCGAAAATATCATGTGGTGCGACCATCAAGAAACTACCATTTTGGTACTTTTATGTTGAAATCCATTCAAAGATAGGACGTTGCATCACATAACAATTTGCCAAGGACCCATGGAAGCATCAGGCAGGTTTGTAACTCTCTTTCAAATTTAGAAAAAAAAATAACCTTTTTAATGGCTGGTATGTAGTTACCACATTTGGATATCGTGTGGTATGACCTCAAAAAAAACAAAAAAAAAAAACAATGAATATTAAGTTATTTCTACAAGCATTTATTTTTATTATAAATTTCATAGTGACCTTTCATGGGAAGCTAGCTTGTTTTGTTTAGGTGGCTAATTCTGTGCTTATAAATTTTGACTGAATTTGAAAATATGATGTGGTGCGACCAAATATCATGTGGTGCGACCACTGCAGAGTATTTTCCATTATAGGTATATGTCCCAGATTCACAGTTTTTGTGCTTTTATATTCTAATGGTTTATATACACAAATTTCTTTATTTTAATATCATTTGGAATAGAGTTTTATGGAGTTTGGGTCATTTCGAGCGGTTAATGTGTAATCTTTGTACAATATGAGAAAAAAATGCAAAAAAAAAAAAAAATAGGAATTTAGAGCATCTAATTTTAGTTTGGTAATTACGCATTTATTAGTAATTTATTATATATTTATTAATAATTATTTTAATCTATTTCACCAGATTCCACTGCCTAGCAAAGTAAAAGAAACTCTCACCATAGTCAGCATGTTAATTCTGACCCTGCAGTCAAGCACAAACCCCAGATGTAATTTTCTGCTGTAAGAATGATGTTTATGATTTCATCTCAGAACCTGAGCCAGCAACTCTAAATTGACCCTTAGCAAAAACCTGCCCTTAGTTACTGTTGCTACGTCAGACAAACCATCCGACAAACCATGGCACTTTTATGCCACACATCATGTTCTCATGCAGTGAAAAATACATCACGGAGCAAAGAAGACACTGACAACACGCCGACATACAAGAGAGTGCAGGTTACTTTCAGTATTAAACAAAGTCTCAGAGTTCAAATTTTGTAATTTTTAAGAAATTCAAACAACAAATACTGTTTTGTGGCTCTTTAATGTGTCATGACAGATCGCTGTAGCACCTCAGTTCAAGCGGCATGTGACCAATCATCTCTCACTAGTTATAGCACAAAATAAACATGAATGAACATCAGAAAGTATCATTTCAACTGTGAAAAGATGTCAATAAACACTATTTTTCAAGTTCAAGTCCACCGACGCTAATCTACTCTCCTGTCTGGTTTGTTTGTTGGACAAAAATGGCAGATTTGGCATTATGATTGCTCAGATTGCCTGTTAATCAAACTCCCGGCGAAGGGTCAATTGAGCAGCCAAGATTGGAAATAACTGGGTTTAGAAATAACTGGGTCTAAAGAATTGCCTGCAGTTAATGCCATATGCTGAACTTTTCACACGTTTCTTTAAGTATATTTTTAATGATGTAAGGTCTTTGTGTCATTTGGAGCGACCACTCATCATGTGGTGCCACCAATAATAGCAATAACTGTATTAAATTGAAAATAAAATATCTAATTTCTGTCGCTGAAATATGAATCACTACTATAGTATGCTTAAGTGAATGGTATTTTAAAAATATTTTTCTCAGTTTTATGCAATTTACAGAAAAAAATAAGTCTGCTAACTACAATTAAGAAGCCAACTCTGAAATTATAGAACAAAAATGAGATCATTATGTATAAAAACTCAAAAGAGATGCAAATACTTAGTTTCTAAACATTTCAATTACTGAGAACATCTAAAAAAATGTTAAGCATATTAAGGAAATTAATTCATTTTAATATAAATCATGGTCACACCATATGACATTTTTTTAAGGCTACGGCTGATTCATCTAGATGAAAAAATACCAAAACCACTTAATTTAATTTAATATTATTTAATTTAATAATATGAATTTATGCTTAAACAACCTTCTTAATGTTTGAACAGCTACAAAATATATTATTACTTTTTGTATTTTTAAATTTGCCTGTCGAAAATCCTTATACGTCAATGACCCATATATAAACACACACACACAACCTGTAACTGGAAGGTTTGTAAAACATTTACAACTGATGAGTATTTTACACTAGTTTAGGGGATGCAGAAAATGTTGTAAATGCCTTGTATACACCTACAGATCATTTGTAACAGGTAAAAAAGATCTACAAATGATGTGTAACACATTTACAAGTGATGAATAGTTTACACTTTAGATTAAGGGATGCAGAAAGCTTTGTAAATTATTTATTCATGCTGTCACAAATCATGATCTTCTGAATTCATGGTCTTCCGTCCATTCACCACCAGAGGTCGCCCTTCCACCACACTGACTCTTGCACTACACTACCGTTGCATGTCACCCACGAACTACAATACCCATCATCCATTGCACTGACTACACACACACACTCACAGCTGATTGCACTGATCACTCAGCTGATTGCACTGATCACACAGCTGTCTCCAATCACACGCTCACCTAAGAGCTATTACATATACTACATAAAGCACTCTCAGATCCTGATCTAGTTGCCGAGTATTGATCTGCGTATAGCTCTCTTCTAGCGCTAGCTGCCTTACCGTGCCATTCTGTGTTTCTGTTCAGTTCCAGTGTTGTCCTCCGTTTATCACTCCCCTAGTGTTAGCTGCGATACGGAACCTGTTTGTTTTTTTCTAGTCTGTGTTCCCTGTATTTACCCTTGTCTCACTGTTCGGACTCTGTTTATGCCCTGCCTGGACTTTTGCTCTTGTACCTGGATTATCTCTCTGCCTTACCATGTTGGATACTGTTCGCCGATCATCGACCCACGCTTGTTCTAGGATTACTCTGTGTCTTGCCCATGCCATACTTGTTTGCTGTTGTTTGACCCTGCCTGTGTTCTGACCACGTCACTGTATATAAAAGCTTTGCACATGGATCCGCACGTCTCACGTCTTGTTTGCCCCGTTACAGAATACTCGGCCACACGAGGATCCAGCAGCTTTTCTAAGGAACCCTGGCCAGGTATGGATTCATTCGACCAGCTGCTCGACCTGAGACAAGGGAGTTCATCTATTGAGGAGTACGTCATTCAATTCTGTGAGATAACTTACAGGGTACCCTTTGATGAGGTAGTATTAAAAGACATTTTTCGTTTTGGATTAAATGAGCCCATTAAGTCATGTTTACCCGAAGGGAAGTTTAACTGTAGTTTAAAGGACTTTATGGACTATGCTTTGCTGTGTGCTGACTCTTTGTTTACTGTGGGTGTCGCGGAAGAGGAAAGCGACACCGCATCTGTGACTGAAATGGCAGACGCACCAGAGCGCGCTCACAAAATGGCGGCGACACCGGAGCCCGTTCACAAAATGGCAGCCACAACAACACCTCGTCATGTCATTGCTGCCAGTAATGAGCCAAGTCGAGTCATAGTTGATGTTAAAGAGCCAAGTCAAGTCACAGCTGATGTTAAAAAGCCCAATCAAGTTATAGTTGATCTTTGTGAATCCAGTCAGATCATAGTTGATCATTGTGAGTCTAGTCAAGTCACCGTTGATCGTCACGAGTCAGACCACGTCACAGCTGGTCATCCAGAGTCACACCACGTCACAACTAATCATCCAGAGTCAAGCCCAGTCACAGTTAATCTTCACGAGTCAATTCATGTCTCAACTGATCGTCACGAGTCTCTTCACGTCTCCGCTGACCTTCCAGAGTCTCAGCACGTCACAGCTGATCTCCCAGAGTCACATCACATCTCAGCTGATCTGCCAGAATCTCGTCACGTCTCAGCTGATCATCCTAAGTCTTGTCACATCCTGTCTGCCACACCCAGAGATTCAAGGTCAGTTCTTCACTATCCTAGTCTGGTGTCCAGTGTGAGGGATCCACCGCTGGTGTCAGCACGCACTGCTGGTATCCCCAAACCAGCTCACTTTAACCCTCCTGTTCCTGCTCTAATTCCCCTGTCCGAAGCGCTTCCCCTGATGGGAATCGCTTTATGTTGCATTTGGGCTGCGTACACCACCACAGAACTGCCCCAGGCGATGGCACCCGCTGCAGCTTCTCCTGAGGTGGCGGCACATGCTGCAGAACCTCCCGAAGCGGCAGTGCTCGCTTCAGCTCCTTTTGTGGTGGTGGCACCCAGCAATGTACTCTCAGCCTGTCGTGTCAAAGTCAAGGAGACTGTTACCACTGTAGAACCTCCAGAGGTGGCGGCAACCGCTGCAGAACCTTCGGAGGTGTCAGTGGTATCCACTCATGAACTCTTTGCCTGTCCTGTCGCAGCCAGAGGGGCTGTCCCTGAACTCTCATCCTGCCCTGTCACGGCTATGGAGGCCGTCTGTGAACTCTTTGCCTGTCCTGTCGCAGCCAGAAGGGCTGTCCCTGAACTCTTGTCCTGTCCAGTCACGGCTATGGAGGCCGTCTGTGAACTCTCATCCTGCCCTGTCATGGCCACAGAGGCCGCTCTTGAACTTTTTTCCCGCTCTGAACCGACCGAGGAGGCCATCTCTGAACTCTCACCCTGTGCCGAATCAGCCATGGTGGCTGATTTTGAGCTATCCATCTGTTTAGTCTCATCTAATGTGTCTGGTTTTGAACTGTCTGTCCTGCCCGTTTCCATCAAGGAATCCAAACTTGAGTTGTCTGTCTGTCTAAATGCTGTTGTTGAATCTGTTTTTCGCCCCACTAGTCCAGTCACGACCACAAAGACCTTACCCAAGCTCCCTGTAGGCTCTAGTAGCCTTGTTACAACCCAAGAACCCACCGTTAAACTCTTAACCCTGCCTGCCACGAACTCAGAAACCATTAATGCACTCTATGTCAGTCCCGTTTCGACCAAATAACCTGATTTTGAACTGTCTGCTAGTCCAGGTTCAGTCACTGAAATGTCTGTCAGTCCAGTTTCCTTTAATGAGTCTGTTTTTGAATTGTCTGTTTTGCCAGTTTCTGTCACTAAACTGTCTGATTCAGTCTCTGTCAATGCACCAGATTTTGATCTATCTGTCAGTCAGTCCAGTTACAGTCAAAGAACCTGATTATGGACTGTTTGCCTGCTTGGCTGTCATCAGGGAAAATGTTGATGGACTTCCTTTGTTCCCTGCCTTGGCCCTTGGGGCCATAAATACTCTGTCTGTCTTGTGTGTCTCAGTGTTTCCTAGGTCCCAGTTCTGGCCATGGTCCTCAGTTCCTTCTGTTCTGTCTGCTCTGCCGTGGTGGTCTTCTGCTCCGACTGTCCCATCTGCTCCGCCGTGGTGGTCAACTGCTCCTGTCTGGTGGTCATCTGTTCCGCCGTGGTGGCCTTCTGCTCAGATCTGGAGATCTTATGCTCTGCCGTGGAAATCTTCTGCTACGCCCTGATGGGCTCCTGCTCCGTCTGCTCTGCTGTGGTGTGCTCCTGCTCCGTCTGCTCTGCCCTGGTGGGTTCCTGTCCCGTCTGCTCCGCCCTGGTGGGCTCCTGTCCCGTCTGCTCCACCCTGGTGGGCTCTAGTCCTGTCTGCTCCGCTTTGGTGCCCTGCTCTGCCGGCTTTGCCTCAGTTCCGGGTCTTTTCACTTCCTCACGGACCTGGCCCTCCGTCCCTCCCCCTGTTCCGCCTCCGCTCCACCGCCCTCCTGGATTGTTCTGAGTTTGGAGCGTCTGGAAGCCGCTCCTTGGTGGAGGGCTCTGTCACGAATCCGGTTCATGGTCTTCCGTCCATTCACCACCAGAGGTCGCCCTTCCAACACATTGACTCTTGCATTACACTACTGTTGCATGTCACCCACGAACTACAATACCCATTATTCATTGCACTGACGACACACACACACTCACAGCTGATTGCACTGATCACTCAGCTGATTGCACTGATCACACAGCTGTCACCAATCACACACTCACCTAAGAGCTATTACATACACTACATAAAGCACTCTCAGATCCTGATCTAGTTGCCGAGTATTGATCTGCGTATAGCTTTCTTCTAGCGCTAGCTGCCTTACCGTGCCATTCTGTGTTTCTGTTCAGTTCCAGTGTTGTCCTGCGTTTATCACTCCCCTATTGTTAGCTGCGATACGGAACCTGTTTGTTGTTTTCTAGTCTGTGTTCCCTGTATTTACCCTTGTCTCACTGTTCGGACTCTGTTTATGCCCTGCCTGGACTTTTGCTCTTGTATCTGGATTATCTCTCTGCCTTACCCTGTTGGATACTGTTCGCCGATCATCGACCCACGCTTGTCCTAGGATTACTCTGTGTCTTGCCCATGCCATACCTGTTTGCTGTTGTTTGACCCTGCCTGTGTTCTGACCACGTCACTGTATATAAAAGCTTTGCACATGGATCCGCACGTCTCACGTCTTGTTTGCCTCGTTACACATGCGTTTACACAACAGGTTTTGAATACTTTGCAGTATGTACTGCAATATATTAACTAGTAACTTAACGAGTAACTATTAACCATTTACTAAGGATCTGTTTGATTATTTCATGACTTATAAATGACTTACAACTGAACGTTATTACAAAGTGTTACCCATATTTCAAAACCACATAACTGTGGCCATTACATTTTACAACAACTCTTTTGTAACATATTAAAGTTCTACCTTTTAAGGTATATGGTTTAATCAGAAATTTATTTTTAGATTTTTTTTTTTTCACAACTCAAAATTGTGCAATCTGAATAAAAATAAATAACTACCTCACACTGGAGGTCAACATGTTAAACATACAGGTAGTCCAATAACATTGCTATGAAATGAGCAGCAGAAAATATTTAGCTCCTTTAAATATTTAGCTCCTGTTCCTCTCTGTTGTGCTGCTGAGAGGTTTGCGATTGTAGCTCCGCTTTTTTATTTGAATCTTTACCTTACTTTCACTCTCTGTTGTTTAAAGTGATAATATATAACTTAATTCCCACCATATTTCTGGTATTATCTATCAAACTAATCTAACTAATTTGATCGTTCGCTTTTAAAACCGAGAGTGCAGCGCGCATGCAGCGCGTTAGCATTCGTTAGGCGGCTAGCTTGTTACTCGCGGTTCCATTCATGTTTCTATTCGTGCCTATTATTGTTTTCTTTTTTCTCGCTCCGTTTTCATTTCTCTCTCGTTCTGTTTTTCACAAGTTCATCAAACAACAGTGGTAAGTGGTAAGTTAAGTTGGTATCATTCATCAGTCACGGTGAGTAATGGCTTCTCCTTCTCTTGTTGTTTGCACTTCATGTCACATGTACAGTTTATCTCTCTCTGTCGGCGATGAGGGATTCACGTGATAAATGCAGGGAAATAGTTAGGCTGTCAGAGAAGATTTTAGAACTAGAGACACGCATCCAAACTTTAGTTGAGGATAGTAAGAATGTGAGGGCTGTAGATACTGCTTTGGATGCGACTAGCTCAGGGACTCCTGTACATTGTTCGGTTCCGGTTGTGCCCGTGCAGCAGAGCAACTGGGTGACTGTGAGGCGGCCTAGTCGCGGGTCAAAATACTGCTCTTCCGTTCCGATCAGAACATCAAACAGGTTCTCCCCACTCAGTGACACACCCACTGAGAAACCTGATGAAAGTGCTCTAGTAATTGGTGATTCTATTGTACGGAACGTGAAAATAGAGACACCAGCCACCATAGTCCAATGTTTACCGGGAGCCAGAGCGCCTGACATCTTGGCAAATTTAAAAGTGCTGGCTAATGCTAAACGTAAATTCAGTAAGATTCAGTAAGTTCGACTTCGCCAGTCGGGGATCACTAAAAATAATGTTAAGGAGGTGTGTGAACTTGCAAGTACGATGTCAGACATTGTAATATGCTCTGGTCCCCTCCCTGCTTACCGTGGCGATGAGATTCATAGTAGACTGTCGTCACTCAATGGCTGGATGTCTAAGTGGTGCCCGCAGAATAACGTAGGTTTCATAGACAATTGGAAGAGTTTTTGGGGCAGACCTGACCTGTTGAAAAGAGATGGTGTTCATCCCTTCTGGGGTGGTGCCGCTCTTCTCTCTAGAAATATGGCACATAGTCTTAGAGTTCGTACTTGACTAACTAGGGCCCAGGTCAGGGAGCAGACAGACTGGCTAAACCAACCGTCTGCTAGCCGCCTCACGTCACAGAAGTCAGTTAATTCTCAGCACATAGAGACTCCTTCACCTAGATATCACACTATAGAGACTGTGTCTGTTCCCCGTAGTAGAAAATACAGAAAACGTCCAAACCAAAGTAATAGTAACAATTTAATTGATGTTCAACAAATAAAAAATTTTTACAATACAGAGAAACAATTGATAAAACTTGGCTTACTGAATATCAGGTCCCTTTCTACAAAAGCACTATTTGTAAATGATATGATCACTGACCATAAACTAGATGTGCTTTGTTTGACAGAAACATGGATAAAACCAGATGAATACATTACTTTAAATGAGTCTACCCCCAAGATTACCGCTATAAAAATGAGCCACGTCCAAAAGGTAAAGGGGGAGGTGTTGCTACAATTTATAGCAATATTCTCAGTATTTCTCAAAGGGCAGGCTTTAAGTATAACTTGTTTGAAGTTATGGTGCTGCGTATAACATTATCTAGAGAAACACGTGTTAGTGATAAATCCCCTGTGATGTTTGTATTGGCTACTGTGTACAGGCCACCAGGGCACCACACAGACTTTATTAAAGAATTTTCTGATTTTCTATCTGAGTTAGTACTGGCTGCAGATAAAGTCTTAATTGTTGGTGATTTTAATATCCATGTCGATAATGAAAAAGATGCATTAGGATCAGCATTCATAGACATTCTGAACTCTATTGGGGTTAGACAACATGTTTCAGGACCTACTCATTGTCGAAATCATACTCTAGATTTAATACTGTCACATGGAATTGATATTAGTGGTGTTGAAATTCTGCAGCAAAGCGATGATATCGCAGATCATTATCTAGTCTTGTGTAAACTCCATATAGCTAAAACTGTAAATTCTACTCCTTGTTACAAGTATGGTAGAATCATCACTTCTACCACAAAAGACTGCTTTGTAAGTAATCTTCCTGATTTATCACAATTCCTCAGCATATCCAGCAGCGCAGAAAAACTTGATGATGTAACAGAAACTATGGACTCTCTCTTTTCTAGCACTTTAGATACAGTTGCTCCTTTACACTTAAGGAAGATCAAAGAAAACAGTTTGACTCCGTGGTATAATGAGCACACTCGCACCCTAAAGAGAGCAGCCCGGAAAATGGAGCGCAGCTGGAGGAAAACAAAACTAGAGGTATTTCATATAGCTTGGCGGGAAAGTACCCTATCCTAAAAAAAAGCATTAAAAACGGCTAGATCTGATTACTTTTCGTCTCTTCTAGAAGAAAACAAACATAACCCCCGGTATTTATTCAATACAGTCACTAAATTAACAAAAAATAAAGCATCAACAGGTGTTGGCATTTCCCAAGAGCACAACTGTAATGACTTTATGAACTACTTTACTTCCAAGATCGATACTATCAGAGATAAAATTGTAACCATGCAGCCGTCAGCTACAGTATCGCATCAGATAGTGCACTATAGATCCCCTGAGGAACAATTCCACTCATTCTCTATTATAGGAAAGGAAGAATTGTATAAACTTGTTAAATCATCTAAACCAACAACATGTATGTTAGACCCTATTCCATCTAAACTACTAAAAGAGCTGCTTCCAGAAGTCATAGATCCTCTTTTGGCTATTATTAATTCATCATTGTCATTAGGATATGTCCCCAAAACCTTCAAATTGGCTGTTATTAAGCCTCTCATTAAAAAAACCACAACTTGACCCCAAAGATCTAGTTAATTACAGACCGATCTCAAATCTCCCTTTTCTGTCAAAGATACTAGAAAAGGTAGTATCCTCACAATTATATTCCTTCTTAGAGAAAAATGGTATCTGTGAGGAATTCCAGTCAGGATTTAGACCGTATCATAGTACTGAGACTGCTCTCATTAGAGTTACAAATGACCTGCTTCTATCATCTGATCATGGTTGTATCTCTTTATTAGTTCTACTGGATCTTAGTGCTGCGTTCGACACTATCGACCACAACATTCTTTTGAATAGACTAGAAAACTTTGTTGGCATTAGTGGAAGTGCCTTAGCATGGTTCAAATCGTACTTATCTGACCGCCATCAGTTCGTAGCAGTAAATGAAGAGGTATCATATCGATCACAAGTGCAGTATGGAGTACCTCAAGGCTCAGTACTAGGGCTGTTACTTTTCACGCTTTACATGTTACCCTTGGGAGATATTATCAGGAGACATGGTGTTAGCTTTCACTGTTATGCTGATGATACTCAGCTCTATATTTCTTCACGGCCCGGTGAAACACACCAAATTGAGAAACTAATGGAATGTATAGTCGATATAAAAAACTGGATGACGAGTAACTTCTTACTGCTAAATTCTGAAAAAACAGAGGTGTTAATTATCGGACCTAAAAACCCCACATGTAATAACCTAGAACACTATCTAACACTTGACGGCTGCTCTGTCAATTCTTCTTCATCAGTTAGGAACCTAGGTGTGCTGTTTGATAGCAATCTTTCATTTGAAAGCCATGTTTCTAGTATCTGTAAAACTGCGTTTTTCCATCTCAAAAACATATCTAAATTGCGACCTATGCTCTCAACGTCAAATGCAGAAATGCTAATTCATGCGTTTATGACCTCAAGGTTAGACTATTGTAATGCTTTACTGGGTGGTTGTTCTGCACGCTTCATCAATAAACTTCAGTTGGTCCAAAATGCAGCAGCTAGAGTCCTTACTAGAACCAGGAAGTATGACCATATTAGCCCGGTTCTGTCAACACTGCACTGGCTCCCTATCAAACATCGGATAGATTTTAAAATCTTGTTAATTACTTATAAAGCCCTGAATGGCTTAGCTCCTCAGTACTTGAGCGAGCTCTTATCACATTATAGTCCTCCACGTCCGCTGCGTTCTCAAAACTCTGGCCATTTGATAATACCTAGAATATCAAAATCGACTGCGGGCGGCAGATCCTTTTCCTATTTAGGGCCCAAACTCTGGAACAATCTACCTAACACTGTTCGGGAGGCAGACACACTCTGTCAGTTTAAATCTATATTAAAGACACATTTCTTTAACCTGGCTTACACATAACACACTAATACACTTCTATTATTCAAATCCGTTAAAGGATTGTTAGGCTACATTAATTAGATCAACCAGAACTGGGAACACTCCTCATAACACATGATGTACTTGTTACATCGTAAGAAGAATGGCATCTACGTTAATATTTGTCCGTTTCTTTCTTATTCTGTTTCTCAGTCCGTGTCCGGATCAGATGGTGGATCGGCGCCGGGAGATGATGTTTGCGACCCTGATCGTTAGCGGAGGCCGGACACCTGGATGAGCCCCGGGGGCATATCCCCAGTGAAGACCTCGACTTAAATAAATAAAACTTAAAATTAAAAAAAATAACTATAATATAATAAAATACCTAACTACATAATACTATTATTGTTAGAAATTTCAACAATATAAAAATAGAAATATAATACATTTATACATTTAAAATTTAATTAAAACAATAAGTAAAAAAAATAAATAAGCAATAATATCCTGGCCAGAGGAGAACTGGCCCCCGACTGAGCCTGGTTTCTCCCAAGGTTTTTTTTCTCCATTCTGTCACAGAGGAAGTTTTGGTTCCTTGCCGCTGTCGCCTCTGGCTTGCTCAGTTGGGGACACTTAATTTCTAACGATTATCGTCAATTTGATTTCATAGATACTATTTAAACTAAACTGAGCTAGATAATGACATCTCTGAATTCAATAATGAAATGCCTTTAACTGAAAATTGAGTGTTTAATCTTATTATTATACATTACTGACACTCTATCCTCTAATTTGATACTGTTAAGTGCTTTGACACAATCTGTATTGTTAAAAGCGCTATATAAATAAAGGTGACTTGACTAAAATAATTGAATCAGCTAAATTAATTGAGCAGCTCATTACCATTTTTCTTAATGTGACAAATATATCACATCAAAATTCCACCTACTGTTTTAAGGTTAACAGCCCGATGTGACATGTCACCACAATATCTTCGTAACTTGTTTTATATATATATATATATATATTTTTTTTTTTCAATAAATGTATTAAAACCAGGTTAAGTGTAATCTAGAATATGTTACTAAAACAATATAATTGTTGCATGGGTAGAAACATACCTTTAGCAACAAAAACAAGTGTTTTTAAACATTGCTGACACTGCAACCTGCTAACCAGACAGGCCACCTTTTTGAAAATGTTGCTATGGCAACAAAAAGGCACACATTATTGTCTCATGACTGAACCTGGGTGTTCATTATATGTCACTTAGGGACTTCTGGAGTTGAAAGTGAGGGATAATGCTTTAAAAGGACCTTTTCAGATAATCACCAGTGTTTGACACACCCGCGTCACCGTGGGATCTTACGGGCTGTAAAGTGAACACCTGTGATTTATTAATGAGTTATGAACATCAATAACTTGTGAAAATTAACTTTAAAGTGGACACAATCTTTTATTTATTAATTATTAGTGCACACACAGAAGAGATAAACATTAAACAATTCAGATAAACAATCAAGTATTTCACCAAATTATAACTTAGCATCACATATACAACAAAAGTAGGCTATTTGATAAATGCAAGCTCAATAAAGGCACCTAAATACTTATACTTGATCTAATTTAACAATTTTGAAATAATCATTAAAATCAATGACTGAAAGCACCTTTACAGAACATTATCATATTAATAAGCAGTTAGTAATTATTTTTGATAACATGATAAAGCCTGTAACTTGAGTATTTGTTCATTCACACTTGCAGTACCTGCGCGCGAGCGACCGTCCGCGTGACGGAGCACCGGAGCGGTCATTTATTTGTATAACTAATGCATTGAACTAACAAAGCGATTACACAAACACTTTAAAAACATACTCTGCAATTGCACCTCACAGTTAGCTTACCTATAAAATTAGTAAACATTATTTGAGATTACAATTTCGCTACAGAGCACATTGTAACAGTTCTCACAGCGTGACTTCTCTTAAAACGTGGCTTTATATCAGATGCTCACTAGCACCAACTCCAGACTTTGGTGACACACAGGCAACTACAGACACACGGGCTGTTTCTTCTGGCAAGAAAAATCGTAAGAAAAGTGACACGAATCATGATATAAATGAGGAAAAAAAAAAAAAAATAATAAATATATAATAATAATAATAATAATAATAATAATAATAATAATAATAATAGTTGAATGATTCACCAATAGTGAATTGGTGGGTTTGTTAAATGTGAGCCAAAAATCACCACAATTAAAAGAACCAAAGACTTAAACTACTTCAGTCTGTGTGCATTGAATTTAATACACGAGTTTCACAATTTGAGTTGAATTACTGAAATTAACTTTTCCACGACATTCTAATTTATTGAGATGCACCTGTAAAGTAAGTATTATGAGAGAGAGAGAGAGAGAGAGAGAGAGAGAGAGAGAGAGAGAGAGAGAGAGAGAGAGAGAGAGAGAGAGATGGACTGAGCGACTGTGATTACCTGCATCTGATACAGCATTTCAGTCTCCTAATGTTACTCAATTATACAAGTTTTGAATGTCCACTGAGGAAAGCGTTATCTTTGTCGTAATGTCAATATCTTTTCATTGATTTCTGATGAAAGCGCTGCTTAGTGCGCTGCCCGAGGAGGCTGGAGGCGGAGGTGAGGGTTACTCCAGCCCCGACGACGCTGGAGGATGGCAGTCCCGTAGGGCTCGCACCGCATTGATGGTGGGCTGAGGGCGAGCGGAGGGGCTGCCAGATGACAGCGGTGGAGGAGGCAGGAGCGGGTGGGAGGGCGGGCATTTGTGAGCCTCCGGGCTTTCAGGGCTAAACTTGGGAGGGTGCTTTCGAGGAGCGGGCACTGGAAGGCGCTCTGCAGGCGCGAAGCTGGCTGGGACCAGCGGGGACAACGGAGAGAAGAGAGGGGGAAAGTTGACCTCCATATCCGCTTCCCAATCGATCAAATCCCCCTCCATGTCCAGCAGTCCCAGATGTATAATCAGCTCACCCTCAGCCACGGTGCAGGGGGCGGAGCTCCACTCCGTGCTCACACCGTCCACGGCTGGCTCCCTCGTGGTGGGCACTGTCGCCGGCTCTCGCACCTGATCTGACAGATGGGGCTCAACTTCCGGGGCGATCTTCCGCTCAGTCGCTCGGCTTTGCGCTGGCTCATTGATCGTAGCGGGAAATGGCTCTCCATCATCGGTGGGCTCAGGCTGATGCTCCGTACCGCAGGGAGTTGGTGGGCTGGGCTCTGGGTCAGGAGTGAACCTGGCGAGATCATCCACAGGGCAGATGGTGAGTGGCGATCCATTTCTCACCAGAGTCCACTCCACGAAGGCGGCGAATTCCTCTCGAGGACCATCTTTGGACAACAGCGCTCTGCTCGCGGTGTTCAGGCTTGCGTCATAGAATGAACAGAGTACGTCGTCCGAATAGCTGGTGGCATTAGCTAAACACAGGAACGGTCTTGTATGGTCCTCGAGAGATCTGTCCCCCTGCTCCAGCAGGAGGAGGAGGAGGAATTCGGGACGGACGAGGGGATCCATGGGGCACAACGGAAAGAAAAAACACTGAGAAAAACGAGAAACAAAACAGAGGGTACAAATGGAGGTTACTGTTTCGGTTGGTCCGTCTGTCACACTTCACAGGAACCAGGAACGAGAAGACGAGGAATACACAAAACGAGAGTATTTAATGATACAATCAGGGAACATAGAGCACATGAAGACATTCAAGGACCAACAAACACTAACTGAAAGGACAGGCTTTTAAACTCAGGATAACGAGGGAACTAAGGAGGCACACCTGGAATCAAATTAACAATTAGACTGGGGAGAAACAGGGTCACAGGGAACACATGGGGAGCAAAAACCACAACAAAACAGTCCAGGGGCGTGACAGCTACTTTATCTGTATCTGAATTAGAATGATCAGAAATCTGTGAGAAATATAACGACCCAAAGACAAAAGAACTGATAAAAATGAGCTGTTATAGGAGTAATAGCCATGTGGGCAGCACTGTGTCATATGCCATAGCTGTGCACAAGGTGTTCGTCACAGCTCCAGACTTATTTGTTCATTAATGACGTCATCAGCGACTAGTCGACTTCGACTCGACTTTCATCACATAAAAGTCGACTTAAAAAAATCAGAAGTCGTTCAACCCCTACCATCTAATAGCGGAACAGTGTAACTAAAATCACCATCAAGAAACACACGCACCATGTCTCAGTACTAAACACTATTAAATACTATTATTATTTATATAAAATAATATTTATTGAATAATAATATTTAATAAACAACAACAACAACCATCATAAAAGGTGCTAGGCAATTCAATCAACCGTAGGCAAAGGCAGCGGGATATACAGCATTGAATTTACATAAACATGATAAACTTTTCCCAAAACTATTTACTCTGGAACAAATAGTAGTTTAATGAGACCAAAGACTGGGCGTTAGATTTACCCAACACAAATTATATCTCATGTTTAACCACTATAGAGACATTAGCGGTAAATTCCAGAAGATCTGGCCGTGGTGAGGCGCTCTCGGCGGGTGTAATGAGCGCTGAACGGCTGCTGAACCGCTGGAGATCCTGTCTCTGAAAATGTTGAAGCAAATTTTCAAATAGACCTTATCTTTACCTTTATTAACAAACCACATATCTGAAGTCCAAGCAAGCACATTCTCGCCTAAAAAACTCTTAAAGGGGTCCTATTATGTTTTTTCACTTTTTGAATTTTAGTCAGTGTGCAGTGTGTATGTTTGGGCATAAAAAAGATCTACAAAGTTACAAATCTCAAAGCCCACTCCAAAGGGAGATATTTTGTTTTTAAAAAAATCCCTTTTCAAGAACTACAACAAACGGCTCGTTTGGACTACAAAGTTGTTTTCCTGTATTTGTGGCATCACAAATTGGCTCATTAGAATATCATTAAAATAAATCTCGCCTCCAAAAATTCGAATGCACGTTTCAAAATCGAAACCCGGTGCGGGTGTTTTTATATCACTGTATTTTTGAAGGAAACTGACTGTCTTCAGAAAATTTTGGATGTCATTTTCATTTCATCTTGCATGTAATGCCTGATAAAGCAGCGTTTGTGAGTGGAGCTCTGCTTTGTGTACAGCATTACTGGGGAAACCTCGCTCTCTCCCGCTCCAACAGTGCCTCCCGCTGGCAGAGAATTAATTTTCTGCCTAGCTGTTTGCCAATCTGGGACAGCTAACCAATCACAACACATTTAGTTTTTCGGAAGGTGGGCCTTCATCAAACCCGGAACTAATCGAGCCATCTGTGACAGACTGGGGAGAAAGGTATTGTAATAATGTAAATTTTGTGAAAAATAATGCATTTTTCAAACCACCAAGCATGAGAGCATGTTCTAGTACACCCCTAAAATGAAATCAAGACTTTGTAAAAGAGCATAATAGGACCCCTTTAAAACTGCATTCCGTGACACAAAACAGTATTATTTTTAAAATTATGGTGGATGTGGGTGTCCGCCATGACACTCGCTGTGAGAAATACGGCAACTTCGGCAAGCGGAGTGATACAAACGGTGAAGAGGTTGGAGGAGCTCTGTTGGACTCTAATATCACACTCCTATCAGCCACTCATATTCGAGAACCAGAAAGAACTGCTGTATAAATATATATACTGGTAATTTTCTGCCATGATATTATCCACTAAATCGTAATGGATTGCGTCTTACCTGAATAACACTGACACAATAGCTGTCTTGAATTCAGTGTTGCATTCATTCTTTCTTTCGCTCTCACTCTCTCCCCACCCCCACTGTAATAACTGTACAAAGCATTACAGTCTTTTTAGTCAACATAATGAATCTAATTGTATTTATCACACAGCTCTCTACTTGATTCTCATGATAATCCTAAACTAGAAACTATTAATACTCCTAGTTTGTTGATATACTATAGTGATGCCTATATAGTCTACTCACACTGGCAAAATGTCTTGGTTTGCATACAGGTGCATCTCAATAAATTAGAATGTCGTGGAAAAGTTAATTTATTTCAGTAATTCTACTCAAATTGTGAAACTCGTGTATTAAATAAATTCAATGCAAACAGACTGAAGTAGTTTAAGTCTTTGGTTCTTTTAATTGTGATGATTTTGGCTCACATTTAACAAAAACCCACCAATTCACTATCTCAACAAATTAGAATATGGTGACATGCCAATCAGCTAATCAACTCAAAACACCTGCAAAGGTTTCCTGAGCCTTCAAAATGGTCTCTCAGTTTGGTTCACTAGGCTACACAATCATGGGGAAGACTGCTGATCTGACAGTTGTCCAGAAAACAATCATTGACACCCTTCACAAGGAGGGTAAGCAACAAACATTCATTGCCAAAGAAGCTGGCTGTTCACAGAGTGCTGTATCCAAGCATGTTAACAGAAAGTTGAGTGGAAGGAAAAAGTGTGGAAGAAAAAGATGCACAACCAACTGAGAGAACCGCAGCCTTATGAGGATTGTCAAGCAAAATCGATTCAAGAATTTGGGTGAACTTCACAAGGAATGGACTGAGGCTGCGGTCAAGGCATCAAGAGCCACCACACACAGACGAGTCAAGGAATTTGGCTACAGTTGTCGTATTCCTCTTGTTAAGCCACTCCTGAACCACAGAGGCATCTTACCTGGGCTAAGGAGAAGAAGAACTGGACTTTTGCCCAGTGGTCCAAAGTCCTCTTTTCAGATAAGAGCAAGTTTTGTATTTCATTTGGAAACCAAGGTCCTAGAGTCTGGAGGAAGGGTGGAGAAACTCATAGCCCAAGTTGCTTGAAGTCCAGTGTTAAGAATCCACAGTCTGTGATGATTTGGAGTGCAATGTCGTCTGCTGGTGTTGGTCCATTGTGTTTTTTGAAAACCAAAGTCACTGCACCCGTTTACCAAGATATTTTGGAGCACTTCATGCTTCCTTCTGCTGACCAGCTTTTTAAAGATGTTGATTTCATTTTCCAGCAGGATTTGGCACCTGCCCACAGTGCCAAAAGCACCAAAAGTTGGTTAAATGACCATGGTATTGGTGTGCTTGACTGGCCAGCAAACTCACCAGACCTGAACCCCATAGAGAATCTATGGGGTACTGTCAAGAGGAAAATGAGAAACAAGAGACCAAAAATGCAGATGAGCTGAAGGCCACTGTCAAAGAAACCTGGGCTTCCATACCACCTCAGCAGTGCCACAAACTGATCACCTCCATGCCACGCCGAATTGAGGCAGTAATTAAAGCAAAAGGAGCCCCTAACAAGTATTGAGTACATATACAGTAAATGAACATACTTTCCAGAAGGCCAACAATTCACTAAAAATGTTTTTAGTTTGGTCTTATGATATATTCTAATTTGTTGAGATAGTGAATTGGTGGGTTTTTGTTAAATGTGAGCCAAAATCATCACAATTAAAAGAACCAAAGACTTAAACTACTTCAGTCTGTGTGTATTGAATTTATTTAATACACGAGTTTCACAATTTGAGTTGAATTACTGAAATAAATGAACTTTTCCACGACATTCTAATTCATTGAGATGCACCTGTATGTAACCCCGGTTCCCTGAGTAGGGAACGAGATGCTGCATCAGTTGCTGATGCTATGGGGACACATCCTGCAGAAGCTGGTGTCTTAAGCACATATGAACTCACACCGGTCTTATTGGCTGATGAAAGTCATAAAAAGTCATATGGAGCACACTTTTGTACATACATAACCCAAGGTATCTCCTTTCATAAGGAACTTTGATGCGGGATCAGGATGTTAATATCCACTACACCATATTGACCAGTACCTGTCTGTGTGCTCTAATGCTCACCAAGCACAATCTCTTCAGGCTAAGCACCGAAGAGCTCAATAGGCATGAGCCCTGAGTAACCTAAATGCATCAGAAACCAATCTGGACACATATTGTGACACCACAGTCTTGCTCCCTAGAGGGTTAAAGGCACTAGGAAAAAGGCCCCGAAGCTTTCATGCTCAACCATTCCTGATAAGGCAAGTCTAGCATTAGACCAGTCTAAGCCACAGCTACAGGACAGCCCAGAGCCCTTAAACCCAAAACTCAGAGTTTCCCATCTCAGCGTAAGTCAACTCAGAGTTCAAGTTTTTACTCGTTGGATGAATGTCCAGTTAAACTTTATTTTGATAGTCCAATTTAGACATTCTGCTAACTATAAGTAACTTTGTAACTACATGTCAACTAATTCTTATTAATTTGCAACTACATATTTACTAACTCTCAGAGTAGACTGTTAGGGTAGGTTTAGGGTTAGTAGAATAAGTTGACATATACTTGCAAAGTTTCTCATAGTCAGTATGTTGTATGTTGTGGACTCATCACAATAAAGTGTTAGCAGATATTAAGGAGACAGTCTACTAATACTCTAATGACTACTAGTTGACATTTAGTTACAAAGTTACTTACTATAAGTAGAATGTCTAAAGTGGACTATCGAAAAATAAAGTGTTACCGAATGTCCTTATTGAAACAGACCCCAGCACACATGGCTTCTGCAAACAATCATTCTCTCCTTTGTTTTTCTTTGTTTATTATTTATTTTTTACTGAAAATCAGTGTACAGAAAACTTGGATTGCAAGCTTTTTGCAGGCTACAGTTTTTGACAGGAATAAATCCATTTCAGCATCAATCCAATCCAATGTCTGTCCCTCGCAAGATCTTATGTTAATTACCATACCAATGCAGTGTGAGAAGAACAGCGATCAGATGACTTTGAAAATCATTACTGAAACCACATTCAGAGCTCAGATATGAGAGCTGAAATCAAACCACCAGATAAACCAGCAAGCAGAAACCAGCAGTAGAAAAAAAGGAAGACTGATCGAGACACACAGACAGAACGAGAGAAGAAATCAACCAGGATTTGAAACATTCTTATGCCATGAGCAGAGTGCTATAGAAATCTCCTGAATATATCTAGGTAAGACACATTTGTTTTTTTGTTTGTTTTTTTTTTACTTTAATTCATTAAACATGAACTGACATGTAATACAGACTAGAATATATGAATACTTTCAGCCTGATGATACTGAGTTGTTGTATGTTTAGCTGACATTAGGATATTTGACTTCAGCATTTATTAAGCACAGATAGAAAATGTTCACTTATTTATTCACTTACACACAGTAGTCAACATCTGAAGTGGATCAAGTTCACCAAAGCTGTCCTAAGACAAGAACAGTATTGTTTTGGTTTTAGGACAACTTTGATGAAAGGTTTTGATCCACTTCAAATACTGACTACTATATTTTCAGCTGAAAAATGGAATGAGATCAAAGAGAGACTGGGATATGGAAAATTATCCATCTGAATGGAAACTAGAAGCTGACCAGCTGGAGATGAAAGTCAGATGGTCCATCTTCACCATCATTAGTGTGTGTGCAGGTCTACCAGCTCTTGCTTGGTCTGTCAGAGATCTAATTCATCACAGAAAGAATGGACACCATATTTCAGTCTTCATCCTCCTCCTCCTCCTCACTGACCTTGTTGAGCTTCTCTTGAGTCCCTACATACTGTTAAGACTTTTCATAGATGAGATCTCCTTGTGTACAAATTCGACATGTTGGTTTTTTTTGGCTTTATGGTCATCCTCAAGAGACTGTGGTATACTCTTAAACCAGCTGGTGGCTCTAGAGGGAATTCTCTCAGTGAAATATCCACTGTATACTGCTTCTGTTTTCTCTTCACCTTGTTTCATTATTTACTACATATTTGTGTTTCTCTGTATCTTTAGTGGTTATATTTTGTTACATTCTATGTATCCTATCCTTATTGTTCCTCTTGTGTTCATTGTGTCAGTGATCACATGGATGATCACATGTTGTGGAATTTCATGTTGTGCTCATCACTCTCACACATCCGGCAAACCAGATCATCATATTTTGGTTGTTTTTATATTCACTTTGCTGGTGCTTTATTTACCAAATATTTTACCATTTATACCTCTTCCTACTTGGCATGTTTCTTTCTTCTTGAAGAATGTGAGATTGATTATAGATCCTCTGCTGTGTGTGCTGGTCTGCAGGCAGAATCTCAGAATTCAAACATCACAAAACCCTGAAGAGACTAGTTTAGTCTGAGGAGGTCTGGTAAAATGGGCTGTTTGTGATGTCATGATATTTTGACTACAAACAAGATATACTGAAAATGTTTAATAGAAGCACATGCTGTCATGATAACCATTCGGCTGTAAAGTATAATGAAGTATAAAGTATAAAGTATGTACTGTCTGCAGAACACATACATGCATTATGCTTCTTGCACTGTTTTTCATTTCCAATATGTGATCCTGTAATAAAACGTATTAATGGACAGAATAGAGCCAGAATCCAAACTAAAATTCATCTGCAGCTAAAAAAAAAAACAACATGGTAACTTTTAGGCTTTTTTTTTTTTTTTTTTTTGTTAATTACTGTGTACTAACAAAATACAATGCATTCTATATAACATGGAAATACAAAATTTACATATAAAAATTCAACAATATAAATGTTTTATTTTTAATCTTTGTCCATTACTTTTGTATTTCATTGTATATTCTGTCAGTGTATTTTGTTATCAGACATAAGTGATCATATTAAAGTGAATCTCACATTCATATTCACACTGTTGCAATGATCTTTACATGTATAACTCATACATAAACCGTATATGTGTAATTCACTGCTAAAACCCACTAATATAGTCGTAAGGATTGGTTATGAATACAACGTAAAGTCTCAGGGCTACAAAGCAAGCAAGGTCTTCATTTGTGATAATTCATACTCTTATATGTTTAATTCTTTATCTAGTTAACTGGGGGAATTCTTTTTTAATTATTTCACTAATTTCATGATTAATGCTTGATTTTGTTTTGGACAACAACTTTGTGCATATTTTGAGAAATGACTTAAAGAGACTTGCTGCCAATTCATACGTAAACATGTTGCTGTGATCATGTATGACATGCACAAATATGCATCATAAAATTCCCCCCAAAAGACAAGAGACATGACACAATGCAAACCAATACTCATGCAATGTGCTGTATTTCAAATCTGCTGCATCAATAATACATCCAACAACAAAGACAAGAAGTGTGACTATATAGGACTATGCTTGCTTGCTTGCTGTGTGTGTGTTTGTGCTTGTGTGTGTGTGTGTGTGTGTGTGTGTCTGTCTAGGTCTGGGTCTGCTTTGCTGGATGGCTTAATGGATTCTTGCAGTGTGAATATGGTCACTTGACTAGCTTTAATTCTAGTGTCTTGATTTATAATATGTATCTGCAGTAGTGAAGCCCAGAAGATTTCATACAGTTTTAACTCCAAAGTAATATTAATAATATCTGTTCATGTTGCATTGTGGCAGTCAGTTTTTGAAATAAAGCAAACAAACACACAAACAAATAAATATATAAATAAATAAACAGCCTTTTGTTGTATTTTTTTCCCCAAATACCCATTCATTTCACATGGCAATTGTTTTGATTAGGAGGACCACAAGTGTGACTTTTTTGTTTTTGTTTTTGTTTTGTTTTGTTTTACGACCATTTAACATTTTCCAATCATGATGTTAGTTTTACTTTATGTTCTTATAGCAAGTACCACAAAAGTCATAAAGCTTTGTACCATTCTGATTAAGTAACCATTTTTAAATTTTCAAAATGTAAAAGTTACAGATTAATAAACAAGTCATGGCACAGTATTGACTGATTACAGCAAAAAAAAATTACCCAAGGACTGATGAAACTCAAGTTCAGACTGACGTCTCATCAGCGTTGGGTTCTGTGTGTGTTTGTGGTGTCTGAACATCTCTGAGATTTTCTCTGCAGAACAAAACACAGAGAAGAGGATCTGAAATCACTCTCAAACTCATCAAACAGAGAGACATCACAAACCAAGACATAGGGACTCCACCTGTAAAGAAATTCACAGACATGATCGACATGAAAGGTAAGTACAGCATAACAAAGGTAAGAATAGCAACAGTGAACACTGCATGTGTGTTTTTGCTGACAGGAGTGGAAGAGGCTTTACAGGTGATTGAAAATGTTACAACCAAATAGACTAGCGATGCCAAAATGGTGGCAAAACTGAACAAGGAAAGAGCAAATATAGGATTGTGTGAAGTTAATGCATGCACAATGGAAAAGACAAGCACAAGAATTGAGATTATGGACATGGGAGTGAAAAAATACGAGCAGACCACAGTGGATATTTCAGTGACAAAACCCCCTCTAGAGCCACCAGCTGATGCAGATGAAAACCACACCAATGTAATCCTGACCAAAACTGGAAAATAATGCTAAGGTACCAGTATAATTTTGTCAGTAGTTGTGTCACTATGTATATATTAAGGAGCAGTTGTATCAGGTCACTGAGGAGGAGGATGATGATGAAAGATGAGATTTGGCCTCTGATCTTTCCGTGAAGCTGCAGAAGACGTGAAGCCCAAACCAGAGCTGGCAGACCCACACATACACTAGTGATGAGGAAAATACACAGTCTGATGTCTGAATGTGAAGAAAAATGATTTAGATGAAAATCCATTTGATTTATTTACAGATCTTCGTAATACAGCAGTTAGTTATTTCAGCAGCAGTGTTAGAAATATTATGATCACTGTAGATATTTTTGTCCTCTATGAGTTGCTGAAAGACAAATAACATTAAAGAGTAAGTGATTTACTTTGCTGCGTGCATATGAAATGTATTTCCATACAATATGATCTGTTCGAATCATCATCAACAACACTGAAATCAATCACATTATGCTAACATCATTGTGTTGTACAGTATGCAGTACTAGACAACACAGGAAAACTTTTTAGCTTTCTTCTCTACACAGTTGTAACTGGTGTTTGTCATGAAATGTTCAATTAATCTCCAGATTATGTATATATGGTCATCAACATTCACTGTCTCATATCACAGGGGCCCAGGCACATTTTAAAATGCTTATAATCAGATTACAGTAACTTTTATATGGATTACATGATCAGAATTTTTAAGTGAATTTCATAATTTATTGATTCTACCTAATTATTTTACTGTGTGTCATACTGCATACAGTGGGTATTCACAATATTAAATGGCCATCTAAATTGCCATGTAAATTAATTAGTGATCCGTGGTTCTGAATTTGCATTCAGTAATCATTAGTTCATGTTGAACTAAGTATTAATTCAGGCATTAATATTTATTTATGCACCCTTATTATAAAGTGTAAAGCTTGCAGCTGAACCATAGCTGAACCTCTGGCATGTATTTAATCTTTCTATTACCCAAGATGAAATCCCAAAGATCTGAAAGTCTGCTTTCATTTGTCCTCTTTTTAAAAGGGGAATAAATCGCAATTGAACATTTATAGGTTACCTGATCTCATGATAAAAACGTACCTGTGGGAACTTTTTTGCAAGACGCGAAATACGTACCAATAAGTACATATCACTGCAGTTTCCAATACAAATGAACACTAGAGGTGGTAAAACATCACGGAGCATTGGAGTTATAGCGCCCCTCAACAGACATTTCAAGTCAGAACTGCGGTGACACATATGTTCATCTGTTCTGGGTAAAAACAAACAGACAAACAAACACACTTTTAGCACCACTCTGTGGACATATCGAATATGTCATGAAACGTACATGGCACAACGCATTTCTCGTTTGGTGAAAAAGTTCCCAGAGGTACGTTTTCATTATGAGATCAGGTTGGTAATAGGTCTTCTTCTTCTTCTTCTTCTTCTAACAAAATAAATTTTTCCTCTGATTCCTTGGCTCATGCTGAGTTAAATGCACCAAATTTACCAAAATTAAAATTTCTATGGGTCGTTTTTTTTTTTTTTTTTTTTTTTTTTGTTGCAATTTTTAATTCTTAGAAAAACCTACTTTTTCGATCTCGTCCTGAGGTGTGTTTCCCGAAAGCACTGTTATCTAACTATGGTTGTAAGTTTCACTGAACTCTATTGGTAACAACAGAACTTTCACCAAAACTGGCTCAGATCATCTTCAGACTATGGTTATGATAAACCCTACTGTTCTTGAATAACGCACAAACAAATTTGACGAAGACCATGCAAAATCTGATGCAAGGCTATATCTCTGCAGTGCTTTTGTATATTCTGACCAAACTTTGTACAAACCATCATAAGCATCACCTGAGGCGACATGCAGCATTTTGGCACAGCGTCATCTAGTGATCAGGATATATGTGAACCTGGACCACAATACAAGTCATAAGGGTAAATTCTTCGAAATATATATATGAGATATATGTAATATATGTAATATATGTATATATGTAATATGTAATATATGTAATATATGAGATATATATAATCTGAAAGCTATGTAATATATGAGATATATATAATCTGAATAATATATGTAATATATGAGATATATATAATCTGAAAGCTGAATAAATAAGCTTTCCATTGATGTATGGTTTGTTAGGATTGGACAATATTTGGCCGAGATACAACTCTTTGAAAATCTGGAATTTGAGGGTGCAAAAAAAAAAAAAAAAAAAAATCAAAAATCAAAATACTGAGAAAAATCGCCTTTAAAATTGTCCAAATTAAGTTCTTAGCAATGCATATTACTAATCAAAAATTAAGTTTTGACATATTTACAGTAGGAAATTTACAAAATATTTTCATGGAACATGATCTTTACTTAATGTCCTAATGATTTTTGGCATAAAAGAAAAATCAATAATTTTGACCCATACAATGTATTTTTGGCTATTACTATAAATATATCCCAGCGATTTAAGACTGGTTTTGTGGTCCAGGGTCACATATGATAAAAGGCTGTATCTACTTATAACTTCTGAAGGATTTGTCCAAAAATCATAAAACTCACTTCTGATTCAGTGAAAAAGCAATTGATACCCATAATTTCCTATACTGGCCATTTTGAATTTTGTCATAAAATGCTGTATTTTACTTGCATTTGCATTAGCGTATCATTACAAAACTTGGTATGTGTCATCAGGACCATTCTCTGAATGTACTCAAAAATGGTGACAGTGCCACCTTCTGGTCAAGATTTATAATGAGAAAAAAAAAATCGAATGCCTCACTGCGTGAAAATGCGCGTTTCCGGACTGTGCACGTCAGCGCACAAACCCGTAAACGGCACGTTTCCGGCAATTTCATTGTAAGTGCGCTGGCGTTTCTGATGTCTTGACACGGACAGAAACGGACTCTTTTGTGCTCGGCAGTTTTCCAGTCCGCTCACTACCCCAGACACAGATGGAAATGTTGACACACTCACCGGTAAATCCACGTAACATCCTGTTCACAAGCGGTTAAATCTCCGCAAACGGCCAATCATATATCTCAGTAAACGTCTGTAAATTACCGTGCACTTAGTATATTTTAAAATGCTACTGGCCTTCTACACAAAAATGCGTCATATGCACTAATAAAAACAGTAACGAAAGCCACAAACACAGCAAAGAATCAACAAAACTCAAACATTGAACAGGACTGCAAATATTATTCAACAAACACAACAGGACTGCAACATTTAATTAATCATTTAGATTGAATAAAATATATAAAAAACAAAAAAAATTATACTAATCAATAAACGAACACAATAATGAATACACTTGCAATGGACACTGTAAAGTCAGGGCAGTGATTACCGCTCCATCTCAGACAGTCACACGCATATTCTACAACTCTAATGGCACCATCAAAATAAGAATAAAATAACAAAATGGGAGGGATCATAAACACTCCATGCTATTTTTATTTAGTACTGTCCTGAATAAGCAATTTTAGATATTTACATATACTGAATTTATAAAAATGAAAATGTATAATTTATAAAAACTTTCAAAAATTTACATACACTTGATTCTTAATACTGTGTCATCACCTGGATGACCCACAGCTGTTTTTATGTTTTGTGATAGTTTTTCATGAGTCCCTTGTTTGTCCTGGGCTGCAGGTTCTACAATCTACTTATACTTAAAGTGTTTTGAGAAATGCAGCCCAGAGCAATTCAACTGCCTGCTATTCTTCAGAAAAATCCTCCAAGTCCTGCAAATTCTTTGGTTTTCCAGCATCTTCTGCCTATTTGGCCCCTGTCCAGCAATGACTTATGATTTTGATATCCATCTTTTCACTCTGAGGAAAACTGAAGGGCTCGTGCACAACTATTATAAAAGGTGAAAACATTCACTGATGCTCCAGAAGGAAACAATACATTAGGAGCTGGGGGTGTTGAACAGGATGAACTTTTGAACAGGATGATAATAAGTAAATCATATTTGTTATTTTAGTACTGCCCTTCAGAAGCTACATAAAATACTTATTTTTTTATACTTTTCATACAAAATAAGTAGTTTACCCTGATCACCCTATTCAAATAGCTTACACTTTAGACTTGCGTCTCTTAATGCATTGTGTTGCTTTCTTGAGCATCAGTAAATGGGTTTACCTTTTGTAATAGTTATGTTGTGTAGTTATGTATCGAGTCACTCGATTGTCCTCAGTGTGAAAAGATGGATCTGAAATCATATGGTCACTGCTGGAAAGGGTTCAAATCCGCAAAAGATGCTGGAAAACCTGATAATGTGCAGGACCTTGAAGTTTTTTCTGAAGAAATGTGGGCAGTTTAACTGCTCAGGAGAAACAAAGGACTCATGAAACACTATTACAAAAAAAAAACATGAACCACTATTCCTTTTTTTTTTTTTTTTTAAATCAGCTATGATTCTAACTTGCAGACCAAACGTAAACATTTTTTTAAAATGAAATAGCTTCATCAGGCCAGTCCTAAATAATAATAAATAAATAAATAAATAACATATTATTTTGTTTAATAACATAATGCATATTCTGCAATGTGATGTAAACTTTTGACCACAACCGTATGTATGTGTGAAACAGTGAGTACAGCAGGCTAATTTCAGTGAAATATCAATACCCCTATCATCTTCTGCCATGTCCTTTCTATTTATTTTGTGGAAACTGTCACTGGTGGTTCTGTCACATGTTCACAGTCCTTCAGATGAATGGTTGGGGTCTGGGAACAGAGGATCCTGTGAAAAAAAAATAAAATTTAATAAAACACATTGTCTCTAAATACATTGTACAGTTTTCATTGCTTAAGCACAAGCTAGAATGATGAAACATAACATGATAATACAAATGTAATGATAACAGCCAGCTATTTTGTTAGCTGAATTTTACAGCAATTCACGAATTCTCATATGTACAGTGACCGGGAGAGAACATGTTTGGTTCACTTAAAGCTGGAATACACTACACGACTTTTAAAATCTGAACAGATTTTTAAAACTCTAGGCATCATACACTTACCGACTTTGTAAATAGTGACAAAGGAACACTGGGCATCATACACTATGCGACTGAAGATCATACACTACCAGACTTTAAAGTTGTTCCGATCACAACGAACACATAGAAACGTGCTCCTTGTTGCTAGGAGACACGCGTAGTGTATTCCACCCAGATAGCAAGGTGACATTGATTCAATGTTGAAATTCCATCAGAATCATCATTTTGGTTGAGGTTGAAAATTCAATGCTAAATAATATTGGATCAATGTTGATAATTCAATGCTTTTCAGTGTTGAAAAGACAAATATTGAATCAATGTTGATTTTTGGTCAGTATTTCACTGGTGAAACTTTAGACTGTCAATCCCTAATTCAACACTTAAATATGGTACATTTTCCTCAAATGTAGTGAGCACATGATCATCAAACAATAAATTCTGTAAATTTTGTAAACTCGTCACCACTAGCAGCACCGTTAAATAAATAAAACTGTCTGCTGAGTGTGTGGATTAACAAAGAACTGTGATCATTAGATAGAACTTAGATAAACCAGCTGGATATTATTATTATTATTATTATTATTAGCAGCAGTAGTAGTTATGTTTTTACATTAGTAATTAATGTGTTCATTACCTGTTTTTGGCTAGCTAGAGGAGTACATTCAGCCAGAGACTGACAATGACTAAATGATCCAATGAATGTCCTTATAATTCTTGTGGTCATCCAGTTCATTAACTTAAATTAAACATTTTTATTTTTAAATCAAAATATTTTTAAATTATAATTAAACATTTAAATTATAATTATAATTTATATTATTTATAATTTATATATTCATTATAATTATTACATTTAAATCATGTGGAATTTACATACATTTAATGAATTACATAAGAATACATGTTAATAGAGAGAATGGAGAGAATTCAGAGTTTTTTTTCATGCGTCACAATCCAGTCCATTAGGTGACAGTAATGCAGCTTAAAGCTGGCTGCCAACCGCCAATCAAATCAAAGAGCGGGAAAACAGATTTCAAATGTGAAACGGACGGAGACCAGGCCTAAAGGGCAATGGCATAGTGTTTTTTTTTTTTTTTTTTTTTTTTTTTTTTTTTTTAAGAGGTAAGTAATAAAAGATTACTAAAAAAAAAACTTGACATAAAACATAACGCTTAGAAATAATTACACACACATATATATATATATATATATATATATATATATATATATAAATCCTTGTAACTTATACTTTCTTTACAGTGAGTTCCCTTTATATGACGACAGATGCTGATCCTTTACTTAGCTACGAACACAACGGATTCACCTCAGAGTAAAGAAGTAGTAGTGATTTCATTTCGCGTGTATTTTACTATTCATCTTTCGTTACAACTGATGTGTTTTTCTGGATAAGTCCGAGTGAACTGCGAGTCTGCGACGAGTCTCATGAACGCGCGCCATCCAGACCAACGAGCGGCCTAGGTAAGAGTTTATTAAATATATTTCACTTTGTTTTTCCATCAAACCCTACCAGACACAGTAGTGAGAGTGTAATGTTTGTGTTTGAACACTGTGTGTGACAGCACACGCAGGCTGATCGCAATTTTGACTTTTCTTCCTGAGAAAAAACAAAACAAAAAAAACGTAAAACATTTCTACAAACTTATTTGTGCCATCGACTTTATTTGAATTTCAGGGGAGGGAAAACCTTGCATTGTTTGATTTTATGCAATTTTTATGTTATGTGAACAATTTTATGTATTAATTTTGTTATTTACTCACCCTCAGGTCATCCAAGGTGTGGGTGACTTTTTTTCTCCAGTAGAACAGTAAAGAAGACACAAAACCAATTACAACCAATATTTAGTGAACCTAATAGCTATGTTTTTCATTCTTCATTTTTCCCTTTTTGTAGGCCCATCAGAGGGACATTTCCTTGGTTTGCTCACATCAGGTAAGAATGAATTTCTGTTGATTGTTACCTGAGACAGGTGTTGCATACTCTTAAGTTTTACTTTTATCTTTTTAAATCTAGGTCAGAGGATGGAATCTCCTGGATCAAGGTTAATAATAAAAGGCAAGTCATTATTAAATGTATAAAATACATGTTTTAAAGCAGCTTAAAGTTAATACAATCTTTTATTTTGTAAAGACACGTAAGATGCTTTTTTAAGCTATTTATTTAAGCTGCAGCAGTACATGGTAAAAGAGGCATAGTCTCATCTCCAGTCCTCCCAGAATGTTTTAGATGTCTCATTAATTAAAACACCTGGTTCAGCTGTAACATTCTGGGAGGGGGGCCTGAGGACTGGAGCTGAGAAACTCTACACTAAGGGTTATGAAAAATTAAGGCTGTGTATCATAGAAGTTGTTGATATACTGTGTTTTTTTTTTTTTTTCTCAAACTGCTTTCCCATTGCTTCTTCTGAAGTGACTGGAATACTGGCTGAACTAGTGTCTGGAGGTCTGGGGTTTCATCATGAGACGCAGCTACCAGAGCGGATTCTTCAAAGTGAAGATGACAGATGTGTGATGGTAATTTACATTAAGATTTATTTACTTTTGTTTTATTTATATATTTATTGAGAAAAGCATGTTTTTCATTCAACACTGAAACTACATTCCCATGACATTTATTTGTAACCTATCCATGTTTTGTGCAAATATGTTCCTGACGCACTTATAGGTTGGCTGTTTTGCTGTTGGAGGAGCATCAGTTGAGGCATATATTAGGATGCTGGGCTGTACTCTAACCATTGAGCCGGCTTCTCAGATGAACTGGGCAGTAGGAGACCGAAAGATCAGCATGAACAACAACAACAACAACAACAAAAAAAAACTCATTTAGAGACACCAGGCTCCAAGATGTGCATGGTAAGTCTCCACATGGGTCCTTTGGTCTTAAATTCAGTTTGATCAAATTTAAATCCATTAAAAGTCTTAAGTATCTTAAATGGAATGAGAAAAGCCTTAGTTATGTTTTCAAGAGGTCTTAAATTTGGAGACAGAAAAAAACAGGAATTGCAAAATAGCCTAATATGATTATTAAGGGTTAAGGCCATTCAGACCAATAGCGATAACTTTAAAGATAACTATGTTCATCTGTTTATTCTAAGCACACTCATCTGCTTTTTAGAACTCTATCTTTATCATTATCTTTAGTGTTATCGTCCTTGCTGTGAACAGGCCTTCAGTTCACTCAAAACTGTTGTTCCAAACCTGTATCAGTTTTATTTTTATTTTTTATTTTTTTGTTTTACAAAAGATGATATGTTGAAGAATGTTGGTAACCCAACAGCTGACGGAAACCATTGACTTCCATTGTACAGGGAAAAAATCCTATGGAAGTTAATGGCTACCGTCAACTGGTTCCCAACATTCTTCAGAATATCTTATTTTATGTTCAACAGAACAAAGAAACTCATACAGATTTGGAACATTTAAATATTGACTATATACTCTTTGAGTTTTTTTATTTTATATATATATAATTTATAAACAATATAGAATGAGGCAATGCCATTTATATCAATATACAGTAGTTTGATATTACAGGCACCTCTTAAAAATAGAGGGCACAGAGTGAGCTGGTGTGAGGAAAGTGCATAATCCAATTTGTTCCAAACATGAAAAATGCTTTAGATTAAGGGTTTCAAAATAATATGTATGTCTATAGGTGCTTAATTTCTATATTAAAATTAAATGGTCTTAAATTTGAATTCACCATGTTTTAGCTTGAATGAAAACCTTTTATCAAATTTCAATTTGCACTTAATTTTGTAGTACATTGTCACATTTCCAAATATTTAGGACCCACCTTCTTTCAGTTATACATTGCTACTACTAATCAAATGCTTTACAACATTGTGCAGGTTTAACATCCTGTTTGTTTTTATACTTTAGATGCCTAACAACAAGAAAGGAAAGATGAGAAAAAGGAGGCCTGCTGTGACAGTGCAAAAATGGCTCCGCTGTGGTCCTGAACGGCTTGTGGCCATTGCCTTGTGGTGGAAAGCCCTGAGTTCATCAGACTATCCGTTTAATGAGGAGTAAAGACATATTTTTTTGAATCAGAAAAGTTGCTTCAATCCATGAAAAGCTTCAAGTCCTAAACAGCAAACTGGTAATGTTTCAGTCTGTAGTACTTTAGTGTTTCTGCCTTTGATGGTGAGTTTTCATTTGCATTTACTTCCATTTTGCAGATGCAGTTTGCATTTGTTAGGCCTATATGTTGTCAGTTTTACAGGCTCTTCTCCTGGCATTTGTTTTATAAATTCAGAATTAACTGTTCCATGTAATTAAGTCACTTATGTCATTCATTTGACCATATTCTGTATGTAAATTGTATTTTAAGCTCTGTCTTCTAGTTTCACAAGGCTAGTCCCAGACTAAAATGCATGTTTGAGCTGTCTTAACTGAAAATAACTTGCTCTGACAGATCTTCATGTCATTGCCATTGTTTTGTCTCAAGATGCACACCAGTAATGTTTATTTATTTATTGCATTTTTTAAAAAGCTGTTTAAGTATCCTTATTTAAGGCGTAGTTCTGGCTTAAGCTAAACCCTGTCTGTGAATCCATGCCTATATGTTTTGAAGTCACCAGGTTTTTTTTATATATTTATTTATTTTTATTTTTTTTATAAAGAATCACTTGTTTTACTTGAATATAATGTTATTTTCCTGTTCAAATAGTGTGGGGGCAAAAATAAATATTTTTGCATGTAAACTGACTGATGTTTACTTTGAGAGTGAATTTTTTATTTTAAAACCATATTAATTGCAGTCCTGCATGTTCTCTGATTGAAAGGAGTAAAATGCAGGATTGATTTGATAATGTTTCTATGTTGATTCAATGTTAAATAAGTGATTTAATTTACGTTGAAGAAATGTTGATTTTATCTTGATCTGTTTTTGATTGATTTTTCATCTTTGAAATAACATTATTTCAGGGTGCAAACCTGATGAAAAATCAATGTTAAACTTCAACATTGATTCAATGATAATTTGATTGATGCATCAACATTGATTCAATGATAATTTGATTGATGCATCAACATTGATTCAATGTTGATTCAGTGTTGGTCTGATATCTGGGCAGGCTTTAGTTTTGTCGTGGCCACGAGATTATTTTGTCGAGGTAACGACATCCTTTGTCGTGGCCACGCAATATGAAGTCGTGGCCTTGAGATCCTATGTTGAGGTAGTCTCAGCCTCAGACGTCACGCCCACGGAACATTGGCTAAACGTCTGATGCATATGGCACACTTATCTTGAAACACTTCAAGAGTGTTGAAGTTGTCGTCGGATTGGTTGAATTATACAGGATTTCCAGGAGACGTCTGTGTCGCGTTCTTTAACGTTCCACCTGGAAACAAAAATGCCGTGGCGCCAAACCCCCTCACGAAAGAAGAATGCCGTCGTGTTTACAAGTGTGACGACAAACGCTTATCGGTATCAAATAAATGCTGGATTTTCAAAAGTATGTGAAATATTTAAAGTTCGCGGCACAGAATCTTTAAAATACATCCAAGAGTTTCACACACCGGTTTGTTATTGTGGCGACATTTCCACGTCCCGAAACGTGACGCTGAACGAAATGAACTGTGATTGGTTGTTTGATATGTCGTTCAAACGGCATCATGGGCGGGCCTTGGCCAATGAAAGCCACCACAGATTCCAGACCTTCAGCCGTCAGTCTGAAGATCTGGCTACGCGAGACTAATGTTGAGGGAACAACATCGATTTCTCATATATGTAAACAAACCTGCCTGACCATAGAAACCTGGGATTATCAGAGATGGATAAAACATTTTTATCCATCCCACAGTCTTGTAAATCCACTAACTGATTGTGTCTTTTTATTTAATTGCATATTATTATTAGTATTAAATGTATATCATTATTCAACTGTAATATAATGATATTATTATATTAACTGGTTAGGGCTATATTTTACATTTATTGTTATATATGCTTATTTCACTTTACCTAATTAATGTTCTGTATAATTATGCTAGTATTGCATAATTATGCTAGCAGTGCAAAAACTGTAAACACCTGACAATTATGCCAATCAATTTTGACTTTATGATTATATTTACACCTGTATGTGATGATAAATTAGTGTGCTGTGTTTTCATTTACGATGAAACTACGCAAATGATTATAATAGTATAATAGTACTATAAAAGTATTTATAATTATAGTCTATTAATTAGCTGAAATATATGTTAAATTCAATCTTTAAACTGCACTTCCAGTAAAAATTCCCTTAAGTCATATAGTATAATCAAAGCTTTATTGGCATGTCGAGCATTTACAGTAGGCTATTATTTACAAAACTTTTCAAACGTTAAGTAAAGAGATCGAAATGAAAGGGAAAAAATCATGGACATAATGAATATAAAAATTTAACCAATAATAATATACAAATTTTATGGAAAAAAAATGATCAGTTCATGGACTTAAAAGACTGTGGGATGGATAAAAATGTTTTCTTGTAGGCCTATTTTATTTTATGTGCTTTATGTTAACATTTATTCATGATAAACTTCTTTCGAATGCTGTCTACATCGTGTGCAATACAGTCGCTAGGCCTACTTCATGCTATCTTGCAGATTTAGTAACTGAATAAAATATAAGATAACCTGGGTAATTGAATGGTATTCAAAAAATATTTCTGTGTGCAAATTACCTGATTGATGACTGTTCTTTGAAGAGCAGTTTTACAGAAGAATCGCTGCATTGGCAGACCTAAAATAATATATATTATACATTAAATCACATCATCATAAAACAAAATACATTCTAGATTACTTAACTAGAACACTGGCATGAACAAAAGGAGTTAAATTAATGCTGCACTTTGAAAACGATGATATATTACCAAATGATGTTGCTAAGTTTCTCCTCGGAGGCTGTCTCAGGTGAATCCAGTGAAGTCAGCTGCAGTGTTTGGAGCCTCTGAAAACAGTTCAGGACAATGTGTGCAGATTTGTCAATGCGGAATATGTTAACAACTAAAGCATGCTAGCTAAACTAACATTAATTAATACATATGTACATTTTACTAATAGCAAACGTTAACTTTTTTAAATTTACGTAGCAGTAACGTTAGCTTAGTAAGTTACCAGTTAACTTACCAGCTTACCATGATAGCTAGACTAATTTTAGAACATAAACCCACTCAAATATAACGTTATACATTAAAACACTTAATATTATGTTTTGGTAAATAGACTATTTAAAAGGTTTCTGTAAATTCTCCCTTATTTTCTTCTGACATAAATCTCTCTGAAAACACTGGACGGCTGTCACCTCGCGCTGACTAAAGGCCGCTGAAGCGGGAACAAATGGCTCCAAACAGCACCGGGCTAGAAATACAGTTAGAAAGAAATTATATAACATGTTATTTCTGATAAACATGTTATTTAAATGGTTTTATGTACGCATACTAACCTTCGTCTGAGGTAAATCTCTCAGAAAATCAGCGCGCACAGCAACGGAGCAGCTGAAGCGGGAACAAACGGCTCGAAACGACGTCATGCTAGAAATACAATTTAAAAATATTACAACATCGAACAACTTTTAATGTTATGTTCTTGTAAACGTTATTTAAAATTGTTTTATATATTTACACTTACCTTCTCTGATAAAATACCGGACGCTGTCAGCGCGCGCGCGCAAAAACTGCAGTGAGGCAGTGGGGGAGGGGTACCCAGCAGGCACAAAACAGGCACACAACGTCATAAGACGTTGATATTTGGTTAAATTTTGGTTGCGACGTCGGGTGACCAAAATTCAACGTAAATTCAACGTCTAATGTCAATGTTAAATTGATGTCCAATACCGACGTCAGCTGACGTTGAGATTTTGTTGTTTTTAGGTTGTGCAACCAAAATCCAACGTTAAGTCAATGTCAAATTGACGTCAAATATTGACGTCAACCCGATTTTCATTTTCAACCAAAATGCAACGTCTGTCCGACGTCATGTCCAACGTGCCTACTGGGGTAAGAACAGTGATGCTCGGAGGAGTCGATTCCAAAAAGATTCGATTCGCGGGCGTCAAGAATTGTGAGTCTCGGGTGATTCAGCTCCAAATGTGATGCCTGAAATGTCCGTGCATGATATTACTGTGTTCATTACCTCGATTACCAAACTATAACAAACCCCGAGATACAACACTACCCGCGAATGTGTGGATTTTTATTAATCTCACTCAAATTTTGCGATTCTGTTAATCAAAAGACTCATTTAAATTAATTCAATTCGGATTAATTTAAACTTGCCTACAGATTTAAAAATGACTGGTTGATTCATTTTTAACCGATAAACACCCAAAAAAAAAAAACACAACAGTGCTTGCTCCTTATGACAATTAACCATGGTACATAAAACGATTTATTAACCATGGTACATAAAATTGATTGCTATATATATATAGCAATCAATCTGCCAAAAAAGGTAAATACACTTTTACTATAATAAAACCATGGGTTATTTTCATAAGGGCTGTTATACTGGAAATCTCTGAACACGTCTAGTGTGTGCAATCAGAAATATCCTGTCTCCGAAAATCTCAGTGCACCTGTAGTGTATGGACGTGTACGGGACTCGGCACACTCAGGCTGGGAAATTTTTGTGCACAGGTCGTACACCTTAAGTTTCACTGAAATTTCCATTGTCCAATTTATCCCGGAAATTAGTCTTTTCATGCAGTGCCTTTTGATTCATTTTGCCTATTTTAATGAAACTGGTCTTCACAGATTTCTTGGATCATGCTGAAAACGTTGATATCAATTACACCATATTCAGTTGAACTTGCAGTCCGCCATTTTGAATTTCTTTGAAAACCTACTTTTTCGACCTCCTCCTATACAAATGGCCTGATTTTCATCAAAATTGGCTCGGATCATCTTCAGACCATGCTGGCAAAAAGTTATCAAAAGCTTTTTGATTGACTGAAGCGTTCTCAAATACATCAGTGCAGTTTTTGGCATGATGCCAAGCTGATTCTGACGTTGCAACTCTGCAATGCTTTGGCATAATAACATTAAACTTTTTATGTGTCATTCTCACCTCACACTGACTACACCATAATAATTTGACAACAGCGCCACCCATTAGTCAAATGTGATAAGCAATTAGATCATATTAATAGTGATTGTACTTGTGATTTGTGATTGAATAGTAAATAAATATTTATTAAATAGTTACTAAAGATACCAATTTCACACTTTAATAAAAACTAAAATAAAATAAATGTGTATAAAGTTATTGTTCATTTTCTGCCATAATATCATCCATTAAATTCAAAACACAATGCAATGCAATTCAAACTGCAAAAATCAATATGGAAATTTCCTTCATATTAAAACAGTAAGGGTTTATTCTTACAGAATGCAGGCTGTTCATTCTATGCAACTTCTCTGTTGGTCACTTGAATACAAAGAATCAAACTAGAATTTCATTGGAATCACAAGGTCTTACCTGAATGACACTGGCAGCTCTCTTAGGATACAGCACATTGAATCTCTTCTTTTAATTTCTCTCTGTCTCTCGGTCTCTCTCTCTCTCTCTCTACTGAGTCACTGTAAATATGAGCGATATTGTGCTATTTATTACACAGCACTCTGTGTGATAAATATCCAGGCAAGCTCTATATATATGTTTTGTTGATTGTGATTCCTATTTGGCCATTTGATTTAATAATTGAACTGATGATTTAGCATATGATGGCTCACAAGATGAAAGAATGTTTAGAAGTTGTGAAGAGGGGTGGTTTCACTGAGAATCAGCTCATCAGTCTTGATCAGCAAGTCGTGTGCATTTAGTTATTGAAGTGCAATTGAAGATAAATGTAGGCTACTTATTCTTTTAGTTCACATGTGCCAAAACACACACACACACACACAAAAAAAAAAAAAAAAAAGAAAAAGAAAAAAAAAATCTATGTTTAATCTGATGTGAAAAATAAATTAATTGAGATCTAAGCAATCTCAATCATTGTTTAAATTCAAACTATGTGAATCATATTGACTATGATTTTCTAGAAAAAAAAAGTAAACAAACATCCAGCCATAAACATAATGGTCACTGGAGCAAAAGCACAGCATACAAATTCATATTAATTAAACTCCAATTCGCCGAAACATAAAATAGTTACAAATAGAGATTGTTTTGGAGAAACTGTGATGTGCAAAATGCTTGACCAAGCTTCAGTTTTTTGATGTCTCGTTTGAGAGTAAGAACAAGTTTCTGGTTGTAAGATTCCCACTGGTTGTCAGTTTTATCTGGTGGTTTGTGCTCAGTGTGGTTGTAGTTCTCATCTCAAAAGCTCTGACTGTGGTTTTAGTAATAGACCTTTTTACAAGAAACTGAAATTATGTAATTGGAGGGTAAAGTTAGTTCTGCTACAGGTCTGTTCCTATTGTATGAGTGTGCTCTTTTCTAAAATAAATCTTGTTTTTTTATTGTGTAATATATAAGGGAAAAAAAATACTTTGAAATTCATACAGCCTCTCAGATTTTTATTGTTGTTTATTTTGTTTCGTTTTTAAGAAATGTACTTATTCAGTCATTTGTCTGCTTACATCACCATGTAATGAGGAAATATTAAAACAACAACAACATTTTTAACTCCAATACAAACTGAAATTGTGTTTAACTTATGCAGTAACAATATATACAATATTATGCTGCTAATACTGATAGGATAAAACCAAGAGCCGGATTCACAAAACAAGTAAGCAATAAGGCATGAGAGGCCATGCTGTATTGAGAATAAGTAACGGCTGAAGACCAACACCTTATTGTTATTATTGTTATTTACAATACAGCACGCCTCGAGTACCTTATGGCTCATATAAAATGTATTTTTTTTTCTTTTTTTTTTTTTTAAGTAAATTCATTACATGCTATCCTTCCGCTAAAACAAAGTCCCTGACGGTGACAGTAAATGACAAGAAAATGTTCTAACATGCAGGCGTGGATTAATGCACAGGCTTGCCTGGGCTGCAGCCTAGGAGCTCCACGTGTGCAGGGTCCCCATATTGGCCGGACTATTTTTTTGTTTTATTTTTTTTAATTATTTCAGCGCGAACAAAAAAAAAGACCCTCATTGTCCCATTAGAAACATTAAAGAAGCATTCGTTGCAGAGTGTCTGACAAAAGTAATGTCTTGTATTGTAGAATGCAGGTTCAGAACTGCTGAGATTTCGCACAATCGTTAAATCGAAACCGAAAGTAAAATGCACACGTGCATTCAAAAGCGATTTTAATACCCCACATTTTGAGTGCAACTCCCTGATGCACGCAAATTAGGCTACATAACATATCTAGGCCGTTAATAGTATGTAGTCTATAATAGGTTGTCTAGCTGTCTATAGCTCTATCATGCTTGAAAAATTTGGTCTCTATTTGCACTTATATTGAGAGAGTAGCCTACTTTGATTATGGCAGCACTTATTGTTTGCACTTAATAAGACTAAGAAAGAACTGTGTTGTTTATTCATTTATTATTTTTTTTTATTAATACTGTTTTTATTTCTATGTTCAATTTGTGAAAAGGAGTTCAGTTAGTACATCAAACTTTCTAGAAGCTCATAATTCAAGTACAGTTCTAAAGTCCGAAGAGATTCATGAAATCATACAGGAGAGAAGCCAGTCAGTTGAGTTTGTCATTGGGAGTGTGGAAGAAACACTGTATTCTGGCTGTCTCAATGTGTGTGTATGCCAGTTCACCTTACTATTTGTATGTGGACCATGTATGGCACTAAATACATTTCTCCAGTAAAGCATAATGATTAAGGGGGTGCTACAAAATTTGTTTATTTCTTTTACTTTTGTTCATTTTTTTAATAATTATGGAGTAAAGATGATTCATGCCTCTTATTTAAAACCAGTTAGAGCTGAGATCAAACCAGCAGATAAACCAATAACCAAAAAAAAAAAAAAAACAAATCAAAAAAAAAAAAACAAACAAAAAAAACAAAACAAAGAAAGAAAAGGCAAAGACAGACAGCATGAGAGATGATATCAACCAAGATTGGAAATGTCTTCCCAGCAGGCACAAAACAGGCACACAACGTCATAAGACGTTGATATTTGGTTAAATTTTGGTTGCAACGTCGGGTGACCAAAATTCAACGTAAATTCAACGTCTAATGTCAATGTTAAATTGATGTCCAATATCGACGTCAGCTGACGTTGAGATTTTGTTGTTTTTAGGTTGTGCAACCAAAATCCAATGTTAAGTCAACGTCAAATTGACGTCAAATATTGACGTCAACCCGATTTTCATTTTCAACCAAAATGCAACGTCTGTCCGACGTCATGTCCAACGTCAACCTGACGTTACATAGATGTCTGGTGCCTGCTGGGTTATGCCACGAGAACAGCGCTGTAGAAATCTCCTGAACATATCTAGGTAAGAGACAGGTGTTGAATTTTTTATTTATTTTTTTTAATTTAAGTCATTAAATATGAACTGACATGTAATACAGACTAGAATGCATGAATGATTTCAGACTTATGATTCTGATTTGTTGTATGTTTTGCTGACATTATAAGTTTTGTATCTTTTGCTCAGCATTTATTCAGCACTAATACTTTTTCCCCCTAATTTATTCACTTGCATATTTACAGCTGGATATCACAAAGAGTTCAGAGAGAGACTAGAATATGGAAAATTATCCATTTAAATGGAAGTTTAGAGCTGACCGGCTGGAGAAGGTCAGATTGTCCATCTTCACCATCATTAGTGTGTGTGCAGGTCTACCAGCTCTTGTTTGGTCTGTCAGTGATCTAATTCATCTAATTCAGTGATTTGTTTCTGCCAATCCCGTGGCAGAAACAGAGAAACAAATAGAGACATAATTAGCGTAGCTGGTGTTCCAACCAAGCAAAATTGATTTGTTTAACCCAAGCTAAAGAATAATAATGTGCGTTTGATCAGATATAACTGCAGTTCAAGATTATGAGATGCATTATTTGAAAGCTTGGCCAAAGAGATGTGTCTTTAATCTAGATTTAAACAGAGAGAGTGTGTCTGCACCCCGAACATTATCAGGAAGGCTATTCCAGAGTTTGGGAGCCAAGTGTGAAAAAGCTCTACCTCCTTTAATGGACTTTGTTATCCTAGGTACTACCAAAAGTCCAGAGTTTTGCGACCTTAGGGAGCCTGATAGATTGTAGCATGGTAGAAGACTAGTGAGGTACGCAGGAGCTAACCCATTAAGGGAATTATAGGTAAGTAATAATATTTTGTAACTGATACGGAACTTAATAGGTTGCCAGTGCAGAGACTGTAAAATTGGGGTAATATAATCATATTTTCTTGATCTGGTAAGGACTCTAGCCGCTGCATTTTGGACTACCTGTAGCTTGTTTATTGAAGATGCAGGACAACCAGCTAGCAGTGCATTACAATAGTCCAGTCTAGAGGTCATGAATGCATGAACTAGCTTTTCTGCATCAGAAACAGGTAACATGTTTTGTAGCTTGGCAATGTTTCTAAGATGGAAGAATGCTGTTTTTGTAACATGGGAAATATGATTTTCAAAAGACAAGTTGCTGTTTAATATAACACCCAGATTTTTGACTGTAGAGGAAGTAACAGTAGCATTCTAGTTGCAAATTGTAATCCAAGATATTCTGTGTACTGTTTTTTGGTCCAATAAGTAATATCTCTGTCTTATCTGAATTTAATAGGAGAAAATTATTGGTCATCCAGTCTTTTACATTTTTAACACACTCTGTTAGCTTAGATAATTTAGAAGTTTCATCTGGTCTTGTTGAGATATATAGTTGAGTATCATCAGCATAACAGTGGAAACTAATCCCGCATTTTCTAATAATATTACCAAGGGGCAACATGTATATTGAAAATAGCAGAGGACCTAGGACAGATCCTTGTAGTACTCCATACTTTACTGGTGATAATTGAGTTGACTCCCCATTTAAATAAACAAAGTGGTAGCGATTAGACAGGTAGGATCTAAACCATCTTAAAGCCTGCCCTTGAATACCCGTATAGTTTTGTAATCGATCTATGAGTATGTCATGATCTATGGTGTCGAACGCAGCACTAAGATCAAGTAAAACTAGCAATGAGATGCAGCCTTGGTCTGACGCAAGAAGCAAGTCATTTGTAATTTTAACAAATCCAGTTTCTGTGCTATGATGGGGCCTGAAACCTGACTGAAATTCTTCATAGAGATCATTTTTTTGCAGGAAGGAGCACAATTGAGCAGACACAACTTTTTCTAGAATTTTAGGCATAAACAGAAGATTTGAAATGGGTCTGTAATTTGCCAGTTCACTAGGATCTAGTTGTGGTTTCTTAATAAGAGGCTTAATAACTGCCAGCTTGAATGGTTTTGGGAAGTGACCTAAAGATAACGATGAGTTAATAATATTGAGAAGTGGTTCTTCTCCTACAGGTAACAATTCTTTCAGTAATTTAGTGAGTACAGGATCTAAAAAACATGTTGTTGGTTTAGATGCAGTGATAAGTTTATTTAGCTCTTCCTGTCCTATAATTGTAAAGCACTGCATTTTTTCTTTGGGTACGATGAATGAAGCTGAAGTATTAGGTGCTGTAGAATCTACATTTGCTATTATATTTCTGATGTTATCTATTTTGTCTGTGAAGAAATTCATAAAGTCATCACTACTAAACTGTGAGGGAATATTTAGATTGGGTGGCGTCTGGTTATTTGTTAATCTAGCTACTGTGCTAAATAAAAACCTTGGATTGTTTTGGTTCCTCTTCAGGAACTCGAGCTGCGTTGAAAGAAAGATATGGTCTTCCTCATGGATACCCCGCTTGCGCCTTCTGGCCTTGCCGATTTCTAGCTCAGGGGGCTGGTGGCCGGGAGCAGCCCTCGCCGCATACCAGCTCCTCATATAGAGAAGCTCAGAAAGAGAGCGTCGGCACTCGCACTCTCCCGCGTCAGGACCGAGGTGGCAAACGCTCTGGGTCGGGGGCTTCAATGGCTAAGCCGTCTAAGAAGTCCTCAACCGAGAAGCCCTGACGGGCATGGCCCAGGGCTTATGAGGGCAGGCCCCTCTGGGGAAGAGCGGGTTACACGGCATTACACGGTGTCCATCTCTCCTCAGTGCCCACAGGAGATCAGTCTTCCAACCCTGCCAGAGTTCCAGGGTGCAGCAGTCTCCAGCGAGCACTTCTCGCAGTTATTTCCGCCCGGAAAAGTAGCAGAGCTGAGAAGCTCGCCACCCCTTCGGGGGTCTCTAGAGCAGCTGGTTCGGTCATCCCCTACCGGTCCTCCGCTTCAGGGCAACGAGCTAGCGGCTCTGAGTACACCAGAGGCCAGTCTCGAGAGACTGGTTCCCTTAGTAGACTATTTGGCAGCATGGAAACTACTGTCAAATGTGTCTCAATGGGTCCTGCGCACTGTAGAGCGAGGCTATCGCATTCAGTTTGGCGCTCCGCCGCCGCCCTTCAATGGGGTGATTCCCACACTGGTGGGCCCCGAGCAGGCTCTGGTCTTCAAACAAGAATTAGACACTCTCTTGAGGAAGGAGGCCATCGAGGTGGTCCCTCCTCACGAACGAGAGTCCGGGTTCTACACCCGGTACTTTGTAGTTCCAAAGAAGGATGGAGGGTTGCGTCCCATTTTAGATCTGCGTCTTTTGAACCGCTCAGTCATGCGACTGAAGTTCAAGATGCTCACACTCAGACAGGTTGTGTCTCAGATCAGGTCCGAGGACTGGTTTGTCTTGATCGATCTAAAAGACGCATACTTCCATGTCTCCATCCTTCCCTCTCACAGGAAGTTCCTGAGGTTTGCTTTCAGGGGCAAAGCATACCAATACCGGGTTCTTGCTTTTGGCCTTGCACTCTCACCCCGCACTTTCACAAAGTGTGTGGATTCTGCTCTGGCTCCTCTGCAACTCCAGGGCATTCGCATACTAAACTATATCGACGATTGGTTGATTCTGGCTCAATCGGAGCAGTTGGCGATTTCCACATCGGTCAAGAGAGTGAGAGAAGGCCGGTCACTCACTGTCAAGCAGTTTCAGAAACTGCTGGGTCTGATGGCAGCTGCGTCCAACATGATACCTATTGGCCTGCTATACATGAGACCCCTACAATGGTGGCTCAAGACCAAGGGGTTCTCCCCGACGGGAAACCTGCTTCGCATGATCAAGGTCACACGGCGATGCCTACATGCCTTAGACATGTGGAGTGAACCTTGGTTCTTGTCTCAGGGCCCAGTGTCGGGAGCTCCTTGTCGCCACGTAACGCTAGCAACAGACGCATCCCTCACCGGTTGGGGAGCGGTCATGAGTGGCCACCCTGCCCTCGGTCTGTGGAGTGGCCACCATCTCACGTGGCACATCAACTGCCTGGACATGCTGGCCGTGTTCGAGCACTGAAACACTTTCTCCCAGACCTAAGAGATCGTCATGTGTTGGTGCACACCAACAACACAGCGGTGGTCTCTTACATAAACCACCAGGGATGTCTGCGTTCACGCCCCTTGTACAAGCTGGCGCACCAGATCCTTGTGTGGTCCCAGGACAGACTCCTCTCACTGAGAGCCATCTACATTCCTGGGTATCTCAATGTGGGAGCAGACGTCCTGTCAAGACAGGGGGCGAGGCACGGGGAATGAATGCTTCATCCCGTGGTGATGAAGTAGATCTGGAGAGTGTTTGGTCAGGCTCAGGTGGACCTCTTTGCGACTCAGGAGACATCGCAATGTCCCCTCTGGTTCTCTCTGACTCATCCAGCTCCTCTGGGGCATGGCACAGGCTTGGCCGAGGCTTCGTCTGTACGCCTTTCCCCCGATCGCTCTGCTCCCGGGAGTTCTGGCGAGAGTGCGCCGGGACGGGGTCAGTCTACTTCTGGTAGCACCGTTCTGGCCGGGCCGAGTATGGTTCTTGGACCTGATTTCTCCCCTTGACGGCTCTCCATGGGAGATTCCCGTCAGGAGGGATCTCCTCTCACAGGTGGGGGGCACTATCGTCCAGCCTTGCTCGGAGCTGTGGAAGCTGTGGGTGTGGCCGCTGAGGGGGCACAGCTCATACGTACGAGGAAACTGTACTCCCTGAAGTAAAAGCTTTTCACTTCACGGTGCGGAGACCGCCGGGTTGACCCAGTTAACTGCCCGACTGGTACAGTGCTGGAGTTCCTGCAGGCCCGATTCTCCGCAGGGTTGACCCACTCCACCTTGAAGGTCTACGTGGCGGCTTTATCGGCCTACCACGCCCCTCTCGGTGGCCAGTCAGTGGGCAGACACCCCCTAGTTACACGTTTCCTCCGCGGTGTACTGAGGCTGAGGCCTCCAGTACGATCCCGTGTCCCTCCGTGGGACTTGGCTGTGGTGTTAGAGGCTCTCTGCAGGCTTCCGTTCGAGCCTATTGAGGAGATCTCTGATCGCCATCTCACTTTGAAGACTACCTTTCTTCTGGCAATATCTTCTCTAAAGAGAGTTGGGGATCTTCAGGCCCTCTCAGTGGCCCCTTCCTATCTCGACTTTGTGCCCGGTCTGGCCAAAGACTTCCTCTACCCTCGAGCGGGGTATGTCCCTAAGGTCCTCTCCTCTACACCATGGCCTGTTGTACTCCAGGCCTTTTGTCCTCCTCCCTTCAGGGAGCTGACCAGCAGAAGCTTAATTGTATGTGTCCGGTGAGAGCACTGGACACATACGTCCACAGAGCTGCCCTGTGGAGAAGGGCGGACCAACTACTGGTATGCTATTGTCCCCCTAAGAGGGGTCTGCCTGCTTCTAAGTAGACCCTCAGTCGGTAGATTGTGGATGCCATTTGCATTGCCTACGAGTCCTCTGATCTCCCCTTGCTTCTGGGGTTCAAGGCTCACTCGACCCGGAGTGTGGCGGCCTCCAAGGCCTTTTAGGCATGTGTTCCTATGCAGGACATCTGCAACGCTGCGGGATGGTCCACGCCCCTAACCTTTGTCAGGTTCTATGGCCTAGATATGCGAGCCACCCCTGGCTCTTCTGTTCTCTCGCCCTAGCTGTGCTTCATCCACACTAGGCAGGGATTTGTAATTCTGGCGGCGTGGGCACCTCGTTCTCAGAGCGTTTCAACGCAGCTCGAGTTCCTGAAGAGGTTCAGGAACCCTATGTAACCCTAGTTCCTCGAGGGAACGAGACGCTGCGTCTCGAAGCCATACTTCCGGCATCCCTGTGAGTGCTTGCTTCATTCCTGGAAGCTGACGCCGGTTCCACCGCATGTGCTTTTAAGCTTCCTGGTCTCTGATGTCACCCGCCCGTGACGTCTCGCCCATCCATTGGACAGATTTCACACGTGTTCAGAGCGCGGTCACACTGGAGGCGTTCCCAGAGCGTTTCGACGCAGCGTCTCGTTCCCTCAAGGAACTAGGGTTACATACGTAACCTTGAGGCGTTATTTTCTATGAGTTTGTGGATATGCTCGGCCCTGGCAGCTTTTAGAGCCTGTCTATAACTGGACATATTGTTTTTCCATGCAATTCTAAAAACTTCCAAGTTAGTTTTTCTCCATTTGTGCTCAAGATTACGAGTTTCTTTCTTGAGAGAATGGGTATTATTGTTGTACCATGGTGCATGGTTTTTCTTTAACCTTTTTCAATTTGATGGGCACAACAGCTTCTAATGTATTAGAGAAGATAGTGCCCATGTTACTAGTCATTTCGTCTAGCTCATGTGTATGTATGGGTACACAGAGCAGCTGAGATAAATCAGGCAGGTTATTTCTGAATCTGGTTGAAACAATAGTTCTTCCTGGATGATAACACGGAGCCATATAGTTAATATCAGTAACATCATCACTTTGAGCTACGATATCTATATCAGTAAGATAAATTCCATGCGATATAATTAAATCTAGTGTATGATTAAAACGATGAGTGGGCCCGGTGATGTTTTGCTTGACTCCAAAAGAGTTTATTAGTAAACGTCAGTAAACGCAAGTCCTACTGCATCATTTGTATTATCAACGTGAATGTTAAAATCTCCGACAATTAGCGCTTTATCAACAGTAACCAATAGGTCTGAGAGGTAAATTCTGTAAATCTGTAAATTCTCTTAGGAAATCTGCATATGGCCCTGGCGGTCTATACACAGTAGCCAGAGCAAGAGATAGGAGATATTTCTTTTAGATATCTGACAGTGTAACATTAAGCAGAAGTATTTTGAATGAGTTAAACCTGTATCCTGTTTTCTGAGTAACACTGAGAATATCACTATATATTGTTGCAACACCACCGCCACGGCCAGTCTGACGGGGCTCATGCTTATAACAGTAGTTTGGTGGAGTAGTAAAGGTGCCATAGAATGCATTGATATAATATTTTAAATTGTTCTCTGATATCTACACAGAAGGTATGTGGCTTAGGTAAGGGCAAAAAAATCTCCAGAAATGGTTTTACATGTCCATTAACAACCCTAGAATTTCTCCCTAGAATGAAATGGTCTGTTATTGGCTTATTTGGAAGGGTCATGAATAATAGAGCTCTGCTCTGAATGGCTGTTTCACAGTGCGGCTCGTTTCAGTAGCTCACAGGAAGGAAACACAAGGGGGAAAATATATATTTCAATAATTTCTCTCACAGTTATATCGACGGGTAATTATACTGTATATAAAATGCGGGCATCAGGAAGCCACTATTAATATGAGGGGCACTGAAACTGCTTTCAAATGCACGATCGCTTTTTACTTTCACTTTTGCTTTCGAGATTTGTGATCGCACGAACTCTGTTTATATTATGGAGCGGCAGAACTTACCACACATTTTATAAGATCAGATGCTTGTCAGTGGTGCTCAGGATCTGTAAATCATTCGCCATCATCCTCAGTCATCTCTCCTTACTCTGTTTATGTGGTAAGTGAAATCTTATGTACTGCAATGTAACAGGCTACAGCTAGCAAGGAGCTAACCATGTCCCTTTAGTGGCTCACGATATTTTATTAGAACGTGTTATTTGCTTTCCATGCCATTCTGAATACAGACACCAACCCATCCCTGCACTTCACATCCCCTGCACAGCCTGGAACATAACATTTATTTCCATGATCTGCCATTTTCGCTGTTGTCCTCGCTTGTTTCTTCACAATACTTGCAGAACTTCTGATGGTTCGGCTGGCCTAGAACATGGTATATGTAAATGTTGGAGGCGTAACTATTTGTGATCCCGACTGTTACGTCACAGTCGGTGTTATGTTCTGATTCGCCTATTTTTCAGTGGTCTTTTTTTATTCACGAGATTTACATAAGAAGGAGGAAACAATGGTGTTTGAGGCTCACGGTCTGTCATTTCCATGTACAGAACTCTTATTATTCAGCTATGCCAAGGTAAATACAGTTTTCCATTCTATGGCACCTTTAAATCATAGATCATTTTTATTCATCATTATACTGCACAGATCATTACATTTTTTATATTTTGTTTTGATTGTAGCGCTAAAATAAAGTACAGTGATTGAAAGAGTAAATTCAGACCAGAGGACTGAAGAAACTCAAATTCAGACTGACGTCTCTTCAGCGTTGGGTTCTGTGTGTGTTTGTGGTGTTTGAACATCTCTGAGATTTATTCTGCAGGCCAAAATACACAGAATAGGGTCTGCAATCACTCTCAAACTCATCAAACAGACAGAATTTGCCAAGGACAAACCTAAACAGATGACCAGCATGAATGGTAAGTACAGCATTACAACGTTAACAATGGCAACAGTGAACAGTGAACATGTGCTTTTGCTGACAGCAGTGGAAGAGGCTTTACAGGTGATTGCAAATGTTACAGCAAATAAGATCAGAGGGGCAAAACTTGCGCCAAGACATAATAACAAAACTGATGTATCTCTAAATAGATGGATTGAAAACAATGATAGATTCAGTATGGACATGACAGGTACAAGGATGGAAATATAAGAGGGAATTGAGCAAATATGAGCAGAACACAGCGGATATTTCATTGTCAAAACCCCCTCTAGAGCGACCAGCTGGTGCAGCTGAAAACCATACAAACTAAACATTGACCAAAACAATAAACCATCTCACGGATCCAGTATATGTAAGTTGTGAGTAGTTGTGTCACTGTATATAGATTGAAGAGCAGTTGTATCAGGTCACTGAGGAGGAGGAGGACCATCAAGACTGAGATTTTGCCTCTGATTTTTCTGTGAATGTGCAGAAGATGAAAAGCCCAAACCAGAGCTGGCAGACCCTCACAAACGCTAGTGCTGAGGAAGATAATTGGTCTGATTTCTGAAAAATAATATATATATTTCTCATATTGAGATTCATTAGGAACATATTGTTCATAAGTGTCATACAATTCAGTAAGAAGAGTGCTGTAGTTGTCCATCAGTGTCTGATTCTACTGGTCAGCATTTGAGTTGCTGAAAGAAAAAAAAAAAAAAAAAAGAATGTTATATATTGAGTTAATAAGTGAAATATTGAGGGACAGTGTGAATAATTCAGTGAATTTCTTCCAGACATTGCTATTTCATATATTTACAGCTCTTTTTAATGGAACTTTTTTTCTTTAATAGACACATTAACCACTGGCATTTAATGTTATGCATCAATTTTAAACATTTTTAGCACTTTTACCAAAACCATTTCCAGCAACATTATCTCTAGTATAAAAAGATTGCCATCTTGGTAACTTTTTTTGTAGATGCTGAAAATAATCTTTTATATGTAGTTTCTTCTCCTATAATGACACTTTGAGTTGTGAGAAAGCATCTGCAATTTCATAAATAATGTCACATACAAAAATTAACCCTTTAAAGGCATTCACTTTTGGTAATTTATTCCTTTTAGTAAAGCTAGGAACAGAAAAAAAAAAGAAAAAAAAAAAGCTTGTTTTCATTCAAAAGTTCAGAGAAGATGTGTGTGACTTTATTTTCAGACTGTGTTTACTGTAGGACTTCCACTGACCTCAATTGCTTTTATACTGAGCTAATTTTAGATGTTAATTAAATCATTGTGTTGTGTGTTTATTCTTCAGTATTACTTGTAAGAACTGTTGGCTGGTCCCTACAGACAGTGTAGCTGGTGTCAGGTTTTACTATCCATTTGGATTCCACAATGTAGGTTAAACGCTAACCCTAACTAACCCTAACATATACAAAGATTTAAAGTGTTCATTAGATCAATTATAGCCCTGTGCAATTTCTGTCTTAAAAGCAACAGATTATCCATATTTTTCCTGCGTCCCAAAATGCATTGAGCAGATTATGCTAGTAACTTCTGTACTTCAGTAACTGTCAAACTGTTCACAATCAGTGGTTACCAATGTGCTTGCTGAAATTAAATGAACTTTAGAGTAATTTTTTTTAAGCAACATCTTGTGATTTCCTATTTCTGTTGTTTTTGAAGTATAGTATGAAATGCGGTTAAATCTCCTGATGTTGTATATTTGAAATTCAACATTCAGGGGCTCAGACAGTGCTGGGTAGTTACTGATTAGGCCTACATGTAATCTGGATAACTTAATCAAATTCCAAAATTTAGTACTTGTAATTAGATTTTATTTGATATTAAAATACATAATCAGATTATAGTTACTTTTATATGGATTAATGATTGCAAATTATTCACACAATTGCTGTAAATGATTTATAATTTATTGATTCTCCCTAATTCTTCTACTGTGTGTCATATTGAATACAATGAGTTTTCACAATATACTGTATAATGGAGGTAACAAATTTAGTTTAGGGACCAATTCTCACTATTAACTAGTTGCTTATTAGCATGCATATCACTAGCATATTGGCTGTTTAATAGTACTTATAAAGCACACATTAATGCCCTACTTTGCATAACCACATTATACCACATAGCTAAACTTAATGACTACCTTACTAACTATTAATAAACAGTAATTATGAGTTTACTAAGGCAAAAGTCATAGTTTATAGTTAGTTCTAGTGATAATTGGTCCTGAAACTAAAGTGTGACCAGAATGGCCATGTAAATGTCAAGTAAATTAATTTTCGATCCAAGATTCTGAATTTGGGTTCACTAATAATTAGTTCATGCTGAACTAAGTATTTATTCAGGTATTAATGCTATTATTCATGTACCCTTATTAAAATGTGTAACTTTTAAAGCTTTTAGGAAGGAATTAATCGCAACTGAACAACTATAGGATAAAATTTGTGAGTGAACAATTTGAGATTTAAAAAAAAAAAAAAAAAAAAAAGCCCCTTACCAATCTGATTTTAGAAAGCTGCACAGTAGAGTTACTGCTGCTCATAAAATGTTAAGTGACAATGTACATTCTTGGAACAATTTTTATTCCATTGATTTCTCAGATAAATCTATTAAATGGTTTGCTAACTATCTAACAAAATTTAATGTGCTGATAATTATAAGTATTTGGGTATTCTATTTGATAGTCAATTATGGTTTAAATTTCATATTGATTAATGAATTTCTAAACTAAATAATTTACTGTTTTCTTTATAAGACTCTTGCTTATACAGTGGGTACGGAAAGTATTCAGACCCCCTTAAATTTTTCACTCTTTGTTATATTGCAGCCATTTGCTAAAATCATTTAAGTTCATTTTTTTTCCTCATTAATGTACACACAGCACCCCATATTGACAGAAAAAACACAGAATTGTTGACATTTTTGCAGATTTATTAAAAAAGAAAAACTGGAATATCACATGGTCCTAAGTATTCAGACCCTTTGCTGTGACACTCATATATTTAACTCAGGTGCTGTCCATTTCTTCTGATCATCCTTGAGATGGTTCTACACCTTCATTTGAGTCCAGCTGTGTTTGATTATACTGATTGGACTTGATTAGGAAAGCTACACACCTGTCTATATAAGACCTTACAGCTCACAGTGCATGTCAGAGCAAATGAGAATCATGAGGTCAAAGGAACTGCCTGGAGAGCTCAGAGACAGAATTGTGGCAAGGCACAGATCTGGCCAAGGTTACAAAAAAAATTCTGCTGCACTTAAGGTTCCTAAGAGCACAGTGGCCTCCATAATCCTTAAATGGAAGACGTTTGGGACGACCAGAACCCTTCCTAGAGCTGGCTGTCCGGCCAAACTGAGCTATCGGGGGAGAAGAGCCTTGGTGAGAGAGGTAAAGAAGAACCCAAAGATCACTGTGGCTGAGCTCCAGAGATGCAGTCGGGAGATGGGAGAAGGTTGTAGAAAGTCAACCATCACTGCAGCCCTCCACCAGTCGGGGCTTTATGGCAGAGTGGCCCGACGGAAGCCTCTCCTCAGTGCAAGACACATGAAAGCCCGCATGGAGTATGCTAAAAAACACCTGAAGATTCTCTGGTCTGATGAGACCAAGATAGAACTTTTTGGCCTTAATTCTAAAACCTTCTCCAGAGTGCTCAGGACTTCAGACTGGGCCGAAGGTTTACCTTCCAACAAGACAGTGACCCTAAGCACACAGCTAACATAACGAAGGAGTGGCTTCACAACAACTCCGTGACTGTTCTTGAAAGGCCCAGCCAGAGCCCTGACTTAAACCCAATTGAGCATCTCTGGAGAGACCCAAAAATGGCTGTCCACCAACGTTTACCATCCAACCTGACAGAACTGGAGAGGATCTGCAAGGAGGAATGGCAGAGGATCCCCAAATCCAGGTGTGAAAAACTTATTGCATCTTTCCCAAAAAGACTCATGGCTGTATTAGATCAAAAGGGTGCTTCTACTAAATACTGAGCAAAGGGTCTGAATACTTAGGATCATGTGATATTTCAGTTTTTCTTTTTTAATAAATCTGCAAAAAGTCAAATTCTGTGTTTTTCTGTCAATATGGGGTGCTGTGTGTACATTGAGGAAAAAAAATGAACTTAAATGATTTTAGCAAATGGCTGCAGTATAACAAAGAGTGAAAAATTTAAAGGGGTCTGAATACTTTCCGTACCCACTGTATGTCTCTCAGCTTATTCAATACAAATGTGTCCTATAATCTTCGCTCAAATGAACTGGTATACCCTAATGTTTCTTGAGTCCGAACAGAGCTTTGGAAAAAAAAAATATTTTAAGCTTAATGTTTCTTTTGCTTGAAATTATCTTAAAGTGTTACATTCATTACAAAAATAATTGCACGGTAAGAAGAAAAAGAAAAAAAAAAAAAAAATGTACAAAGGTCCTGACATTTTTTTTGCTATTATATTATCTGTTAAATTCAAAACACAATGCAATGTAATTCAACTTACACAATTCAATACAGAAATTTCCTTCATATTAAAACAGTAGGCCTACATTTTTATTCTTATGGAATGCAGGCTATTCTTTATTTGAAACATATTTGTTGGTGACTTGAATGCAAACAATCAAGCTATAATTTCATTGAATTCACGAGGTCTTACCTGAATGGCATTGACATCTGTCTTGAGATTCAGTGTTCTGTATTCTTTCTTTTCTTTTCTCTCTCTCACACTCACACACACACACACACACACACACAATATATATGTAATATTGAGTCACTGAAATGATGAGAGATATTATTTAGTACACAGCTCTTTGTGTAATAAATCTCCAGGCTAGCTCCACATATATGCTTCGAAGGTTGATTGGGATTGTGATTCCTATTTAGCAGATATCACAAACATTCCATGCCATAGATATGTATGAAATAAATACATATTTATATGTATTTATGTATGTGTGTGTGTGTGTCAGATGTATGTCAGACATATTTTGTTAACTGAATTGATTGATTGCATGTGATAATTTAATTTGTGAAGAGTGACAGGTTCACTGAGAATCAGCTCAATTGTGCAAATTGAAGACAAATGTAAGCTATTTATTCTTTTAGCTCATATGTTCCAAAACATACACAAGCAATTTACTTAAAAAAATAAATAAATAACTATAAATAAAAATATGATGTGAACAAGAAACTAAATGTTGAGATCTAAACAATCAGTTCACCCAATCTTCATCTGAATTCATACAATGTGATTCATATAGGCTATGATTTCTATAAAAAAGTAAACACAAACATCCAGCTATGAACATAACCGTCACTGAGGTGTAAGCAGATTGTACAAAATCATTTGAATTAAACATCAATTTAACAAAATGTTGAATAGCTATAGATTGAGATTGATTTGGAAAAACTGTAATGTGCAAAGCGCTTGACCAAGTTTCAGTTTTCAATGTCTTATTTAGGAGTGAGAACACGTTGCTCTTCCACTTGTTTCTGGTTGTCAGTTTTCCACTGGTTGTCAGTTTTATCTGGTGGTTTGTGCTCAGTGTGGTTGTAGTTCTCGTCTCACAGCTCTGACTGACTATGCTTTCAGTAATGGACCTTTATCATAAGAATCTGAAAATATGTAAATACAGGATAAGGTTAATTCTGCTACAGGTCTTTCCACTTAGATTAGTATATTTTTAATTCATAAGGCCTCTCAGATTGCATTTTTTTTTTCTTTTTTGAATAATGATGAATTATTTGAAAACAATATTTTAACTCCAATACATATTGCAGCTTGTGTTAAACTTACAGAATAACAATATTATGTGCAGTAGTGTGTAGCAAATTAGCTCCAAAAGGGAATTGTATATAAATAATTACAATTAATTATGATTAATTACAATTATTTATATCGGCTGGCAGTAATAACTGTCGCAGAGTTAAATTGCCATCAGCTGATCTGTTCGTCCAGCGAACATTCAGTGTAAATTCATATCAACTCTAAGAAAGGATATTTCTGTGGCCACAGAAAATATCTTCCTATTAATGCATTAGAGCATGTAGCAAGGGTCAAAATCGTAAAGGGACATTAATATGCAAGGCAGAATCAGAAACTCATGTAATTTGTGCACAAGAGTTTTATTAACTAAACGCTAACACACATATCTAATCTAAACAAACAACGAATAACATACACTCAAACATACAATCGCTCATACATGGGGGAAGGGCTAATGAGAGTTGATGGATGAAACCATCAGGAAAACCAGAGAATGCAGTTATGGAAAAAGTCATTTAACCACCTGAGTAAAACCATCAGCGCCATTTAAAACGGGGTCTATAACTTATACTAAACCTCTGTTTCGTTTAGTTAAATGTACTATACTTGCACTTCCTTTGTCGTGACGGAATGCGGTCTTGGATGAAAAGTCTTGATGGTTTCAAGGGTTTTGGACTCGCGATCACGTTCTTCCGGGTTGAAGAGTGATGAATTCCAAAGATGTTCTGAGGTAGAAATGTTCTTCCAGGTAGGGAGTGGAAAAAGAGTTAAGAAAGAGATCTGCTGAGGTCCGAGGAGCTTTGATTGAATGGAAAGACAAGGCCATAAGGCCTGGCACAAAAACTTAATGGTCCAGAAAAGTTCTAGCTCACATCTTCCTCATCCTCATCCAGTCTAACAGATCCACAGCCTGGGTCTTTGTGGTCAAGAATCATCTCCCAGGCTCTATGTTGGGCCGATCGGGCGCGCCCGCGCCGGTTTGGGCTCTCCGTCAGAAGATAGCAGAAGAGCTTTCCCTTGCAGCAGCAGTTTTTGCAGAAGAGGTGTTTTTAGAAGAGAGGTTTTTTTAGAAGAGAGGGCCGGACCTGTGAATGAGACCTTTATCTGGTATAGAGGTCACACCTCTGGGGAGTCAAAGAGCCAATGGGCTCCCTTCTCTTTGGAGGGAAGGTTTCACGACTCTTTGTCTCTGAGCATGGCAATTTGCATGGGGTTGATATTAAAGAACTATTAAAGATTCTTAGAACACTAATATGTTGCATAGGTATCAACATGTAATATACACTGTCATTTAGATCATCCGAAGACGAATTGATAGAGATCAAACATGATATAAGTGAGGTAATATTAACTAGTGATCTATCATAAACATACATAAAACAGGATACAGTACAAAAAGACAATATACACGAACAGTAACAAAATACACAATGACCTGAGGATATGTGTGTTCATTCAAAGAAAGGTTTTTCAATGAATTAATTAGAGAAGAGTCCATTTTTATGTGCATTACATGTCTCTTTCCTAAGGGAAAATGAGGTCTGCCCGCATTCCTTTGACCAATAAAACTAGTGTTACCAGATAGGTTGCCATGGCACCGGGGGGGCCTGGAGTCATCACAGACATACCGGCACTCAGAATGTGTGTGGGGTGAGGGGTCTGTGGTTAGTTGTTAATCTAATAACTAATTTGATTTGTTAAATCTGACGAACAAATGTGTGTCTGATTGGTCCACGATTAGTGTAACGATTATCCATTGAGGCGAGTGTAGTGAAGAACCCATGTGCAGTTTATTTACAAAGTGATCCAAAATCCAAACATAATCCAAACAGAGACTCGACTTGAACAGACATGACTTGAACGGACTTGACTTGAACAGACTTGACTTGACTTGACTAGGCATGAACAGACTTGACTTTAACAGACTTGGCTTGGCATGAACAAACTAGACTCACCGACAGCAGGTTACAACATCAATACTTGACAAGAGACAATGGAAACATAATGGCTTCTTATAGCAAACACTCAGGGTCACATGACAAGAACCAACCAATGAGGAACAAGACACATGACTAGGACAACCAATCAGAACATGACACATACACAAGGCAGACATACATGAGGGTAAGGGAAGCAAGACACTAACAGCATGAAACAAAATTACAAAATAAAAGACATGAAAACAAGAACATGAAACAGATCCCAAAACAGACCTTACATATTCCCCCCTCAAAAAGGCGGCTCCAGACACCTAAACTAGCCAAAACAACAAAAGTCCAGCAGGGTGGTGGAGCAGAAGTAGTCCAGGGGGTGGGATGGAGGGCCAGGGCCGTGAAGGGGAACAGGACCTGAGTCATGACGTGGACCGTGGAACGATGGCAGACAGTGATACACTGGAGGACCTTGGCCCTGGAGCAATGGCAGACAGTGATATACTGGAGGACCTGGGCCGTGGAGTAGTGGCAGACAGTGATACACTGGAGCTCCTCGACCATGGAGCAATGGCAGACTGTGGAAAAGTGGAGCAGGAGACCACCGGGTCAGATCCAGAGGAGCATGGAGCCATGGCGGAGCCGGCAGAGCAGGACGACAGGGTGGTGCCGGCAGAGCAAGAAGCCATGCAGAGACATGAACAGACAACTTGACCGTGACAGGACAGGCAGAGAGTTCTGGAGAAGCTTCCTTGGCCGTGACATGTGGCACAGTGAGTTTGTGAATGGCTTCCTTGGCCATGACATGACAAACAGACAGTTCATGAGTAGCCTTCTTGGCTGTAACAGGGCAGACAGTGAGTTCAAAAGTGGGCGCCACCACCTCAGGAGGTTCTGCCACGGAACCCGCCACCTCTGGTAGTTCTCCAGTGGACTAAATCTTTACAGAATACTCGACCATCACTATGAATCCAGCAGACTGTCTCATTTGTCTTCGCCAAGAAAATCGTTCAGTTGAGGATTATGTGGAGGACTTTTGTGGGCTTTGTCACCAGGTAGATTTCAATGACACTTTTCTGAAAGACATTTTCCATTTTGGTTTGGACAGAAACATATCACAGATAATGCCACACAATACCCCACACTGGTCACTTGAACAATATATAGATTTTGCTTTACTGTTAAGTGGGTTTGCTTTTACTCTGGGTGTCGTGGAGGAGGAACACGACACTTCCTCAAAGCCTGCTCACATCATGTCTGCCAAGCCACAGCCAGCTCACGTCATGTCTGCTACTCCAGGACCTGCTCAAATCATGCCAGTTAATTCGAAGTCTACTCATGTCATGTCTACCAAGTCAAAGCCTGATCACATCATGTCTGCAAAGCCAGAGTCTGCTAACGTCATGCCTGCTTCTCCAGGGCCTGCTCACGCCATGCCTGCTACTCCAAGGCCTGCTCACGCCATGCCTGCTACTCCAAGGCCTGCTCACGCCATGCCTGCTCACTTCATGCCTGCTACTCCAGAGCCTGCAAGCGTCATGTCTGCCAAGCCAGGGCCTGCTAACATCATGTCTGCTACGCCAAAGCCTCTTCACATCATGTCTGCCAAGCCAGAGCCTGCTCGTGTCATTCCAGCTGGTCAAGAGTCTCAGCACAAGATGGCCACCACGCTTGAGCCCCCAGCCACGATGGCCACCATGCCTGAGCCTCGTCACGCCACAGCTGTCAAGCAAGTTTCCCCTAAGGATTTTTTTTGGGGAGGGGGCGATAGTACACAAGCTCCGATGGATGCGGAGCTTGGGCCGAGATTATCAAGAATGATTGCCAGTGTGATGGACCCACCCAACCAATGAGGAACAAGACACATGACTAGGACAACCAATCAGAACATGACACATACACAAGGCAGAGATACATGAGGGCAAGGGAAGCAAGACACTAACAGCATGAAACAAAATTATAAAATAAAAGACATGAAAATAAAGACCATGAAACAGAACCCAAAACAGACCTTACAAGTAGCTAATACCGATTAATACCAAGGACTGGATTCATGAACCATAGGCATGGGTGCACATAAGTTTTTCAGCCTGGTTCGCATAAGAGAACCTGGAGATTTGGTTTGGTCCTCACATTGCATATAGCATGACCCATTAAATATAACTATAAAAAATTAATTAATAATAGTGATAATATTATTGCACTTTATGTATTTAGTTTTTTTTTTTTAATAAAATAATAAACTAAATAATAATGTGTAATAATACTATTTAAAATTACAAGGGAGTATTAAATACAATTACAATTATTTTTTAATAAATTTAAATACTAATATTTACTATTACTTATTTTTTACATGAATTTTCATCATTTTCAAACTTAAAGGGGTCATATGACGTTGCTAAAAAGAACATTATTTTGTGTATTTGGTGTAATGCAATGTGTTTATGCGGTTTAAGGTTCAAAAAACACATTATTTTCCACATACCGTACATTATTGTTGCTCCTCTATGTCCCGCCTTTCTGAAACGCGCCGATTTTTACAAAGCCCATCGTTCTGAGAAGCGAGGCATGCTCTGATTGGCCAGCTATCCAGTGCGTTGAGATTGTAAGATGGAAATTATTATTTAATTTTTGTGATGCTGTGTCCCGGTGCGACGACACAAAAACAATAAAACCCATTACAAACGAGGCATTTGTTGCATCCAGTGGGGACTAATTACTGATTATAATGACTTATACTGTCTTTTTACGTGTTGCATCTCGCCGCATAAACATTACCATGTCTGCATTTGTGATCGGAGAAAAGGCAAACAACAAGCACTACTCTACACAGCTCAAAACTCACGTTTGAATAGTCAGTGGCAAATTCTTTAAATATGAAAACATACTTACAGCCTGTGAGTCAGAAGCGCCAGACTGTCCTTGCAAAGTTGGAATTGCCCCACTTTATAGAAACAGTCTTTGAGCAGCTGGCAGCTACTCCCAGGTTCAGGAAATAGTCCTCCGTAAAATGTGCTGCACACACTCGAATATTTGGGTTGAACTGATCTGGAACAGTTTTGTAAATACAACTTAACCACTGATTTCTAGTTGTGTCTTCTTTTGGAAGCCCAAACAAAGTAGTTTCGCTTTCACAACGAAACACAGCATCTCCAGGACATGGCGCGGCGGCAGCAATAATACTACAGCGAGAATAATAGTTCCGCCTTCTTTCTTTGCGTATACATTTGGGCGGTGTTTTGCAAATCTCCCCACACCATGACGTAGACATGTGGGGGCGTGTTTGAATGAGCCGTTTGAGGGGGGCGTGGTCGAGCCTCAACTTTTATAAAGAATATCTCTTTGGTTTTGAGACTTTAGTCTTTGCAACTTCAGGGATATTATCTATGCACAAACAGCTTATAACACTCCAAAGAAAAAGGAAAACTTGAAATCGCATCATATGACCACTTTAAAATCAGCAGGCTTTTATTTTGGCGGGTTGCCGGCAAGTTAGTATACGCACTTCCGAGTTTAGCGCTGCTGATCAAAGAGCCTCAGTGAATGAATGTCACAGTTTTGCATTGTGCTCTGAAAACGGCAGCGGATAGCCTAGATGTATGATTTCAGTTTGAATAGAAATCTTAAATAGTACAGTTTATCGGTCTAAATGGTAATTGTGCATTAACAGCTGTCAACCATGTCGGTACGCAAATGTGCTGTCAGAAGTTATTTACAGCGCACATTTTTTATTTTGGTCGTCCATGCGGACCTGCGTACCACTTATGTGCACCCCTGACCATAAGTTACTTAAGAATAAAATTCTTCTTGACTACAATTTTCTTATTATTTTCGGACTTAAGAATAACCTCCAAATTCTCTTAAATCCCAAACGGTAAGATGTTTAATGAATTGATTGGATTGTTTCAAATACTTAACCCTACAACATAACACTAGCGACATATTACATATGTTAGTTTACATATTTTTATTTTAAAACTTCTGATGGCAAATTTCACAGCATAGTTATATGTAAATGTAAGAGGTCTAAATGGAAACTCAACATGATTCAATTCAACAAAGTTATATTTCATATTATAACAATGACTTAAACTCTTCGTTTTAATTTGAAAATACTCTACATATATACCCTCTTTTCTTTTGTGTGTGTGCCTTTTTTTTGTTGTTGTTTATTACTGTGACTACTTTAGGTGTGTTTCTTAAGAGCTACTGAAATTGTTTCTGAAGATCAATAAGAACATGACTCTACAATAAAACACTCAAATAGGACGTTGTTTTAAATGGCAGCATTCACCAAACATATGAGTCCATTAACGGTGTGTTGAGGCATCTACCTCCACTCCATGTTGAGACAGGCTCTTTATTTTGTCTTACTCATGGTCTCTACAGTATGTGTCATGTTCATGTTCGGATTAGTTCTGTTTTGTTTAGTTCCTGTTGTGCCTCTCTCTGAGTTCTTGTTAGTTTCTTTGGTTAACTATTGTCATGATCCTGGTCTGTGTTCCCCTTTCTTGGTCTTGTGTTTAAGGACTCCTGTTTTGAAGTGTATTGTCCTTTTGTTTCTATGCTCTTCTCTTGTGTTCAGTGCCCCTGTGTGCCTACCTGCCTTGTTTGCTCCCATGGTTACCCCTCATTTGTTGTCATAGTGATTCATTAGCTCCACCCTCATTACCTCCTTACCCTATGTATATATACCCCAGTGTTTCAGCGCTTATTTGTCAGTCGTTGTTTCCCTGTATATGCTCTTGCCTTGATCTCATAGTTCACTCCAGCTCTATGTTTCTTTGTACCTGTGTTTTTTTATTTATTTTTTTTCACCTTTAGTCAATAAACTCTGCTTGCATTTGGATCCATCTCACCTCACCTGTTTCCCAGCATTACACCTATTAGTTAATCGTTCTGTTCACCTACTGTTCATTTACTCATTATTTCCCTCGTTTAATCTGCATATGTGACCTGTGCTGGGAAAATGAGTCACAATGAGCAAATTTTCAAAAATGAGTTATTTTTATTTTCACATTGTCCATTAAAAGACCTTCAAAATGATATATGATTTGTTGAAATCGGACAAAAAATGATTGAGCTACACCAGTTTGAATTTGATAATCAGCAAAGTAAATTCTAAGAAAAACAGATTTAAAGTTTTCTAAAGGTTCCAAAGCAAAATCACAGAGCAACAGTGCGTCTTTTCCTCCATTTATTTTCTTAGTTATCACTACTACATTAATGATCAGAATATAGCTATTTTTTATTTTATCTTTATTATAAATAAGAACAGATGCAAAAAAGAACAAATAAGAAAGAAACAAATAGTGCATTTCTTTTTTTTCATTTTACATCAAAATAAAAGCAAGAAAAACAAATAATTAAATGTAAAAATCACATTAGTGTGTTCATTACAAATAAATGGATTATTAAAAGTACAAAAGCAATTCAATGAAGAGCAGCGATCTTTTCTTTTATTGTTAGATTATCATTAATGAGACGTGGCCTATATATTAAGACCTACTGTACTGCACGGATCTAACATAATGTTACACATCAGATGTTTTTCCCCAACAGTTCCCCAAACGTTCACTTAAGACATAACTGAATATGTTTGCATGAATAGCCTACTTGAATACTGTAATTCTGTGTATACAGTATGTGTGTATTTATCGGGATCGTGTACTGGCGGAAGCTTCTTTATGTGCGCGATTCATCTGTGAGTCAGCGGCAGCACGAGAAGCGAGTAGAGAAAAGATACTTCTCTCAGAAAATGTACAAATAAAGATAATTTTAGATGTTTAATTACTATTTGGAGCATTGGGATCGCTAGACGAGGGCTTAATGAACTCATTTTTGTGAAAACCTCAAATTCGACCAAAATCGACATGTTTTACTTTTTTTGCCTATGGCTCAAAATTAACCTGTGCGCATTCCAACTCATTTTGCCAGCACGGGTCACATATACTCACTGGCTGCATCCAAAACTGCATACTTCCCTACTTTATAGTAGGTAAAAAGCAGTAGGCAAATTAATAAGTATGTTTGAATCCTCAGTATTCATAAAAGAGTAGGCGAGAATTACCTGGCTGGTGCACTAATTTTCGTGAGACTTGGACATGCGTATACTAAAGTTGTGACCGAATATATAATTGCCGAATACACTTGAATAACTTGCCTACTTGGCTACTATATAGTAGGAGAAAACAGTACATGAAAAGTGTAGTATGTCCGAAACCTCAGTATTCATAAAAGAGTAGGCAGGAAATCCCCAGATGTCCTACTGCTTTAGTCCAGATTCTGACCTGCTCATCCATGGATACTTTTCTATCCCTGGAGGCCATGGGAGAGGATGCATCATCATCAAACATGTTGGAGAAGATGGACAAGAGTATTTACAAAAGTTAGTATTACAAACCAAAAACACGGTTCCTTGTGTTATAATCACATTTGTTGAACTACTGTAGAGCAAACTCTTGAATTGTTGAAGGTATAAAGACTCTATATAGTATAGTATATTTGTTAGATATTTTTATATTTGCTGTAAAAACGTTTTATTATTATTATTATTATTATTATTATTATTATTATATTATTTAACAGGGGAGCTCCAGTAAGCATGTGTACATCTCCAATGTGCATTTGCATACATTCCAAACCATGTACATCTTAAAGATGCTTACAAAATGTCTATTTAATATCTGGCAGGAGAATATTCGATAAGAATTGCAGATGAGCACAACTAACAGACATGAAGACATCTGAGTGAGTGATGTATGTGTGCTATTACGTAGAATTCACTGTTGTGAATTCTACGTAATAGCGTAGAATGCGATTTGCTACATAAAGTAGCTAAACATGAGTTATTTTATTCATCCAGTGGTACTGTTGATAAATTGAGGAATATTTGTGTTGGATAAAAAGCAAGTTAACACATCAGCAACTACCTCAACATGTAAATGCAGTATTGAGCACATAAATCATGGACTTAACTTGAATCTTGTCTGGATGCTACAGGGACAGATAAGACACGTATACTTATCCGGTGCAGAGTGACTGATGAAAGAAGTGGAGCAGGGCCTGCAAGGCAAGGTGATGGCGGCATTTGTGGAGAAAAAAAAAAAGGGAAAACCTGAAACAAAAATATAAAGTAAAATAATTTTGTTACTTCTAATACATAAATCAAATCACACTGTGCTATTAAAATGACTGTTTTTGTTGGGGGCAGGCCCTCCATCATTCCACCTGCCCTTGTTGTCTCATCTGGCCCAGATGTTGCTGTGGCCTCTTCATCCTCAGTGAGCCCAGAGCCAACGAGTGCATCTAGAAAAAGACCAATAGACATCGAGGATGTGATTCAAAGAGATGGAGGAGAGGGAAATGGAGAGAGAGCAGGATACAGATGAGAGGGAGGAGAGACGATGGAGAGAAGCCAGAAAAATAGAAGACAGATGGTGACAAGTAACAAGTGAGAGAGAGGAAAGGAGAGAGAAGGAGGCAAAGGAAAGGGAGGAAAGATTAATTCGCCTCCTTAAAATAATTGCCAAAAAATAAGCTTAATAAATTATAAGACAAAAACAACCTTCTGATCATTTACACATTTGGGTTTGTGTAAAGAACAAACATATTTTAAAATAAAATTAAATTTAAGAAATTGTCTCAACCAGGAGCACATCTGGTACTCAAACAAAACTATGGGTGCTCCAGAAGGAGAACAAAATAATGAAAATGGTTGGTGGATCCTGTTGCAGAACAAGAAATTCCACGTCCAGGGAGTTGCATAGTTATAAAGGTAAAAAGCCTTTATTATATGGCAGGGTTACATCTTAAAAAGATCTATCTAACTATGTTAGTGCCTGGACGTGGATTTCTTGTTCTGCAACAGGACCCACCTACCATTTCAGAATTAAAAAAAAAAAAGAAGGGAAAAAAAATCTGAACAAAATGGCTTCTTTAGGCAAAAATCAGTATTTAGTGCGATCTTCTGGACTTCTTCCAGTTTTTCAAAGAAGTGAAGAAGGTTCTGTTATGTAGTCCCCAGCCTGGTGGCTTGGATCTCATAATCGGCTCATGCTTGTAGGAGCCCTCATTACAGGCACTCCGGGGCGGGGCTCACAGAGCGGCTTTGTTCTGCACTTGCTTATAACACGTTGTTAATGGATGTGTTCCCTGTAAGCATCCTTGATGCAACGGGAGAGACCGTTTGAAATAGAACGCTCTGGTTACTAACATAACCTCAGTTCTGTGATGACAACTCTTGGAGAGATTGGCATGGTAATGTACATGACAATGTTAATGTATTTGGTCTTGGCAGAATAGATCTGCTACTGCTGCTGCGGCAGAGCAAGAACCAAGACTTGCTACTGCCAGTACATCCACAACATGCTGCTGTGAGCATGTGAGAAATACTTCTGCTGCACATACTGTATAACATATGAAATACCCCATATATACACTCTAAAAAATGCTGGGTTATTTTTTTAACCCAAATGCTGGGTTCAGCCCATTGGATTATTTTATTGGGTTGTTTTAATATTTTTTTTTTTTTTTTAATTTTTTTTTTTTTAACCCAGGTGCAGGGTTCAACATGTTGGGTCATTTTATTGCGTTATTTTTACTATTGTTTTTTTTTTACCCGGGTGCTGGGTAGTTTTTCTGTAACTTAGTTGCTGGGTCATTTTTAACACCGAGTTATTTTTTTCTACCCAACCGCTGGGTTGAGCTTGTCTCTGATTAAACAACCCAGGTGCTGAGTTACTTTGGTTACAGTCAGAGTGCAGGCTTTTTGAGTCCTCTACAGGAGAGAGCAGTTCACAGCCCCGCCGATTTGGTGCACTTTTTCATTACAAAAAATGTATTGTTTACATTTTATTTCATTTATAAGTCTTAAATGACTTATAAGTATGTCTTTACTGTGCTGTAAATTGTGTTGTTTTACGCAACGCAACATAAGGACAAGATGTCAGTCAGCTGCGTCAGCAGCGGCCACTTCACATGATGGAAACGCCTTTTGCCTTGCATACAATAAATGGATTTTATTCATTATAGTACTGAGTTTAATTTAATTTGATGTTAAAATATGTTCTCTAATCTCAGTACTGTTTGTTTTTGGGCAGGTTTTGGAGTCAGTCACGGCATCTTTCAGTTACGAGTGAAACACGAGGCCACGGTCTGAAGTTCGGAGTTACCCCGGCAAACAGCAGCCCTTCACCGGCTCAGATTTCGGCGACACACCGGCACGAGAATTAGCACTATTTCGATAAAAAGTGATTACAGAGATTGAATACACTGAAATTAAAATACTACTTTTAAATGTTACATTTTTTTTATATGTATAAAATGTTTGTCAAGCGAGTTTAAATGAATGTAATATTTTAAACTATGTTGTATTCACCCAAATAAATTCAATTTGTCCTGTAGTTTGTCCATGTGCATGCTTAATAATAAATGTTCATCTTTTGATTATTGCTGTTGCCTCTAGTAATTTTATTTATTTATTTATTATTATTTTTTTTTTTATAATTTCCAGTCCATTTTAAGCCAGAAATATAATATTTTTTTATTTTTTTTTTTTTTATTAACAATTTACTGTAACAAGTTAACAACATGATATCACATATCAATTCAACTTTCCCCCCACCCTCCCACCCTTCCCTAGCGGTCTCTTTAAAATGGGGTACCTAATGGATAGAAAGTAAACATAAAACCAAAGCCACAGGAATCATAAAACATAAATTCCAGCAGTCAAGAATCCAAAATAAAAAAATAAATAAATAAAATAAAATAAAAATACAGTGTTAAGCATTCATTCTGAGTCCTGATCATTGTTTTGTGCAAAATACTTGGAGATCTTCTCAGCAGCTTCTCAGCAGATCTTTAATGTAGACATTTGTGCCAAGTTCACCCTAGCCGTGGATAATTCCAGCATTATAATGTCCCGAAGTTGTATCAACCACTTGTACATATCCAGGCTATGCGGTGGAAGCCAGTGTTGCGCTAACAGTTTTTTTGCAGATGTTAAGCCGGCCAGCCAAACAGCTCTTTGTAGCTTAGAGAGATTCAACAGAGAATCGTCACTCAGTAATAATATAGAGGGATTCACCGGTATAGGATAATCAATCATTTTTGATAAGATATTACACACTTCACTCCAAAAGTTTTTTACTTTTTGACATTCCCACATCATATGAAAAAAGGATCCGAGTTGTTGGTCAGGACATTTATCACAGAAGGGACTAAAGGAGGAGTCAATACGATGTCTTTTGAGTGGGGTCCAATAAGTTCTATGACAAAAATTATAATGAATCAGTTGGTGATTGGGATTTTTAGATGAAGTAAAAATGTTCTGCCAAACTCTTTCCCAGTCCATAACACCCTCCTCTTGTTGACAGTCTCTTTCCCAAATGCGCTGTATAGCTAAGCATTTTGTTGTAGCCTCCAAGGCCTTTCTGTATATCCATGAGGTGAAATGGCTAGAAGAGGACAGATCAAAACAAGCAATGATTGGATGCATGGGAAGACTTTCCCCCCAGGGAACCCCATAGGCCTTCATGGCCGACCTTAGGCGCAAATATAAGAACAAAGATGAGGGTTCAGTTCCATACCTCTCACACAGTTCTTGAAAACTTAACATGCAATTAGAACTCGAAATATCTTTCAGTGTATAAATGTCTTTCTGCATCCAATCTCTTGAGAGAAATGGTGCACCACCAGAACGAATATCATTATTATACCAAATAGGTGTATGGGTGTGCCAATTATGTGTATGTTGAATGCATTTTTCCATCAGTTTAAAATTGACTATTGTATTGGCAATAATTGGACCAAAATCTTCCATACATTGTTTGTTGTTTAGCCCAGAGAACAGTATATCTTGTAACCTATATTTATCTACTAACCTCATTTCAATCTCTCTCCACGGAACCCTAGAGAGCGGGTTAAGCCAAACATTGATGCATTTTATTTGAAAAGCCCTATGATATAATTCAAAGTTCGGAAGAGCTAATCCCCCATTATCTTTTGTACGCTGCAGAGTTTCAAATTTCAATCTAGGTTGTTTCCCATTCCAGATGAATTTACGAATCATAGAATTAAGTTTTTGCCAAAACTTTTTAGGAGCAGGTAACGGGATCATAGAACTAAGAAAATTGATTCGTGGTGTCTTATCAGATCCCTACCCGCCTAATGTGTTATTCCCTGATCGATCCTCTACCAGAAACTATAGGAACCGGTCAGAGGGCATGGAAATTGATTTTAGTGATTTTTTAGTCCAGGGAGTGCAGCGACATCAAAATAAAGAGATCAAGAAGCAGAAGAAGAAGGAACGGCGCAGGTGTGCCCAGGAGAGAGCTGGAAGATTCAAAGATCGTCTTCAAGATGAAAGCAGTTCTGAAGCTGATACGAAAGCAAGAGACAATAAATAAACGGGTTGCAAAATTAATAAAAGAAGTAATGGAATTACAAGGTTTTTCAAAAGATATACAAATGTTAATGAGTGATCTAGAGAAAATGGATATTCAAGGTTCAAAAGGGCAAATGTCAGAAAATGTTTAAAGGTTATGTTTTATTTTAGAAGCACAGATGTTGAGTGCTTTGTGGTTTATATCTGCTATGTAGTTGCTTCGCATATTTTGTAGAAAGACGGTGAAGTGCGAGAAGATGCATTTCGCACATGGGTGCGAGATGGAACTTCTAGCCGAACCGTTTCTTAGAATTGGATAGCACTTGCTAGGGGTGCTACAGTGTGGTTTATGATATATATGCTTAAGCCGAGCTCATAGAAGGTGTTGCTATTTTCCCTATATATGAAAATAGAACTAGACATGCTTGCTATTTAGAAGTGATGTTTTCAGTGTGAATTATATATATATATATTTTTTCCATTTGAACTTTTGATACTGTTGTGAATTAGACTCTGTGACAAAGGTCATGCATCCTGTCTGTAAGGAGGGGGCAGTCGCAGGCAGGAGGAGGGTATTATGCAGAGGTTATAAAATACCTGTGAGACCCTTGTCCAGGGCCGACAATTCGTGGTGAAGACTTTACTCGTTGTTATTTTATGTTTTGTACTTATGAGTTATTGTTTTTTTAATAAAACGAAACTATTGTATTGGTGATTCGTTAAACTTTTAAAACAAGTCTCTGAGTACTTCATTAATAATAACCAGTTATCTGAACCTGAAATCTACCACATCGAGCTTCAAGTGGTCTGAACTTGACTGAGCTAGTACGGACACTGGAGAAAAGGACCTGAAACTTCCTAAAGACATCCATCCAGACACGAGGTAACTATACAGCGGTTGATTGTGAACTGTTTATGGATATTAGGAATGTGAATATTATGTTTTAGGGCTTTATTCTGGTGTACTAGCAAAACATGGTGCCCAAACGTGTGGGGCTCGATTAACTAAGGTAGAAAATTCAGGGATAACTGTTGAGTGAGTAAAGTAGTAAGTCCTTACATACTAGAGTTAAACAGTGATAACCCAGAGGGGTTTGTGTAAACGCGCGCGCAGGCTTGAAAAGACCTGAAGTAAAAGCATAAAACTCAGAGTGTGAGTAGTGCTAGTGTATGAAGTTAAATCCAAGGGAATCCGGAGCGAGTTAATGGCGCAGATGTGCACTCTGACATTAACACCAGAGGATCTTGGTGGAAGACTGGTCTGGATTAGTTCCACGCAAGGTAAATACGGATCCGGCCAGTTACCATGGGAAGAGATTAAGTTAATCGCTTCCGTGGTGAATATCAGAATTCTAAATGGAGCGGAAATTCCACCTTTTATATACTCAAGTAAAGGAGGAAAGGATGAGTCTTTGATGAGTCCGGGGGAGAGATTAAAAATATCCCCGTGAGAAGTTGGGACTCTTTAGACGAAGATGCTGCAGGTGAGGGGTCCGAGAGAGGATCGATAGCCCCCAGCATTGCACCTCAAAGAGAGGAAGAAGTAAGTGCTCTAGATCCCAGTGCTCCACAATGGTATAGTCCAGAAAGTCCCGATGTGCAGTTCACACCAGGCAATGACGAAATATATCGAGTGTATTTCGCGAGAGGAAAAAACCTAATCGTTCTCAAAGAGGGGCGGTTAGAAGATGAGCAGGAATCGTGTGTTATAGTGAATCCCGCTAATAGATTTCTGTATCACGGCGCGGGAGTGGCCGGCGCTCTCAGGGAGCGAGCTGGAGTGAGATTCCAGGATGAGTCTTATAGAATAGCCCAACAAAGACAGGATCCTATTCGAACAGGCGATGTAATTTTACAAAAAATAGGAGGGCCGAATGGAAAACCAGTAATACATGCCGTCGGACATGAAAGAGGCCAGAGGAGAGATATCGAGGAAGAATTAATAGCGATACTCACGCTAGACGGTATAATAGACAAAATATGTTTATTATCTAGAGAAAATAATTACCGCACAGTAGCAATGCCAATAATATCGGGGGGGATTTTCGGATTTAATGACATCGCTATGGGAACAGCCCTGGTGAATGCATTAAGGAGAAAAACAGATCATGCAGAGTGGCCTAAGATGTGGATGGTCTGTCACCCCAATGCTGCTGTGCTAAAGGCAATCACAGAAAGAGTGAACCGAGACCAAACAGCAGGCGAGGGAAGGTCAGGTCAGGGAGCCACCGCTCAGCGGGAACAGGCACCTCCACAGACCAGGTCAGTGGAGGAAGAGCCGATCCCTGATTACCCCGTATTAAGGCGAACAACGACATCTAGAGGAAAGAAGTATCAGGTAGAAAACCCTTTTTACAGACTAAAATTGGGTGACAGCTTCGAAACTTTCCAAATAGGGAAAGGATTATACAGGCCCACACACTCCAAAATTAAAAAGGCTGAAACTAATTTAGATAGAGAAAATCAATGGAACCTCGAGTATGCACCGGGTATTACCCGCGGTCAGCTCTGGAGTCTGCTGAATGGAGGAGATGCGGCTGCCATTTTAGCAGATACTTCGTTGACCCAGAGGGCAAAACGGGCAATATTAGCTCAGAAAGATTTAACGAACAAAGCCGCGCTAGAGAGGATAATTAGGAAAGGAGTCGGGGATGAAACATTTGAGGAATTTTATTCGGGGCCAGAAAGTGAAAGTTCAGAAAGTGAGTTTAGTGAAGAGGAGGAAGACTCAGCATACGAAGAGTTAATGCGCCCCGAGGACCGAACGCCTAGAAACGTAACGCCGGTCCCGGACAGAACAGAGTCGGCACCTAGCAGGTTGAGATTCAGAGAAACAACCCCGGGTGGAGATGATCAGTCAGGTGCGGAAATTAACCGGACCGCCGAGGTAGACGCAATAAACCAACACTTAGATGCATTGCATTTAGGAACGCCAGGTCAGAGAAAACCAAATAGGAGCTAAAGAATTCCTCCTGTACGGCCCAGAAACATCTCCAGAAGAACTGGAGAAGGCGTTAATACGATACGACCGAAAAACTGAGATAATTCAGACAGATAGAGAAAAATCAAATAATAAACCGCAGCGTCCCAAAGATCAACTTAGGAGGTCAGAGCGGGAGAGGAAGCCGTATAGTCGACATGAAAGGGAAAGCAGGTCCGTGGCGCGCCCCGACCGTAAAGCTGATCAGAAATGGAGGAGAGGAGAAGAGAAAACTGATCCGAAAAATCAGTTCCAGAGAGGGAAAAAATTTAGAGATCAGTCGAAACCGAGAACTAATCAAAACGAAAGTGACAGAGAAAAAGGCGGTTATGTCAGCCCAGACAATTGGGAGAAAATGAATGCAGAAGAACGGGCACGAGTAATAGCGGAGAGAGGGAGAAATAAATCCCAGAATAAAATAGGCCGAGTGAGAATAGAGAGCCCGCAGGGAAATGATAGGAAAGAGTTGCGAGGACAGGAGGTGCTCAGAGTTAAGAGAAAGAGAAACCGAAAGACGAGCAGCGAAGCTCAAAGCGCATAGGGATGCGCGGCTCCCCTAAAAGATGCTTTAATGGAAACAGAAGAAATTGATGAGAAATTGTATAAAGTTTATGATCAAACCACCTTCCGCCTTGACACGGGTGCCGATTTGACCGTTTTGAAACCGTCAGAGAAACACGGTGAATTATTAGGTGTGGTAAGAGTAGAGGATTTTGAGGGAACCCCCAGGAATAAAAATGTTTGGAGGAAAGGCGAAATAAATGTGATTTTTGGAAGTGACAATTTGCTATGCGCAGGAGATCTTATAAAAATAGGAAAGCTAGGGGTAGTGGACCAGAACAAAGAAATCGAATGGATAGTGCAAGAATCAGAATTAAGCCAAAAAGGGGAGCTGGAAAAACTTTTACGAAAATACTCTGATTATTACTCACGCAGCAAAAACGACTGTGGTAGAGTTGACATGAAGTATCAACACGTGATTCAGGGAAGCATCCCTCCCCCGCAGAGACAATACAAAATTAACAGCGCAGCAGAGAAGGAGATCTCGGAGACTATTAAAGAATTAACGGAGCAGGGAATTATTAAGAAGCTGAGACCTAATGAGAGCGCGCCGACGAACTCGCCTATCCAAGCAGTCCCAAAAAGCGACGGAACATGGAGGTTAGTGACAAATTATAAGGCTTTAAACAAATTAACTGTTCCTGACACCAGATATCTGATCAACTGCAGCGAGGCGAGCGGAGAGATAGGCAGAGGCAAAGAGTGGCTGTCGAAGATCGACCTTGCAAACGGCTATTGGAGCATCCCGTTAGCGGAAGAAAGTCAGGGAAAAACAGCTTTTACCTATAAAGGGGATCAATTTAAATACTTAGTCCTTCCCCAAGGCTACAAAAATGCAGGAAACATCTTTCAGAGCACGTTATTATCAATTTTATCGGGAATACCGGTGACCGTCTACATTGACGACATTTTGATAGAGACCTCCACGGAGGAGGAGCATCTGAAGTTGCTAGACGAAACTTTAGACAGGATAACCAAAGCAGGGTTAAAACCTAGTCTAAAGAAAATGGAGATTGGAAAACATGAAGTAGATTTTTTAGGATTTAAATTGGGAAAAGACACAAGAGCCCTCACTACGAGCACAAGAGCGAAACTAGAACAAATGGAGCGGTCAGACCCGCCCACAAACAGAAAGGAGCTGCAGTCGCTGCTAGGGACCTTAAACTATGTCAGGGAGCTAATACCTAGATATTCTAGGGAGGCAAAGATTTTGTACAGTGGAACGAAGGAGGGTGTGTGGAAATGGACAGAGCAGATGGAGCAAGCCAGGTTAAAATTAATCCGGATGGCTCTGGAGAGTGGAGAACTAGAGCGTAGAGATGACACTCTTCCTTTGTTCGTCCACGTGATCGAACAGGATGACGAGGTGATGATGACGTTGTCAAATGAGGGGGGGCGAGCGCCAATTGCGTTTCTAACCCACCAGCAGGAGGCAACAATGAAGCGCTATGAGCAGAATGGCACTGAAAGGATTTTGGCAGCAGTAACCAGAAGGATATTGCAGCTCAAAGCTATAGCCAAAGAGCAGCCAATAATAATTTTCTCAATGGCAGGGGAGCTTGCTCGAATAAAGAAAAATTTGGTGATGAACCAGCCACGCATAAATATGCAAAGGTGGGATCAATGGAGTTTAATATTAGGAGATATTCAACTCGATTGGAGAATGAGTAAAGTGAAACGACAAGATAAAATGACTAAGTTCCATGATAAACACCAACATCTCCCGAAATATTTCACAGATGGAAGTGAAAGAGCAGGGAAAGTAAGCTGGGGTTTTTTAGTCAAACGCAACGGACAGCTGATCACGTCGCAAAGTGGTGACGTCACGGGCACGGCGCAGAGAGCTGAGGTAACAGCTGTACAGAAAGCATTACAGAAAGCGGTAGAATTAGGGCATAAAGAGATCGTCCTCACCAGCGATTCTGAGTATGTGACGGAGGGCATCAACAAAGAGTTGGAAACGTGGAAGGCAAATGGTTTTCATAATGCCAGAAATAAGCCAATGGCCCATAGGGAGCTATGGATGGACATTGCCAGATTGTTACAGGAGGTAAACGTTCACTGTTACCACCAGGTGTCACACACAAAACAGGAAAGCGAGGCAGCCCTGGGAAACAGAGAAGTGGATAAGATGATAGGCCAGGTAAAAATGCCAGAAGTAACAGAATTGTTTCAAAAGATGCACGATGAGTTAAATCACCCGAGTGTAAATATGATCCAGATGGAATTAAGGTTACGAAACCTGAAAATACCAAACTGGCGTTCGCATTACAGAGAGACTCGAACAAACTGCAGGGTGTGCAGGAAGTTTATGACCACAAGAGGGGGCAAGGAGAGCCACTTGCCAAAAGAATACCGTGGTCAAGAAGTGAGCATAGATTTCGCAGGGCCAATTCGGCCTGCTACAAAAGCGGGAAATTGTTATTTTTTGCTAGCAATAGACAATTGCACGCGTAAAATTATGTTGTGGCCTATGAAGTCGGCCTTAGAGAAGAACGTAATTGACTGTTTGAGAGAGTGGATCAAATGGGAGGGGCCGATGGAAAGCCTGAGAGCAGACGGCGCGCACAATATCAGTGGCAAACTGGTCGAAGATTTTTGCAGAGAGAATAAGATAGTGTTGACAAAAAGCATTCCCTATCGAGCTGAAACGAATGGAATTGCGGAACGAGCCGTGAGGACTATTAAGGAGTGGTTTGCAAAAAATAGACAACTAGGAGATTGGGATTTAAACATTAATAAATGCCTACTGGATATTAACAGGTGCGGTGTGAAAGCTGACCCGACAGAAAGGAGCGAGCAGGGAGCTGCTGCAGAGAGGGTAAAGGAGAATCCGAAGTTTCGCATAGGGGATCAGGTAATCCTCACGAGAAGACGAAAGTGTGGGCGGTTCTCCGAAGGTTTGGGTACTATAGATACAGTTAAACGAATAACTGGGTCTAATACCGTAGAATTAGAGAATAACGGAATTCAGAGTAACAAAGATCTGTTAAAGAAATAGCAAATGGACAGGGTACACGAAATAATTAACCAGAGAGGGTTAATTAGAGTGGAGCACAGTAAGCATGGGTCTAGAGCATTTATGTGGATAAATCCAGAAATGGAAAGATTTTTAGGTTTTCGAGGAGAAAACACGAAGGCAGATGAAACTGCTGTCAGGCCATATATGTGTGTGATATGTGGGCAATTATGCGCCCTACCGGCTATCTCTGCATGTAATGAGAAGAGAGATATGGGTGTTGAGTGGACGACTTATCGACAGTCTCGAGTCGAGCTGTCAGGAATTCTGATATGTGAGGATTGTCGACCAAAATTCCCGAAGGTGCGTGTCGACTCATACAGAGTGTCCGCAGACCTCGGGGAAAAGTGCCAATGTACCTGGGACGGTACTGTGTTGTTTAACTGTCTAGTATGTAAGGCAAAGCACAGGACTTTAGTGTCGTCCAGATCGATGTGGGAGGGCTTAAGAATGCTCAAACCACTAGGATTTTATAAGGACGGCATTTTGTCCAGATTTGCGAGACATCCCTATTTGGGCATGAGAGAGCATGAAAGGAGCGCGTTTTTGGACGCTAGGTTCCCCATGTGGCCAAGGGATAGTCAGGAAGTGAAGGATAGAATTTTCCAAGAGAGGGCAGAATTCGTCCGAGACATAAGAAGGAGGGACCGCAAAAAGGATTTGACCCTCACGGACAGTGAATCCGCAAGATGGAATTTCACTTTGTGGCACGAGCCAGTTGCCAAATGTTTTCCTGAAGTGGATCTGAAACAGGGGTCTAGAGGGAAAATCGCGTGGATCTATGTAAAATTCGACGGCCGCTGGCATGTGCGTAGTTGGGCTAGTTTAGCAATAGAATTCGCGCAAGGGAACGACTGGTTAGATAAAGTGCCCTATGATAAGGATTACCGAGGAGCACAGCCGCGCTCTAACGTAACCAAGGAAAAAAGACCAAGTGTGCGCAAAGAGAAGTTTGTGCAGTTAACCGTGGCTTTGCCAAATAATATTGGAGAGCACAAAGTTTGGTTCCCGGAGGAAGAGAAATTTATGATCGGGGCAATTTACAACGATGGGCAGATCACAGAGGAGCCAGCTGAAGTGTTCACTGTGATTATGCATTTCAAAATAAATATATTGTCGTGCGCGCATCCAGATTATGACTGGATCGGCGGAATCGAAGTGGAATTGCACGAAAAGCAACCAGTAGTGAAAGTAGTACGCAGAGGTCTCATGAGAAGAGCGAAGCGGCTCTTGATTAAGCCCCAGAACTAACATGTGTTCACAGGATAGGATGCAGAGGTCCGAATCACTGGAAAGCCTAACTGAGGAACTGGCAGGTGCGAAGGACACGATCACGAAGCTGAGGAAACAGCAACGGCTCTGCAGATGGATGAGTATCATACTTTGGATAATTGTAATATTAGGAATATTCTCATTAATATTAATTAGAGTAAGTTATCTCTTAGAATGGGAAATTATGACGGGAAGAATTATTCTAGCTGAAGTACAAGTTGAGAGACAAAATGTGTCTGGTTTTGAATTAACAGTTTGGGGCACATCAAAAGAAAATAGTAAAGACATAGAAAGGAATACCACAAATTTTTGGAAGTGGTTAGATAATGTTAATACAGGTAGAGTAATGTATTACATGGTAAGAACACCAAAGGTGAAACTTAAGAGTACAGTAAAGATTAGACATTGGCATAAAAAAGTAGTCGAAATTTATGAGGAAAATAGTTTTATAGAAGAACGTGATGGAAACACAACTGTAAAATATTTTATTGGGCCGACTTATAGAGTTAGCTCGAACGAAGCACTCGGAGGATGCTGGATATTTAGATCGCGAGAAAATTTTAATCCGTGGAAAATAGGCCAGTGTAAACATAGAGGAGCAGTAAAAAGAATCAAAAGAAATATGGAAAAAGAGAGAATATCCTCAGCGGTAAAAATAAAGAAAAATATAGAAGAGTGGATAAAGACTAGCAAAATTCTCAACCCAGAAGGGGAATTCGTTTTATTAACCACTGCCAGAGACCGGCATGTGGGTTCACGCCGTACAGGATATGCAGAATTAGAATCGAGATCTGAAACAAAGGCAAATTTAGAATTAAATAACACCTGTCCCTGGGTTTGGAGAAAAAAGATGATATTACCAAGAGTTAAATTTAACTTTAAAATAGGTTATTGGGAAATAGATAATATGAAATGGGAGACGGATGTATATTTAATCAAAATGGAATTAAATAAAGTTTTGAAGACGGAAAGAGAAATTAAAGAATATTACGAAAATAGGGTGAAACGAATAGACAAATGCGTGAGAGAAAAGCTTAGTGACAGAAGGCACCGGAAAAAATACTTTTACACAAAGACAGATTACAATGACTTTTCTTATGCTAATTTTTGTGATAAAGACGGAGAAAAATTAGATTGTGGAGATTTTCTTAACGGCACCGACCCTTTAACGGGAAACCAGACGTCGGAAATTTTAAGTATAAGAAGGAAATTATATTTAAAAAGAGTAAATATATACCGAAAAAATGACAATGAAGATGTTTTTAGAAGTAATTTAGTTTTCTTTGGAGATGCAGTATATGGAGTAGCAAGCCGCGAATGCAGTGAAGTTATAGGAATGTGTGCTGCGGGACACGATGCTATAACAATAAATCAAATGGTATCAGTTCTATGCTATTGGAGTGACGGAATTGTTCCTTTGCCATGGACTTTTAAGAGAAGTAATATAGCTAACAGATATGAAATGAGCTTCGGGTCAGGGGGAGTTATCAGAATAGTAGATAGAAATTTGAAATGGAAGGTCTTGCATGGCCCGGCTCAAATTGCTGCAAATAGCTTAATAAGATATAGAGTGCCGAAAGGAGGAAAAAATGTGCCATTAACAGGCCTTGATGCTATAGCAATCGACAATTTATCTCACACAATTATGAGAAAAAATTGGAAAGAAAAATGGTGTAAAGGAATTGATGAAACTTATTATTTAGGTTTGGATTGGATGAAGAGTAGTTTATGCAACTCGAGTATAGAAATTATTGGCGAACGAATTGAAGGAGGTCCGCGATGGTATGAAGCCCCAGGAGAATTTGTGCATGTAGGAATTCAGGGGGTGAAGAAAGCAGCGAATAAAGTAATTAATTTTGTTACTACAGACATGTGGACAGGCCTAATAGATTTTTTAGTCAGTGCAGGTTGGTACGTGCTATACGGAGGATTAATTGTCTTGGGCTTAATTTTGTTATTAATTGCCGTAAAATGCTTATGTACTGCTACGGGAGCAAGAATATGTTCTAAAACGGTGAGCAAAACTGACGAATTAGCGGTCCTAGAACAGTTGATAGAGTATCAAACTAAAGGGCGCAAACGTTTTAGAAAGAGGAAAAGGAGTATTTCAGAGAATCCATTGTTGTAAAGGAAACAGATACACAAAGGACAGAGAGCAGTTGAAACGGAAAGAAAAAAAAACGAACAGGAAATAGGTGGAGTTGAGATGGTATAGAAAGTATAGGGTGTATAACTGACCAAAAATACCCACTCGTGACTATGGGGGGCTATCTGACGATACCACAGAGCTTACAATTGAGCAAATTCAAAGAACGCTCAAGACATTGTTTCATTAAAAAATTGAATTGTTCCTGATAAGTCCAACAGAGATCGAAATTCGATAGGTTAGTATGGCATCCAACGGGACTAACAATCAAACCTCTAACGGAACAACTGATGGAGTTGGAGAATTTCCTCAGGCAGTTTCCGAAACCTTTATTCAGGTTTGTGAATGCGGGGTATATTTTCTATGGATGTTAATACAAGGAATGAATCTAAATCTCTGGTGGCTAATAATGATCGGTTTATTTCAAATTGTTAGAATAATTTTGATGAGAAAAATTAGTAAGATTATTTGGTATGTCATTTAATTGTGGTATCTGAAGGATGGAGCAATTTATTAGGTATCAGAGGATTATTAATGGCAACTCTGACTAGTATATACAGATTGTGTGTAGATGTGATTATGACAGTGATTAAAAGAAATGAATTTGTTATGTGGTGTGAAATAGCGATAATTGTGTTTGACGCAATCTATCTGATGGGAATATTGTTAGCCAAATATGGGAAAGAAGCAACTTTATGGATAATTATGGGTAGTACAACCTTAATTGCTTTTTTATTAGGATGTTATTTACGCGATGAGAATATTATCCTTTTGGGGGTGATTATTTTGATGAATAGATGGGATAAAATGAAGACCAAAGTAAAACAGTGTAAGCAGTGCTGTAAACCAATGATACATGTGAACTCAGTTGAAACGTTTTCTGCCTAATTTGCAGGGATTGACTGGATTGGCAGTGCTGAATCAAATATTAAGTGGAACAACCCGCAGACGGGAGAAAAACAGGCAAAAACATAGGCAAATACAAACGTGTTATGGGTGTGGCGCTTCTACGAGAAGATTGTATTTTGAATTAATTAATGGCCAGCGTCATTGTCCTAAATGTATGACACAACCTGTTAATAATGCAATTGATGGATTGGGCAGAGAGGTTCCCATATGGAACCTAGTACATTGTATGACTACCAGAAGTGGATTGTCTGAAAGACGGCAATTAAAAGTACATGATTTCAAGGAGATGAAATTAGAGAAAAATGATAATGGAGTGTTTCAAATCCCATGGTGGGTTAAGTTATGTGTAATGGGACGACAATATGAGCGGCCAAGATTTGGACGTGGTCGTTCAGTAATAATTTTTCAATTATTTGAATTTTTAGAACGACAGGAGGAAGAAAATTGTGGGGAGCAAGAACCAATGGCAGTAAAAACGTTCATTGGTACAGGGGTATTTGGATTGTGCTTCATTGATGGTTCTGACTTCTTTTACAGGGCGCTGCTGTAATGCTGACAGATAAACAAGGCCGAATAACCGGCTGCACCTTGGGGCGGTTCTTTTGGGAGGTCTGGTACCGACCCAGAACCGCAGGAAGAGTGTATTTATCGCTGGCAGCATTGCGTGTCCTGGTGGATGCAGACGGAAACATCAATGAGTGCTTAATTCACGAATATCCTAGAAAAGCTGACCCTCTTCCTTATGGGGAGATGCGGAGATTTGTAGAAGTAACATTTTATAGGAAAAGTAGAAACATTTTTGATGTGTATATAGAGAAAAAATATACAAGTGACAAGATTGGCTTAACTTTTATGAAATGTGTGGTTGACAGAATACCTACTGATGGGACATTTACAAGAGAATTCGATCATGAAATAACAAGAGAGGGTGTCTTATCAGATCCCTACCTGCCTAATGTGTTATTCCCTGATCGATCCTCTACCAGAAACTATAGGAACCGGTCAGAGGGCATGGAAATTGATTTTAGTGATTTTTTAGTCCAGGGAGTGCAGCGACATCAAAATAAAGAGATCAAGAAGCAGAAGAAGAAGGAACGGCGCAGGTGTGCCCAGGAGAGAGCTGGAAGATTCAAAGATCGTCTTCAAGATGAAAGCAGTTCTGAAGCTGATACGGAAGCAAGAGACAATAAATAAACGGGTTGCAAAATTAATAAAAGAAGTAATGGAATTACAAGGTTTTTCAAAAGATATACAAATGTTAATGAGTGATCTAGAGAAAATGGATATTCAAGGTTCAAAAGGGCAAATGTCAGAAAATGTTTAAAGGTTATGTTTTATTTTAGAAGCACAGATGTTGAGTGCTTTGTGGTTTATATCTGCTATGTAGTTGCTTCGCATATTTTGTAGAAAGACGGTGAAGTGCGAGAAGATGCATTTCGCACATGGGTGCGAGATGGAACTTCTAGCCGAACCGTTTCTTAGAATTGGATAGCACTTGCTAGGGGTGCTACAGTGTGGTTTATGATATATATGCTTAAGCCGAGCTCATAGAAGGTGTTGCTATTTTCCCTATATATGAAAATAGAACTAGACATGCTTGCTATTTAGAAGTGATGTTTTCAGTGTGAATTATATATATATTTTTTTTTTTCCATTTGAACTTTTGATACTGTTGTGAATTAGACTCTGTGACAAAGGTCATGCATCCTGTCTGTAAGGAGGGGGCAGTCGCAGGCAGGAGGAGGGTATTATGCAGAGGTTATAAAATACCTGTGAGACCCTTGTCCAGGGCCGACAATTCGTGGTGAAGACTTTACTCGTTGTTATTTTATGTTTTGTACTTATGAGTTATTGTTTTTTTAATAAAACGAAACCATTGTATTGGTGATTCGTTAAACTTTTAAAACAAGTCTCTGAGTACTTCATTAATAATAACCAGTTATCTGAACCTGAAATCTACCACATCGAGCTTCAAGTGGTCTGAACTTGACTGAGCTAGGACGGACACTGGAGAAAAGGACCTGAAACTTCCTAAAGACATCCATCCAGACACGAGGTAACTATACAGCGGTTGATTGTGAACTGTTTATGGATATTAGGAATGTGAATATTATGTTTTAGGGCTTTATTCTGGTGTACTAGCAAAACAGTGGCAAAACATTCATTTTCACACTCGCTATTCTGGCATGTAGTGATAAGGGCATCGAGGTCCATTTTTGGAGATCTTGCTCCACCTTAGTTAGAGTTTGGGGATAGTTGGCATCTGGAATAGCCTGTAGGGATGGTTGAACTACAATGCCTAAGTAACTAATGGAAGTTTGTAGGGGAACATTACATGGTAGTCTAACTTTTTTAGCCATGCAATTAAGTGGAAGCAAAGAAGATTTATCCCAATTGATTTTGTACCCGGAAAGCATACTGAACTTTTCAAATACCTTCAGTATCCGGGGAAATGAAGCTTGTAGATCCGAAATAAACAGTAATATATCATCCGCATAGAGAGAAATATGCTGTTTGTAAGACTTAACTGAAATTGAACAAACGTTTTCTTGTCTTATCAGCTGGGCTAGTGGCTCGAGCGACAGTGCAAATAGCATGGGGGATAACGGGCACCCTTGTCTGGTGCCTCGTTTTAAATTAAAAGGTAAAGAATGCACCCCATTGGTTATAACAGAAGCCGTTGGGTTTTTATATAATACCTTTATCATGTTCACAAAATTTGTTCCAATGCCAAAAGCCTCCAAGACAGACCAGAGGTAGTCCCACTCCAGTCTGTCAAACGCCTTCTCTGCATCCAAGGAGAGAACTGCAGCTGGAGTGGGACAAGCTCGGGATTCATGTATGACATGCAGTAATCTCCGGATGTTATCTGATGCCAATCTGCCTGGCATAAAGCCGGTTTGATCTGGATGAACCAATTTGTTTATATATTGTTGTAATTGCAAGGCCAAAATTCTAGCATACATTTTAATATCCGTATTTAACAAACTAATGGGTCTGTAATTTGCACAATTTGAGTGATCTTTCCCTTTTTTGGGTATCAACGATATAAGTGCTATATTCAACTGTGGGTGAAAGGCCCCAGCTTCTACTGCCGCATGAATGACCATCAGGAAGACAGGACCGAGTAGATCAAAATATTTAAGGAATAACTCTACAGGGATCCCGTCTAAACCTGGCGCCTTGCGTTTGTTAGCACCTTGTAACGCCTCTTTAAGTTCCTCCAAGGTAACAGGCTGTCCTAACTGTTCCACATCTTCATGACTAAGACGAGGTAAAGTAAGAGACTGCAAGAAAGTAGTACAACTTGAACTAGAGGGATTAAGTTCAGATATATAGAGTTTAGAAAAAAAGTCAGAAAATGCAGAGTTAATTTCTTTGCTATTCCTAACCAGTCCTTTGGATGGGTGATTGATTATATCAATGCATGCTTTCGCTTGACCTTGCTTCAATCTGAGGGCTAAAAGTTTGCTAGGTCTAGCACCACTAAAGTAGTAGTTCTGTCTGGTTCTGTGAAGTACAAATTCTGCTTTCCTTCTCAGAAGACCATTCAGTTCAGCCTTAAGGGTTTGAAGCGTCTTAAATACCGAATTGGAAAATGAAGATTTTAACGAACATTCAAGTGATTTACATTCTTTTTCTAAATAGTCGATTCTCTGATTTTGCATCTTTTTTAAATTAGTAGCAAAAGCTATAGAAAAATCTTTGATAAAACCTTTCGTGGCTTCCCACACAAATATAGGGTCTTCAACCGATCCAATATTAAATGAAAGAAATTCCGACAAACCGGCCTTGAAGTCTACATCGAACTGGTTATTCTGTAAAAGAGAGATGTTAAAACGCCACCGTTGGGATCTTTCAACAAAGGAATTACAATTGAAATCTGCCATTATAGGATTATGATCTGCAAGAATAGCTGGAAGTATCATCGTCTGATCAAAAGAAACCAAAAGTTCCTTGGAGCACAATAGATAGTCTATTCTTGAATATGAGAGATGCCGTGTCGAGAAAAATATATAATCTCTACTCAAGGGGTTCCCAGATCTCCAAACATCGGCCAAATTCAGCGTTTTTACAAAATTATTGAACGCGGTGGAAGAATTAATCTGGACTTGATTGCAGGAGGAAGATCTATCCAATACTGGATCTATAACTGCATTCATGTCCCCCCCAATAATCAGAGAATAATCTATCAACGAAATCAAATGATTAGTAATTTGCGGAAAAAAGGTAGCCTCAAATATTGTAGGGGCATAGATTGATACAAATGCTATTTTCTTCCCCTTAATGTTTGTGCACACATAGGCAAGTCTACCAGATTGATCTTGGCTCTCTCTATCAATCTTGAGGTTACATCCACGAGAGATCAAAACAATAGTACCTTTAGTTTTAGTATTGTCAGTAGAGAAAGCTGCCACTCTATAAAATTTATTCTGTAACCTCTGAACATCTGCTCTCTTTAGATGAGTTTCCTGAATTAAAGCGATATCAACCACTTTCCTGCGCAAATAGATCAAAAGTTTGGCTCTTTTGTTTGGACTATTAAGTCCTCTGATATTAAGCGATATAACTTTGAGCTTATCCATAACCAATTGGAAAAATTGTGTGAATATTAAGAAGTTTTGCACAACCAAAATGTATCTCCCTGACCTGTGACAAAACCAAAATAATGCAGCAGATACATAGAAATAACATGAACAAATACCCCCTATCCGAGACCGCAAAATCCCCCAACATTATAAGGGCCCGTGGCAACATCCACCTTCGTTCCTCAGAAAGTCAACGTCAACCACTCTCTTCCACTGAACATGAAATATGAAGTATAACAACATGCATAATGTAAACAGTAATGACAGTCAAAAATATATGTATAAAATAAATGAACAGAGTACAAATGCTTCACCAAATTAATAAAAAAAAAATGGGTTTAACAATTATAAAAATAATAATAAAATAAATATAAAAATGCAAACAAATAAATAAACAATACAAAAAAAAATATTAATAAATAAATAAACTATCAGGACTCAAACCCTCTGAAACAGATCGTTAGATTATTTAAACTTTACGTTACGAACAGAGGCGCTTACTCCTAACCCGTTCATGGACTCTTTACTCATCCATAGACTCTGGAGGCGGCAATGGTCCATGAAAGGCCAGTTTACGTCTGGCACCCAATGCGTGGCTATTACGGGCTTCCACTAAGAATTCCTCCGCTTTTTTAACTGAATCGAATGAGTGTTGATTTCCACCAGAACTGACGCGAAGAATGGCAGGGTAAATGAGGAAGTTTGGAATTCCCAGTGCATGCAACTCCTTTTGAATACTTCCGAAGGCCTGTCGTCTACGGGAGGTAAACCCGCTGTAGTCGGCGAAGAAACGCAACAGGTGATCCTGATCACGAATCGGTTCGGTTTTCATCACTTCCCTGGCTCCCTGAAGAATCGCTTGCCGGTCCTGGTACCGTAACACGCGAAACATTAAAGTGCGAGATTTACCAGCGCCATAAATTCTGTGAGCTCGGTCGATCTCAATCGGACCCTTCTTCTTCAGCGCTGGTATCCAGGTAGGGAGCATCTTTTGAAGGAAACCTATTGGGTCATCCCCTTCTCGGCCCTGCGGGAGCCCCACCAGACGCACATTATTACGGCGAGACCTGTCCTCTAACTCCGCAATTTTCGAGGTGAGGTTTTGCTGCTCTGTTGTACACGTTTAAATCTTTCTTCATCTGTCGCGTCTCACCCTGGATCTTGTCGACCTTTGATATCAAGTCTCGTACCGTGTTCGTTTGAGATTGTACTTCTTGGCGGAGCTCTATCAGAGATGATTTAACATCTTCCATGGCCACTCTTATAGCTTTCTGAACCGTTGTTTCAAGCGAGATTTGCTGTTTCGAAAGCGCCTCCGCAATGGCGTCGGTCAGATTAGCTTCGGTGCTCGCTAGTTTCATCTTTTTCTTCCCCGAAGGGGTTGTCGACGGCGAAAAGTCCTGTTTTTTGTTTGCGTGCATTGAGCTGACACTATTGCAAGTAGAAAATACTGACTGTCGAGTATTAATAAACTAGTTAAATTGCAAAAGGAAGGGGGTTTGGACGGAGCATCAGTATCTCTCAACCATCGCGTGTATGGGTCACGTGACCACCCCAAATATAATAATTTTTAAACAATAGTTGACTTAAATAAAATAACCCAGCATGTTGGGTAAAAACATTTAACCCTACCAGCTAGGGGTGTAACAATACACGTATTCATATTGAACCGTTCGGTACGAGGATTTTGGTTCGGTACGCATTACAAACCAAATGATTCATTGGACTAATCCTAGTACATTAGGAAAATAAAAGCTTAACAGGCAACATGCTGTCTGCCCCGCGATAACCTCCCTTTGCTGGGGTGCGTCGAAAGACGATGATCTTGTATCGATGATAGCCAGAGATATTGTCAAAAACATCAATTATTGGCAATCTTAAGAGGATTTGGCATTTCCAATTAATGTAGGCCTATTACATTCTTATTTTTATTAGGCCTATTATTATTATGAATTTACTTTTATTATTAAATTAAAAGTACAATTAATTTACCCCGCAATAATTAACGCATAACTGACGCGCTGCGAGGATAAGATTAGGCTATATTTTCTCCTCAATTAAAATGTTTTTAAAAAAAGGTCTTTTAAAACAGTTCTATTAGGCTATAGGCTACCTACAATGAATTATAGTCCTATAATTAAAATATTAACACTGCAGTCATCAATAAAAAATCAATTAAATAAAAAGCTTTTATTTCAAGCACCTACTTTCAAAAACAACCTGTTTAACATGAAATACGTTTCTTATTTTTTATTTTTTTTTCAGTATGTACAGGCCACAAGATAAATATAAAATAAACAAATGAAAACAGCTATAGACTATACCGTTATCAGCATATGTTGAAGTAGATTCGTCTCTCTTTGTCTCTGAGAGAATATGCAGTGTCAGATGTCGAAAGTTTCGTCATTACTCTGTCATACCGTTTTTACTTTCACTTTCTGCTTATAGTGAATTGACTGAGATTAAGACGTTCACCGGCATAAATCTTGCGCAAAGTTTGCACGTGTGCAAACCCTGGTGCAAGCGCGTGCTTGTGTGATATCCATTGACTCGCCTTCATTGTTTAAAACAGAAATATTTCCAACATTGCGACGTAACCAATTGCCCCACCCCCTATATAGAAAACATACCAAACCGTGACACCACTGTGTCATATCGAACCAAACCGTTACACCCTTACTACCAGCTGGGTCAAAACAACCCAGCGCTGGGTTGCCAAATAACCCAAGTTGGGTTGTTTTAACCCAGCATTTTTAGAGTATAGCATACATGAATCACCTCATAGCAGATCTATACAGGAGCTGGGGAAGGTGGAGGGATTCTGAAGCATGCTGCACTGCTACGGCAAGCACTAACCAAGTATATGAATGTTGAGCAGCAAGCTCATTGGCTGCTGATACAGAAGATAACCAATCAGCTGTGCCATGTGATAATGATGTCATTACATTAGATTGAGTTAAAACTATCGGACTGCGCCATCTAGAGTTTCATGCCAGAACTTTGGATTTCCCTGAGATACGGGAACGAGCGTTGCATTTGCTGCCGTGCTATAAGGTTGCATGTGAGTTGACGATTGTCGCTATCAGTCAAAAGATTCTGTCGAAAGTGGCGCTCAGAGCCGACTTATATAACAGTCAGCTCCACCCCTTTTGGTTGTGCAGCTACATTATCATGAACAAATCAGGCATCAGTATCAGAGTAAACAGGAGTTTCCCCATAAGAGTGTTAACACAACGCTCATTCCCATATCTCAGGGAACTGAGGTTATGTTAGTAACCGGCGCGGTATGTTTTTTTTTTTTTTTTTTTTTTTTGGATGGTTAAGTAATTGTTTTGAGGATTGTTTCATTTATTTATTTATTTATTCATTCATTCATTCATTTATTTATTGTTTGTTTGTAATTAAAAGTTGTTAAAAGTCTCTCTCTCTCTCTCCTGCGTATGTGCTGGGTGAGTGGGCGGAGCGTTGAGTGAGAGCGTGTGGCTGCTGTGTGAGTTACGAGTGCTCTATACTTCTCTATCTTTATTTGCCTTTTTGTTTTATTTCTTTTGTTTGTTGGTTTCTTTTTATTTAGCGTTAATTATTTCGTAGAAATAGAGAAGCTAGTGTTGTGTTTAGCTGGGCGTCCGCTCCCACATGTTGGGAGCATGGCTGCCCCATGGCAGCGGGAGTTCCCTTTCAAGGGAACTTCGAACTGCGTCCTCTAGGGGTCGCTATGGGGAATGCCATCAGCGTGACCGGTGTCTGAAGCATATATCTAAACACGACAATAACATTGGCCGGCGACAGCCTATGACGTCATTACCTGGCACCGCCACAGTATAAAGGGGCACCAGGAAAATACGTCATTCTCTTCTTCGTCTTCACTGACCGTTTGTTTATGCTAGCAGAAGCTAAGCACGACTAGGAGTGCGTGTTCTCTCGCCAGAGGCTTTGCTCTGATACGCACAGTTTCACACGGCTCGCGGGTTGTGTGTGTGTGTGGTGAAGAGCAAGCGCGTTCAGTCCTGAGGGAGTTGAATGCACTCGTCGCATCCATTGCTTGTTTCTTGTGAGGGATAAGCACGCTCTGATACCCGCAGTTTCACGCGGCTCGCGTGTTGTGTGTGTGGTGAAGAGCAAGTGCGTTCGGCTCTCGAGGGAGTTGAATGTACTCTTTGCATTCGTTGCTTATTTCTCGTGAGAAATAGGCATGAATTCAACATACTACACTCACGAGGAGACTGCTTGTGCTCATCGTGATGCATTCGCGGGACTACTGAGAGGGGAGGTGAGTGCTTCCCTTTTACCTGAGTTGTATACCTGTGTCTGCATGAGTGTGTTCGCCTCTCGCGGGAATAGCGATGCATTTGTGGCGGTGGCTCCGTTCTCGCTTAATTTCCGAGGTAATCTAGCGTGTGGGCGGAGCGCGTTTAGCTCCCGTGGGAGTTGAATACATGTTGCGTGTTGCGGGTGTGGTGAGAAATATCTGCCCATTGCCCGCGATTCGCGGTTCATGCGCAGAACGTGGAAAGGACCTGACGGGAAATCTTCCCTATCAGTAATTTCCTAAGGTATTTTATAACATGTTCTAACCACATTATACTGCACTCCAGGAGCCCTTCTTTTTGCAGGGGTTGTATGACTCTCCATGCTCAAGTGTTGGCTTGCGAACCTTCTCGATGCTTGCTGAAGCCACCACCCTCCTGCACTTGCGTTACAGTCTCATGTTGGACCTGCACAGGAGCTGTGGTTGGTGAGTACAATCCATTTAATTTCTCCGCAGCGCTATGTGGGCCTGTTTTTTTGTACGCTTTTACTCTAGTCAGAACCTCTCGATCTGTCTACTGATTGTGGTGATGTTCTCACCCGTTGGTACTGGATCCAGCCTGGATGATAGCCTTACTTCTTCAGCTTCATGCTTGCTGGATCATGCAGCCAAGTCGCTAGGCTTCTGTGGGAGCCTCTTTGGCCTTCAGGTCCCCAGTATAGCGCTGCAACTCCATCAGTCCTTGCAGTCCTCCATTCAGGCTGAGCCGTTTTCGGAGTGTAATGCTTTGTGATGTGCTCCCTGACGTCCTGGCTGAGTGTTTGCTTCGAGAAGCTGCCCCAGCCAGGACGTACTACTCATGTCTCGCCTTGAGAGGCTTCCTGAGATTTGAATCATCCACTTAACAAAGCATTACTTACGGCGAATCAGTGAATATGCCCCTCTGTGGAGTGGGCTTGAGTACACTGCTTTCCCGGTGGTATGAGAGTGAGAGGTGTTTCTGCGGAAACCCTTCCTGAGTGCTTGGCTCTGAGGAGCGATAGCTCTCCAGATATGTTTGGTTATTGGGTCCCTGTTGGTCAGGCCTGGCAATGCTCCCCTCACCTTAGAGGGTCACCTATGAGCATGCCGCTCCCTTCTGAGCGTCTGAGTTTCCTCTCATGCTGAGAGATGAGCTCTCTGCTCTCCAGAGCTGTCAGTGAGCAGCCTCAGGTTGTTAGGCCTCTTTTGTCTCCCTGTTAGGTTGCTCTCCTTGTTGGTAGAGCTAGCATTGCTCTCCTCTCCATAGAGGGTCACCTATGAGCATGCCACTCCCTTCTGAGCTTCTGAGTTCCCTCTCATTCTGAGAATTGAGTTCTCCGCTCCCCAGAGCTCTGTGATAGTTTGCTCTCCTTTTTGGTCGAGCTAGCATTGCTCACCTCTCCATAGAGGGTCACCTATGAGCATGCCGCTCCCTTCTGAGCGTCTGAGTTCCCTCTCATTCTGAGAGATGAGTTCTCCGCTCTCCAGAGCTGTCATTCAGCAGCCTCAGGTTGTTTGGCCTCTCTATGCCTCCCTGTTAGGTTGCTGTCCTTGTTGGTAGAGCTAGCATTGCTCCCCTCTCCATAGAGGGTCACCTATGAGCATGCCGCTCCCTTCGGAGCGTCTGAGTTTCCTCTCATTCTGAGAGATGAGTTCTCTGCTCTCCAGAGCTGTCATTCAGCAGCCTCAGGTTGTTTGGCCTCTCTATGCCTCCCTGTTAGGTTGCTATCCTTGTTGGTAGAGCTAGCATTGCTCCCCTCTCCATAGAGGGTCACCTATGAGCATGCCGCTCCCTTCTGAGTGTCTGAGTTCCCTCTCGTGCTGAGAGTTAGGTTCTCCGCTCTCCAGTGCTCTGTGACCATATGCTCTCCTTGTTGGTCGAGCTGGCGTTGCTCTCCTCACTATTGAGGGTCACCTATGAGCATGCCGCTCCCTTCTGAGCGTCTGAGTTCCCTCTCATGCTGAGAGTTAGGTTCTCCGCTCTCCAGAGCTATGTTTGTTGGTCGAGCTAGCATTGCTCCTCTCACCATAGAGGGTCACCTATGAGCATGCCGCTCCCTTCTGAGCGTCTGAGTTCCCTCTCATGCTGAGAGTTAGGTTCTCCGCTCTCCAGAGCTATGTTTGTTGGTCGAGCTAGCATTGCTCCCCTCACCATAGAGGGTCACCTATGAGCATGCCGCTCCCTTCTGAGCGTCTGAGTTCCCTCTCATGCTGAGAGTTAGTTCCTCTTCAGGAACTCGAGCTGCGTCGAAACGCTCTGGGGGAATGCCATCAGCGTGATCGCGCTCTGAACACGTGTGAAATCTGTCCAAAGGATGGGCGAGATGTCACGGGCAGGTGACGTCAGAGACCAGGAAGCTATAAAAGCACGTGCGGTGGAACCGGCGTCAGCTTTTGTCATTCAGCAATCGCTACTCTGTGTGTGTCTGTCGATCTCTGTTGTGAGTCTTATTTACTGTTATTTGTCCTTAGTCAATAAGCTCCATAATGAAAAGTGTGGGCAAGTCAAAGCACTTGGGCGAGAGCAGATCACATTACAGGCGGTGTGTTCCTCCCTGCAATCGTTATATCACTGCTGGGGACACACACAGCCTGTGTGTGGTCTGCTTGGGAGCGAGTCACGCAGAGTCGGCTCTCGAGGGAGCCGATTGCTCACACTGCGAGCGTCTTTCACTGCGTGCACTTCGCTCCCGGAAGGCTCTCTTTTGCGAGGGAGCCTTCGCCAGCGTTCCCCGCGGTGCCGGCCCCGCGTCCGCCGAGGCGGAGCGGCAGCTGCACTCGTGGGGTTCGCAGATGGATCTGACGGAGGGAATGGAGACGGGCGAGTCCCTATCTTCTTCCTCACCCGCCAGATCCAGCGGCCGCTCGCTGGGATCGGAAGCCCGCTCGGATCGGAAGCCCGCTCGGCGGTTTCTTCCCCCCGGCGGTGCGGCTCGACGCTTCACCTGTCTTCCTCCGAGGAGGTGGATGTGGTGAGCGTCGATGAGGTTTCGCACCCTCATTCGCCCCAATATGAGGAGCTAGTGGAGGTGGTTACTCGTGCCGTGGCCAAGTTGAATATCGATTGGCCCGCCGAGAAAAAGGCTGAACCGCAGAGAAGCAAATTAGATGAACGCTTCCTGCGAACTAAGCCGCCACCTCCACGTCGGAGCCTACCGTTCTTCCCCGATCTCCACACCGAGGTGTCGAGATCGTGGGCTAGACCTTTTTCTTCCCACCTCTTCATCCCCTCCTCTTCTTACTACGGTAATGTGGGGGGATTGAATGAGCGCGGGTATAGAGCGACGCCCCGGGTGGAACAGACGCTTGCGAGCTATTTGTCCCCCGGCGCGGCATCGTCTCTAAAGGCTCCGACCTTGCCCTCCAAGCCGTTGCGCACAACATCAGCGCTGGTGGGCAAGGGGTACGCGGCTGCAGGTCAGGCTGGTGCGTGTCTGCACACCATGGCGGTGTTACAGGCGTACCAAGCCGACCTGCTAAAAGAGCTGGATGAGGGAGAGGAGCTCAGATCTGATGACATCACTGAGCTCCGTAGAACCGCTGATTTGTCTCTCTGCGCTACCAAAGAGACCGCCCGTGCCATCGGCAGGTCTATGGCAGCGCTGGTGGCGGCAGAGAGACATCTCTGGTTGACCCTATCTGATATGAAAGAGAAAGATAGGGTCTTCCTCATGGATGCCCCGCTTGCACCTTCTGGCCTGTTTGGCGACACCGTCAATTCCGTCGTTGACAGGTACCAGGAGGCCCGTAAACAAGCGGCGGCATTCCAGCGGTTCCTCCCTCGCCGATCTCTAGCTCAGGGGGCTGCTGGGCGGGAGCAGCCCTCGCCGCGTACCAGCTCCTCATATAGAGAGGCTCAAAGAGAGAGCATTGCCACTCGCGCTCCCCCGCGTCGGGACCGAGGTGGCAAACGCTTGGGGTCGGGGGCTTCTAAGACTAAGCCGGATCTGCGGAGCGTTCTTCAGTCTAAGAGGCCCTCGACCAAGAAGCCCTGATGGGCGTGGCCCAGGGCTTATGAGGGCAGGCCCCTCTGGGGAAGAGCGGGTTACACCGCATTACACGGTGTCCGTCTCTCCTCAGTGCCCTCAGGAGATCAGTCTGCTAACCCTGCCAGAGTTTCAGGGCGCAGCGGTCTCCGGTGAGCGCTTCTCTCAGTTTTTTCCACCCGGAGACGTAGCGGAGCTGAGAAGCTCGCCACCCCTTCAGGGGTCTCTAGAGCAGCTGGTTCAGTCGTTCCCTGCCGGTCCTCCGCTTCAGGGCACCGAGCTAGCAGCTCTGAGTACACCAGAGGCCAGTCTCGAGAGACTGGTTCCCTTAGTAGACTATTTTGCAGCGTGGAAACTACTGCCAAATGTGTCTCAGTGGGTCCTGCACACTGTAGAGAGAGGGTACAGAATCCAGTTCGGTTCTCCTCCGCCTCGATTCAACGGGGTGAATCCCACTCTGGTGGGTCCCGAGCAGGCTCTGGTAATGGAACAAGAAGTAGACACTCTCTTGAGGAAGGAGGCCATCGAGGTGGTCCCTCCTCACGAACGAGAGTCCGGGTTCTACAGCCGGTACTTTGTAGTTCCAAAGAAGGATGGAGGGTTGCGTCCCATTTTAGATCTGCGTCTTCTGAACCGCTCAGTCATGCGACTGAAGTTCAAGATGCTCACAATCAGACAGGTCGTGTCTCAGATCAGGTCCGAGGATTGGTTTGTCACGATCGATCTAAAGGACGCATACTTCCATGTCTCCATCCTTCCCTCTCACAGGAAGTTTCTGAGGTTTGCTTTCAGGGGCAAAGCATACCAATACCGGGTTCTTCCTTTCGGCCTTGCACTCTCACCCCGCACTTTTACGAAGTGTGTGGATGCTGCTCTGGCTCCTCTGCGACTCCAGGGCATCCGCATACTGAACTATATCGACGATTGGTTGATTCTGGCTCAATCGGAGCTGGTGGCGATCCGACATCGAGATGTCCTTCTCGCCCACATGAAAGAGCTGGGGTTAAGACTAAACGCCAAGAAGAGTGTGCTTTCTCCATTACAGAGAACCACTTATCTGGGCGTGGTGTGGGATTCGACCACGATGCAGGCACGTATGTCTCCTGCTCGGATCGAGTCGATCCTCAAGTCGGTCAAGAGAGTGAGAGAAGGCCGGTCACTCACTGTCAAGCAGTTTCAGAAACTGCTGGGTCTGATGGCAGCTGCATCCAACGTGATACCTTTTGGCCTGCTATACATGAGACCCCTACAGTGGTGGCTCAAGACCAAGGGGTTCTCCCCGAGGGGAAACCCTCTTTGCATGATCAAGGTCACGCGGCGAAGCCTACGTGCCTTAGACATGTGGAGACAACCTTGGTTCCTGTCACAGGGCCCAGTGTTGGGAGCTCCTTGTCGCCGCATGACGCTAGCGACGGACGCATCCCTCACCGGTTGGGGAGCGGTCATGAGTGGCCACCCGGCCCGCGGTCTGTGGAGCGGCCGCCATCTCACGTGGCACATCAACTGCCTGGAGATGCTGGCCGTGTTTCGAGCACTGAAACACTTTCTCCCAGACCTGAGAGACCGTCATGTGTTGGTCCGCACCGACAACACAGCGGTGGTCTCTTACATCAACCACCAGGGAGGTCTGCGTTCGCGCCCCTTGTACAAGCTGGCGCACCAGATCCTTGTGTGGTCCCAGGACAGACTCCTCTCGCTGAGAGCCGTCTACGTTCCTGGGTATCTCAATGTCGGAGCAGACGTCCTGTCGAGACAGGGGCCGAGGCCCGGGGAATGGATGCTTCACCCCTTGGTAGTGAAGCAGATCTGGAGAGTGTTTGGCCAGGCTCAGGTGGACCTCTTTGCGACTCAGGAAACATCGCAATGTCCCCTCTGGTTCTCTCTGACTCATCCAGCTCCGCTGGGGCTGGATGCCATGGCACAGGCTTGGCCGAGGCTTCGCCTGTACGCCTTTCCCCCGATCGCTCTGCTCCCGGGAGTTCTGGCGAGAGTGCGCCGGGATGGGGTCAGTCTACTTCTGGTAGCACCGTTCTGGCCGGGCCGAGTATGGTTCTCGGACCTGAATTCTCTCCTCGACGGCTCTCCATGGGAGATTCCCGTCAGGAGGGATCTCCTCTCACAGGCAGGGGGCACTATCGTCCACCCTTGCCCGGAGCTGTGGAAGCTGTGGGTGTGGCCGTTGAGGGGGCACAACTCATAGCTTCCGGTCTCTCAACCGAGGTTGTTGAGACCATACTCCAATCCAGAGCTCCCTCTACGAGGAAACTGTACGCCCTGAAGTGGAAGCTTTTCACTTCATGGTGCGGAGACCTCCGGCTCGACCCAGTTAACTGCCCGATTGGTACAGTGCTGGAGTTCCTGCAGGCCCATTTCTCCGCAGGGTTGACCCACTCCACCTTGAAGGTCTACGTGGCGGCTTTATCGGCCTACCACGCCCCTCTCGGCGGCCAGTCAGTGGGCAGACACCCCCTAGTTACACGTTTCCTCCGCGGTGCGCTGAGGCTGAGGCCTCCAGTACGATCCCGTGTCCCTCCATGGGACTTGGCTGTGGTGTTAGAGGCTCTCTGCAGGCCCCCATTCGAGCCTATTGAGGAGATTTCTGATCGCCACCTTACTTTGAAGACTACCTTTCTTCTGGCGATATCTTCTCTAAAGAGAGTTGGGGATCTTCAGGCCCTCTCAGTTGCCCCTTCTTATCTAGACTTTGTGCCCGGTCTGGCCAAAGCCTTCCTCTACCCTCGAGTGGGGTATGTCCCTAAGGTCCCCTCCTCTACACCACGGCCTGTCGTACTTCAGGCCTTTTGTCCTCCTCCCTTCAGGGAGCCTGACCAGCAGAAGCTTAATTGTATGTGCGAGCACTGGACACATATGTCCACAGAACTGCCCTGTGGAGAAGGGTGGACCAGCTGCTGGTATGCTATGGTCCCCCCAAGAGGGGTCTGTTGGCTTCTAAGCAGACCCTCAGTCGGTGGATCGTGGATGCCATTTGCCTTGCCTACGAGTCCTCTGATCTCCCCTCGCCTCTGGGGGTCAAGGCTCACTCGACCCGGAGTGTGGCGGCCTCCAAGGCCTTCCTTGCAGGTGTTCCGATGCAGGACATCTGCAACGCTGCGGGATGGTCCACGCCCCTGACCTTTGTCAGGTTCTATGGCCTCGATATGCGGGCCACTCCAGGCGCTTCCGTTCTCTTGCCCTCGTTGTGCTCCTAGGGATACACACAGGGCAGGGACTTGGAAGTCTGGCGGCGTGGGCACCTCGTTCCCCAGAGCGTTTCGACGCAGCTCGAGTTCCTGAAGAGGAACGCCTCTAGGTTACGTATGTAACCCTAGTTCCTTGAGGGAACGAGACGCTGCGTCTCGAAGCCATACTTCCGGCATCCCTGCGAGCGTTTGCTTCATTCCTGGAAGCTGACGCTGGTTCCACTGCACGTGCTTTTATAGCTTCCTGGTCTCTGACGTCACCCGCCCGTGACGTCTCGCCCATCCTTTGGACAGATTTCACACGTGTTCAGAGCGCGATCACGCTGAAGGCGTTCCCCCAGAGCGTTTTGACGCAGCATCTCGTTCCCTCGAGGAACTAGGGTTACATACGTAACCTAGAGGCGGTTCTCCGCTCTCCAGTGCTCTGTGACCATATGCTCTCCTTGTTGGTCGAGCTGGCGTTGCTCCCCTCACTATTGAGGGTCACCTATGAGCATGCCCCTCCCTTCGGAGTGTCTGAGTTCCCTCTCATACTGAGAGTTAGGTTCTCCGCTCTCCAGAGCTATGTTTGTTGGTCGAGCTAGCATTGCTCCCCTCACTATTGAGGGTCACCTATGAGCATGCCGCTCCCTTCTGAGCGTCTGAGTTCCCTCTCATGCTGAGAGTTAGGTTCTCCGCTCTCCAGAGCTATGTTTGTTTTTCGAGCTAGCATTGCTCCCCTCACCATAGAGGGTCACCTATGAGCATGCCGCTCCCTTCTGAGCGTCTGAGTTCCCTCTCATGCTGAGAGTTAGATTCTCCGTTTCCAGTGCTCTGTGACCATATGCTCTCCTTGTTGGTCGAGCTGGCGTTGCTCCCCTCACTATTGAGGGTCACCTATGAGCATGCCGCTCCCTTCTGAGCGTCTGAGTTCCCTCTCATGCTGAGAGTTAGGTTCTCCGCTCTCCAGAGCTATGTTTGTTGCTCGAGCTAGCATTGCTCCCCTCACCATAGAGGGTCACCTATGAGTATGCCGCTCCCTTCTGAGCGTCTGAGATCCCTCTCATGCTGAGAGTTGGGTTCTCCGCTCCCCCAGAGCTCTGTCATCAGCAGCCTCATGTTGTTAGGCCTCTCTATGCCTCCCTGTGGTGTTGCTCTCCTTGTTGGTAGAGCTAGCATTGCTCCCCTCATCATAGAGGGTTACCTATGAGCATGCCGCTCCCTTCTGAGCGTCTGAGTTCCCTCTCATGCGGAGAGTTGGGTTCTTCGCTCCCCCAGAGCTCTGTGACCCTATGTTCTTCAAAACCCTAGAACGGTGTTTACAATCCATGTTATGGTAAGTATGCACGCTAGCCTCTGTGTACTTTCTGAAAGCCACGTTGTGGTAAGATTGCACACCAAGTGTTTTCCGGTCTTTCTAAAATCCTGTACGGTATGGGTTACGCGCTGTGGCTTTGAGCCCTTTCTTTGAGTCGGTCAGTATCCCTAGTGATACTGACTTGAACAGGGTGTTGCTACCAAGGATCTGTTGAGACCGTTCCTTCAGCGAGCTCATGCAGAGCAAGCAGTAGCCCCTGGGTGACAGGCCAAGACCTAGTTACTATCCTAGGTGCTTGGTCGTATCCCCTTAAAGGAATCTCTGCTTCTGATTCCAAGCCTTTTAGATCTACCCTGGGTCCAGGAGGCCTGGCCCTTAACAGGTAAGTTCTGGGGTATGCAGCTCAGGTTTTTGGCCGAAGGGGATAATGTCACTGACAGCCGTTCACCTGTACCAGGGGCAACTCCCTTAGCCGGGGAAGAGTTGGCACTTAGTGCTCATCTTTTGTGCCTGGCTTTGCACTCCCCTCAGCATGGCGGCGTGGGTATTCCGTTCCCCATTGCGACCCCTAGAGGACGCAGTTCGAAGTTCCCTCGAAAGGGAACGTCTCAGGTTGTCATGTAGCCATGGTTCCCTGAGTAGGGAACGAGACACTGCGTCCTCCAGGCTTGGTGCCATGCCTCGGACGCAAGCTTCAGATGAAGAAGTGAATGACGTATTTTCCTGGCGCCCCTTTATACTGTGGCTGCGCCAGGTAATGACGTCATAGGCTGTCACCGGCCAGTGTTATTGTTGTGTTTAGATATATGCTTCAGACACCGCTGATGGCGTTCCCCATAGCGACCCCTAGAGGACGCAGTGTCTCGTTCCCTACTCAGGGAACCATGGTTACATATGTAACCTGAGACGTTTTAATTCATTGACAAGGCGTCATGGTATGAAAATAGATTCAACCGCTAGTGTAGAGGATTGTGGCTTAGCAGTGGGGGAAGAGATAGGACATGATAATATCAGCGTTCCGTATGAATGGCGCTGTTGTTGTATTTGCAAAAACAGTTGATCTAGCAAATCAGTTTATTGGATTTATTGATTTACAGGTTTACAGTTTATAGGATTGTGATTAATGGTATTTTTACACCAGTGCTTCCTTTGTCCACACCTTCCAAAAAAGTGACATTGTCAAATGTTCCGGCCTTTATCCCTAATGAAGTGTTGACCAATTTGCTTGCCCGTTATGGTAAAATAGTTTCACCTATAAAGATTATTCCGACTGGTACCAAATCTCCTCTCCTGAAGCATGTTGTGTCTTTTAGGCGCAATGTTTATATGATTTTGCAAGAGCATCTTGATGAACTGGACTTGTCCCTGAACTTCCAACATGAGGATTTCAACTATGTTATTTTCGCTACAACAAACAATATGAAGTGTTTTAATTGTGGTGGAATAGGACATTTGATCTGCGCATGCCCTAATAGGCTGGATAAGTTGAATGAGGCACCTTTACTGGTTGTGAATGATGAGAATATTGCAAATGTTAAGGAAAATCAGAACATTGCGGTATCAACCACAGATGGTGAGGTACCTGGGCAAAGTTCAGTGCAGACAGTGACTGCTTTGGTTGGGAAAACAGTAGAAGTAGAGCCGGTAGATGGGTCTGTGGAAGAGGAAGACATGATTGTCACCGTAGCTGCAGTTGAATGAAGCGGAGAATGGATTAGATGCTGCTGACGCTGTGGGGGTGGATGTTCTGTCCATCGTGAAAGTGTGATGTTATCTGAGTTGGACGACTGTACTTTTAAAACACAGCAGAAGCGAAGGTTAGATCAACGTCCTTCAGATATGCAAGTAAAGAGAAGATTTAGTTGTGATCTGAGTCAAACTGACACAGAAAGTGAAAGTGATTTATCGGAATGCAGTGTAACGTGCAGTTTGCCACAAAGTGGATTCTCCAGTAGGAGCTATAGTGCAGATGACATTTAATTATTTTTTAAAGGAAACTAAGAATGTGAGGAAAGTTCGTATTGAGCAATATTTTCCTGATGTGATACAGTTCATTGACAAAGTGAGAATATATAGGAACGATGGGTGTTTTAGTAATCAGGAAGTATATCGTCTTAAAAAAAAAAAAAAAAAAAACTTGATAAGCTCAATACTCAACCAGAATCCACTGTCAGTAATGTATGGCGGAAAATCAATGCCATTAATAAGCGAGCGCACCACTGATGCTGGCGCACGCGGTAAATCACTTCCGCGAGAGGAAAATAGATCCACACGCGAGGAAAACGGAACCCGCGAGCTCATTTCAAACCCTCCCGTGTGCGTGACATGTCCTCTGCGCGCAATATAAGCTCTCGCGCGCACATGATCAATCCCCACATCCTCGCGCTCGATCTTCTCTCGCCTGCTCGCGCGAACACTTTTATTTATGTCAGTCGTGGGGCGGGGCTTGCTGTTTTAAATGTTACCTCAAATATCATTGGTTATTCCCCTCTTCCGGAAGTCAGTATTGGACGCCTGTTTAAGATGATTCATAGTTCACTTGACTTGACACATGGCTTCATGGTTATAATTTAATTTGCTTATTTTATGTAGTTTTTGTCTTTATTTAATGTAATTTTAATGCATAGAGTAGATCTTTTCCAGATACTTCATTAACAGGAAGTCTTTTGATTACTAGTGATTGCAGTCTTGTGATGATAAGAGATACACATATGAACCCTTTTTAGAGAATGTAATGATGCACACAGACATACATACATTATATATATATATATAAAGTTTTCAAAAAGTTTTCAAAAAGTGTTTTATCTTTAATATTGTAAATAGATACAACATCGTAATATTTCATATATCATAATAAAGGTTTGTTTAGACTTTGTTCCTATAAAAAAGGTTTCACCATGTTTACATATGATTTACAGTGTTACTAGTCATCTGCTATCAAAATCAGTCCATTCATTATGATGTATATGAAAACTGATTCCTGTTTATTGAAAAGAAGCTTGTAATACATTCAATTCCAATGCATTTACTTATGTTATTTTTGTTGCATTATTCTTTTTTTCCTTTATACTTGCAGGTCGTTTACTTGAATGCAGCAAATAACAACCGGGCCTCGACATCTTACCAATTCTTCTCAGAAGCAATCCAGAAATTTAGCATACTGTCAAGGCAAGTACAGTAAAGAAAAAGCATTTTTTTTTTTTTTTTCTGGAAATGTATTGTTTTTTTTTTTCTTCTTTAAGTCAGGGTCAAGGGAGACCAAGGACTGGAGGATGTACAGATTGCCAGGTTCATGTTTTCTTCAAGAGGCATTGACCAACATAGTTTCATATCTGGTAAAAGTGTCCACAATCAAAGGTAAAGTAGTTGTCTGAAATTTCATTTAGACCAAAATTTAGTAAATTTAGTAATCTGTAGGTAGCTTTTCAATGTCACTTTTAAGTAACAAAAGTATAAATAAAAAGTATAAATAATCTTACAATTATTAATAAATAACTGATCTGTTTTAAACCTACATTTATTTCAATTTTTATTGTGTTTCTAACAGGATTGAATGCATTTGGTGTGATGCCAGAATCATGGTAACCAACAAGTACTCAGACATGCTGCACTTGCTGGAGGCAGAAGGATTGCTTGACTTATCAGTGGTCGAGGTCCTTTTTAGTGTGCACTACACTTTCCTCCCAAGAATTTAGGCAGACTTGGACACATTTGCAGAAGCCTGGAACCTTCATTCTCTCTCTCCTCAGAAGGTAATCGAAGTTCAGAGCAGCTGTGGACTGATATTGGACTGATACACACAAAATTTACCAATCCGAGAGATATGAGGTATGGAGACCCTGCTTTAGTTACTCTGTCACCACACTGCTGTTTATGCATTAGTCTAAGTCAGTGGTTCTCAAACTTTTTATGCCAAGTACCACCTCAGAAAATATTTGGCTCTCCAAGTACCACCATAATGACCAACATTAAAATACAATAGCGCAGTACGTCTAAGTATTCAGATACAGCTCTGCACAGTTAAAAAAACAGTTTTATGGCAGTTTTATTCCTAATAAGAATATTTGTTGTTGTCAACCACTTTAACATTGTAAATACACAGTTTGAACATTAACACTGCACTGTGCTTATATACAGGCAAATAAATTAAAGTGACCTACAAGTTAAATAAAACCTGTACTGTACTTTAATGTGAAAAAATAATAAATAAAGATTAAATTGAAATGTATTGTGCTTTAACATTAATTTATATTTAATTTAGTGATTCCTCTGCATACCACTAGAGTACCACACTTTGAGAACCACTGGTCTAAGTGGATTTTTAACTATGTATTTAACTGCTAAATCATTAGGATATTGAGCCAGAGGTGGGTAGAGTACCCAAAAACTGTACTCAAGTAAAAGTAAAAGTACTTGAAGAAATATTTACTCAAGTAAAAGTAAAAGTAATAGTCTGAATAATTACTTGAGTAAGAGTAAAAAAGTATCGGATAAAAAAACTACTCAAGTAGTTAGTTACTAGTTACTTTGGATCATATACTGAAAATAGTCTATTTTTATTTAGATATATAAATTTTATCTAAATATCTATATATCTATCTATCTATCTATATATCTATCTATCTATCTATCTATATATATATATATATATATATATATATATATATATATATATAGACACACACACACACACAACACACAACACACACACACTGCCATTCAAAATACTTTTAATGTTTTTTTTTTTATTTTTTTTTATGTAATTTATTTCAGTGATGCAAATCAGAATTTTTATCAGCCTGATTTATTATCAATGCTGTTCTTTTATAGCTTTCTATTCATAAAAGAATCCTGAACAAAATGTCACAGGTTCCAAAAAATATTAAGCAGCAAAACTGTTCCCTGTTGAAAAAAACAGCTTTTGCTGGTAAGGTATGTTTTGAAGCATGGGATGCTGGTTTGAGCTGATTTAAGCTGGTCCTTAGCTGGTTTATGCTGATCCTTAGCTGGTTTAAGCTGGACATGTGCATGACCAGCGCATGACCAGCTTAAACCAGCTAAGGACCAGCATAAACCATCATCCCAGCTTCAAAACATACCTAACCAGCAGATGCTGTTTTTTTCAACAACATTGATAATAAATCAATATATCTAAATGATTTTTGAGGGATCATACGACTCTGAAAACTGGAGTAACAGCTGTTAAAAATTCTGATTTGCATCACTGAATTGAATTAAATTATATTTTAAATTATATTAATTATGTATTATAAATGTATATGTTTATAACCTCTGACACGGAGAAGAGTGAAAACTCCTCACATGACCGCTACTGAACATCTGAACATAACGAAACAAATCTTCTTCCGTCTGTTCTGCAAAATGTAAACAAATGTAGCCTTTATTTCTGCAAGCGTAAATATTGTGAAAATATCAATATTAATTGTGTCTAGGCAAAGGGATTCCTCCTGGAACTAACGCGGGTTTGGCGGGTGTTCATTTCATACTCTGTGACGGCTTATTTAATGAATAAATTATACATTGTATTTAATGTGTAAGGTACATGTACAACAAACTGGTAATGTCATAGTGGTATCGTGTACTGTAATCGAATCTCTACCTGTGGAACCGACAGCACACGCGGTGTTCATCTAATAAAGATCTTCATAGTTAGCAAACCATAGCCTTTGCAGATTTGCTTTCAATTGACTGAAGATGCAAAGCCACGTCTTCAGTGCTCTTGATGTTACAACTCTTCAGTGAGAACCGCTTCAGACGATCAGCGCGTGCGGCAGAACTGAACGAATCATTCAAACTGATTCGCGAACCGATTCACTGGATTGCCAACTGGTTTGATCAAGCCTTCGAACAGAATTGACTCAAAAGAATGAATCATTTGCGAACGGGCATCGCTCATTGCCCAGAAAAAAGTAGACAGCGCGTTTGGAATAAATTGAAGGATTTTTAACTTGTATTAAGGTAACGAGAGGAGCGTCGCCCACAGTAACGAAGTAAAAGTACCGTTTTTCACTAAAAATGTACTTGAGTAAGAGTAAAAGTACCCATTTTTAAATATACTCTAAAAGTATTAGTTACCCAAAAAATTTACTCAAGTAAATGTAACGAAGTAAATGTAACTCGTTACTACCCACCTCTGCATTGAGCCAGATCTAGATGGTTACATAGCAGCTTCTTCTGATGCCTGTGAAGATTTACATATGCATTTAGTCATTTAGCAGATGCTTTTATCCAAAGCGACTTACAGAAGAGGACAATGGAAGCAATCAAAATCAACAATAGAGCAATGATATGCAAGTGCTATGACAAGTCTCAGTTAGTCTAACGCGGTACATGTAGCAAGTTTTCTTTTTTAATTATATAATAAATAAAAAGAAAACAGATATTGAAAAAGAATAGAGCAGGCTAGTGTTAGAGCCCTTTTTTGCTTTTTGTTAATTGTATAATAAATAAAAAGAAAACAAATAGATAGAATACAAAAAGAATAGAGAAGCTAGTAGCTAGAAGTGAGATTTCAGAGCTGTTGTTCAAGAATTTTAATCCCCTTTGAGTTCGGATGGGTTGAGGGCACTCAAACAGTATTTGCTGAAAGGGTAACTAAAACAGGGTCACCATACCTCATATCTCTTTACCTTTGATTGTGGACACTTTTACCAGATATGAAACTATGTTGGTCAGTGCCTCTTGATGAAAACATGAACCTGGCAATCTGTACATCCTCCAGTCCTTGGTCTCCCTTGACCCTGACTTAAAGAAGAAAAAAAACAAAAAAACAATACATTTCCAGAAAAAAAAATTCAAATGCTTTTTCTTTTACTGTACTTGCCTTGACAGCTAAATTTCTGGATTGCTTCTGAGAAGAATTGGTAAGATGTCGAGGCCCGGTTGTTATTTGCTGCATTCAAGTACACGACCTGCAAATACAAAGGAAAAAAAGAGTAATGCAAAAAAAATAAATAAATAACATAAGTAAATGCATTGGAATCGAATGTATTACAAGCTTCAAGCAAAAATGACAATTTATGATACTAGGAAAATAAAGATTGAACGAAATGCAAATAATTGTTTACAAACTGTGTTTTTCAACCTAGTGAAATCCAAAATTTTGATTGATTTCCTGTATTATAAGGCTATGGGAGATCTTATGCAATTTGAAATGATTTGGTGTTATAAGAGGGCTCTGTGTAAAGTCAGTGATGAGGATTTACAGTTTACATTTTTTTTTTTAATTTTTTTTAATAATCTGTGTATTGTTATTTTGGTTTGTTTTTTTTTTTTGTATTCTAAATGAAGTTTGTGTGTGTGTGTAAAATAGGGATTGATTGTGTAATGTTGTTGACAATTGTATTAAAGGCGTGTTGAAATTCAAATCTCTCTCTCTCTCGCTCTGCCCTAGTTATAATTTAATTTATTTTATTTTATTTATTTATTTTTTTTCCAACATGGAGGTTCAGCCTAAAAATAGAACCCTGTTTATGCTGTATATAAACATCATCTAAGTTCTACTTTTTTGATACAGATTTCAACGGTAGTTAGTATAAACAGCAGTTAACTGGAAATATTTAATGCTGTAGCACACAGAAAATCCACAATAGTATGTATACATTTATTTAGCAGTGCGTTATGTAAACAGAAAATTTGCAACTTCATGTTCATTTTATAGCATTCTTACATGTAAATTTAAAATCTTGTGTGAACAAGCTAATTGTTCAGAACCTACTGTTTTGAAAAGAAAAATCTTATTTGAAGATTGAGCTAAAGCATTGAGGTAAACACAGTAACAGTAAAACAGCTATTTTCTAAGGTGTCAATTTCATATTAATGTGTACAATGTGCATCGTATGAAAATGTATGATTTTTTTGGAAGAAAAGTAAGCATGCATGCATGAAGTTCCACTCTTATAAAGGGTCAGTGTAAGCAGATCATACAATAATGCACACATGGTGTCCCATACTCAGAAATTGTGCTCTGCATTTCAGCCTTCCAAGCACACAGAGAGCAGTGAGTGGGCAGTCATATTTCTGTGCCACCCGGGGAGCAGTTGGGGGTTCGGTTCTTACCTCCATCATGGTATTGAAGGTGGAAGAAAGCGCTGGTCATTCACTCCCCCCACCAACAATTCCTGCCGGAGCTGAGACTCGAACCCACAACTCGTTGTTTGGGAGTGAGAACGAGATGCTCTTCCACTGGTTTCATTTACAGTTATGCTTTTATCCAAAGCAACTTACATAGCATTCAAGTTACAGTTTTTACATTTGATCAGCTCTTGCTTTCCCTGGGAACCGAACCCATGATCTTTGCGTTACTAGCGCCATGCTCTACTATTTGAGCTACAGAAAAGCTGGTTTCTGGTTATCAGATTTATCTGGTGGTTTTTGCTCAGTGTGACTGTAGTTTTCCTCTCACAGCTCTGTGGTTTCAGTAATACACTTTAAAAAAAAAATAAAAATAATTAAAAAAATAAACTCTGAATATTATGTAGCTAGTACTGATAATAAAAACAAGGAATAGATTCACAAAACATTCTTAATTTTCATTTTAAACTGTTTTCACCAACTTTGCTGTTTATTATTGTAAGTCCAAATCAATTTACATTTAATATTCTCAATGTTAAAGCCACTTCTATTTTTAATGAATTTTGAATACAGAAAAATGCATAATCACGAGACATGACCAATCACTGGTTACATTACTGATGCTTGGTGCCACTTCAAAATGTACATAATGCACAACCCAATTTATTAAACTTATATACTTAAATTTACAGAGAGGAGTTGCAATTTTTTTCATTGGGAAAAAATATGGACTTATTTTTATTTTAAATCTTATATTGCAGTTTCACATTCATAAATGTACAGTAAGTGGTCAAAATTTAACAATGGCACTTAGCATATAGGCTGAAAAATAACCCAGAGTTTTTAGAATAAAGTAAAACATTTACATACAGTATAACTTCACTTACTTTTCTTAACAGTTTTAAACATTATGTTTTAAGTAAAGATTATTCATGCTTACTGAAACCACACTCAGAGCTCAGATATGACAGATGAGATCAACTCATCAGATGATCCAGCAACCAGAAAATAGCTGTAGAAAAAAGGAAGAAAGAGCAAAACGCACAGACAGAGTGAGAGATGAAATCAACCAAGTTTGGAAACGCTCTTATGCAATGAGCACAGCACTGTAGAAATCTCCTGAATATATCTAGGTAAGACACAGGTGTTTCTTTTCCAATTAAAGTCATTTAATATGATGTGACATGTAATGCAGACTAAAATGCAAGAATTATTTCATCCTGATGATTCTAATTTATTGTATATTTAGCTAACTTTATGAGATTTAAAGTTGCACAGATAAAAAATGTTCACTTGTTTATTAACATATATTTTCAGCCAAGTATCACAGAGACTAGAATATGGATTCTGACGGAGTTAACTTCATACTGAGACCTGACCAGCTGGAGAAGGTCAGATTGTCCATCTTCACCATCATTTGTCTGTGTGCAGGTCTACCAGCTCTTGTTTGGTCTGTCAGTGATCTAATTCATCACAGAAAGAATGGACACCATATTTCAGTCTTCATCCTCCTCCTCCTCCTCACTGACTTTGTTGAGCTTCTCTTGAGTCCCTACATACTGTTAAAACTTTTCTTAGATGAGATCTCCTGGCATTCAAATTGGACATGCTGGTTTTTTTGGGCTTTATTGTGGCCATCGAGAGTCTGTGGTTTTCTCTTACACCAGCTGGTGGCGCTAGAGGGAATTCTCTATGTGAAACATCCACTGTGTACTGCTTCAGTTTTCTCTTCACTCAGTTTTAAAATGTTCTACATACTTGTGTTTATCTCTATCTTTATTTGTCATATTTTTTTGCATATTGTGTATCCTATCCCTTTCGTTCCTCTTGTGTTCATTGTGTCAGTGATCACATGGATGATACCTTGTAAAGTTTCATGTTCTGGTGATTGTCACTCTCACACATCCAGGAAACCAAATTGTCATATTTTAGTTGTTTTCATATTTACACTGCTGATACTTTATCTGCCCTATATTTTACCTCTTCCTTGGTTTAATCTTTACTTCTTAATGCATGTGAGATTGGTTATAGATCCTCTCCTGAGTGTGCTGGTCTGCAGGCAGAATCTCAGTATTCAAACATCACAGAAACCTGAAGTTTAGTCTGATGTGGTCTGGTAAATTGGACTGGTTGTGATGTCATGATAATTTGACTACATACAAGATATACTGAAAATGTTCAATAGAAGCACATGCTCTCATGATAACCATTAGACTGTAAAGTATTGTACTGTCTGCTGAACACACAAATGCAGTATGCTTCTCACACGGTTTTTCTTTTCCACATGTGATCCTGTTATAAAACTTATTTTTGGACAGAATAGAGCCAGAATCTAAACTGAAATTCATCTGCAGTTTGAATAAATTTAAATAAATAAATAAGATGGTAACTTGCAGGTGCATTTTTTGTTACACTGTGTGTATTAACCAAATACATTGATGTCTATAAAATATGGAAACAAATATAGCATTAACATAAAAATTCAAAAATGTACAGTAAATGTTTTATATTTAATCTTTGTCCCTCACTTTTATATTTCATAGTATATTCTATCTTTTTTTTTTATTCTATCTTTTTTTATTTTTTTATTTTTCAACTTTTTTATCATAAAAGTTGATCATATTAAAGTGAATCTCACATTCATATTCATGCTGTGTGAACGTGTATTGGCTTAAAAAAAAAAAAAAAAAAACAGGATCCAGAGAACTGATGAACATTTATGAACATTTACACACAGAATAAGGTCTGAAATCACTCTTAAACTCATCAAGCAGACAGACTTCACATACCAATATACGTGGCCTCCACCTGTAAAGTAATTCACAGAGATGATGAACATGAAAGGTAAGTACAGCATTACAAAGGTAAGAATAGCAACAGTGAACACTGAACGCGTTTTTGCTGACAGGAGTGGAAGAGGCTTTACAAAAATACTAATAAAAAATACAAGCGGAACACAGTGGATATTTCAGTGTCAAAACCCCCTCTAGAGTCACCAGCTGATGCATTTGAAAACCACACACGTAACCAAAACTGGAAAATAATGTTAAGGTACCAGTATAATTTTGTCAGTAGTTATGTCACTGTATACAGCACACTATATACTAGCTGATGTGTATTTAGTTATTGTGCAAACTGAAGACAATAGGCTAAATACTTTTCTGCACACGTGCCAAAACACACACATGCAATTTGCATAACATCCAGCCATAAACATAACTGTCACTGGAGCAAAAGTACATCATACAAATTCCAATGAATCAACCACCAATTGACCAAAACATAAAATAGTTGCAAATTAAGATTGATTTTGCAAAACACTTGACCAAATCTCCAAATTGACCAGGTTTTTGACACCTTTTTGGGAGTGAGAACAAGTTGCTCTTTCACTGGATTCTGGTTGCAAGTTTTCCACTGGTTGTTAGTTTTATCTGGTGGTTTGTGTTCAGTGTGGTTGTAGTTCTTGTCTCTCAGCTCTGACTGTGGTTTCAGAAATAGACCTTTACCATAAGAATCTGAAAATACATTAAATGCAAGGTTAGTTCTGCTACAGGTCTGTGCCTTTTACATTAGTATGCTCTTTTCTAAACTAACTTAGTTGTTTTGTTGTTGTACAATATTTTCCTTTTCATAAATATATTTATTCGTTTATTTATCTGCTCACATCACCATGTAATGAGGATTTTTAAAACAACATATTTTAACTCCAATAGGCCTGCATATTGAAATTGTGTTAAACTAATGCAATAATACAAACAATATTATGTTGCTTATACTGATAGAATAAAACATCACCTAGATTCACAAAACATAGGTGACTTAATATTTTTTTATTATATTCTGATAACTTTTATTATATTCTGCTTACCTAACATCTTCTCTACTCCCTGTTTCCCCTCACCAAGCTTGTATTCTGTGTTATTCCTGGTTGTTTCTCAGTTAGAGCTGTCATGTCAGTGTTTGTGTGGGGTCTCAGTGTGAGAGGTTTTTTTTTTTTTTTTTTTGGACTCAGGATAACACTCAATCTTAAAAGGTGCACTAAGCAATTTTGTCCACTTAAAGTTTTACACAAAGAAATATTTCTTTCAGTAAATATTTAAACTAATGAACACATCACATGAGACTCAAGTCAGGATGAGCTGTTGAACAATGAAGTTACATCCATGAAGGTACTACATGTAAATACACAATCATAGTTATAGGTTTAGATAACGCTGGTACAAACATTTTTTCTACCAGCTTTCTGAAAACCTGAAATGTTTCATTAGTAAAGCCATTTTACTCACAATAATACTACAATTTGAACAAATCTACACTAAATTTATAGAGGTGCTTCAAACTGTAAAATTGTAGTTTAATTAACTTACTTTTCTTAAACTACACGTTGACTATATCTTATGAGTTATTTTAAAGCCCTTAAAATAAAGCTTGTCTTATGTTTGTCAGGGAAACACACACTGGACAGACAGTAAGTTTTCAAACAATCCAAAACACTTAATTAAAGGAGCTGAAAGAGATATATGGCAGCAGAGCAGGGCATAATACGGAGATGGGAGAAGGATGGTGAGTAGCCACACACACACACACACACACACACACACACACACTAGTCAACAATCACTGAGAGAAACTAACACTTTCCTGTTGCCATGTAAGAAGATCGCCTGGGCCCAGTTGTTCAAAAGTAATCCAGTGGGATTTCAGATCACGGATTGGATTAAATCTTGGAAATGGGTTTTTCAAAAGCAAAAGAGGGATTCCGAACTAAGATCAGAGCATGTAATCCGATTTTACATTTGATCTGGATCAAACCTGCCCTTTGGGTTATTCAAAACTTTGAACTCGGTTTGGGATCTATTTGATCCAATAAAAACAAACAAAAAAAACACAGGATTATCCTGATCCCATCAGAAGGGTGGATTCAGTTGTGATTTTTCGAACCAAATAATTTTTTTTTTTTTTAAGTGAATGATCACAAAGTCAATGTTTACTGATAATATATACATTTCTTCATTTTTGAAGCATATATGAAGCATGCCACATCTAATGAGATATGGTAAACAAAACAAAAAACTAACAAAAAAAAAAAAAAAAAAAATCTCAAAGCTATCAGCTGTCAAATAAATGTCACTGTTGCTCACAGCTCTATAATGCCACAGTATATTAATGACGACAACAAATATACTCAGTCATTCAGTAGCCTAGTTAAAAGTAATTTCTCACAATTGCATCTCTAATTGCATGTCCAGTGTGTCCTTCATTAGGTAAGAACATTGGCGGCTGTTCTGGTTCTACATCAGGCTCAGGTCCATCAAAATTGTCATCAAGAGGGACATGACGCCTGGTGGCGATGTTATGCAAAACAATACAGGCAAGGATTATGTTGAATGCCACCTTGGGTTGTACTCGCAAGTAGTTAAGACACGCAAACCGTCTCTTCAGGACTCCATTTAAGCGTTCAATGGCACATCTTGTTTTGCAATGTGAGGAGTTGAAGCGTACCTGCTCAGGTGTGTTTGCAACTGGAAAAGGGGTCATTAGCCATGGTAGGAGTGGATACGCACTGTCTCCCAATACTATGCCATTTGGTTGGTGGGATTGAAGCTCTCTGTATAGTGCACTTTCTCTTAGAATACATGCATCATGAACAGACCTTGGCCATTTCACAACACAGTTGGTTATTATGAAGTTGGCGTTGCCCACAAGTTGGATGTTGATGCTGTGCCTCCCCTTTCGATTAATATACTCCCACTTCCTTTCACAAGGTGCTTGGATATGCACATGAGTACAGTCAATGGCACCAATAGTGCTAGGCATGTTCCCCATTTGAAAAAAACAAACAAACTTGTGTTTAATCTGAGCTGTCAGGTCATCCTTGGGTCATCCTTGGGAAAGGAAACAAATTGATTGATCAGACTGCCCAGTGCTACTGACATAGCCTTCACCACATTACTCATGGTTGCTTTTCTCACTCCCATATTGTCACCAATTACTTGGTAGAAAGTCCCACATACGTAAAAGCGCAGAGCGATTAAGCACTGTTCCTCCACGGATAAAGCATGACTCCTTTGGGTTTGGTGTTGGAGTGTTGACCTGACAAGATCTGCAATGTACTTAATGTCATCTCTCCCAAAGCAAATACGTGCATACAGTTCTTCTGATGTGTATTGCTCGAGTGGTTTGGCACGCTCAGCATGCACCCATTGACGGTACCTTCTCCTACGGTAACGATGAACAATACCTGCCATGTGGATGCCTCTGTAGGCTAAGAGAAATGGGTGCAAAGACATGATGTGTTTAAATGGTGTCACCCATTAACCAGCAATGAGCTGATTGATGTAAGCCTAATTGGGCACAAGCCAAAGCAATCATGCTTAAGGCTTTTAAGATCAGTGTTGGCTACACCAAAGAGTTAAAACCATGGACTCAAAAGGGCCTAATTTCACTGTGGCAGAAACCTGTGCACTGCTGGAGGGTGTTCGGGCCAATTTTGCCTCTATAGTAGGAGGTTTCAGCTCTGCAAACGGTGGAGAAGTGACTAAAAAAGGGAAACAAAACATTTGGGAGGACATAACCAATCATGTCAATGCCATGGGGTCTGGCCAAAAGAGGACTATAAAACAAGTTTTGTTGCGATGGAAGAACCTTAGGGCCAAGGTAACGAAAGACCTTACTGAAGCCAAGAACCCCCAAACAGGTATATAACAAGCCATATAAGAGGGGTGATTTCACTGATATGGTCCTTGATATCATAGGAGGAGAAAAATCAGAGGCTCTGCATGGCATTGAAGGCATAGAAGCAGATGGAGAGGCCACAATTACAGAGACTAGGACTTCAGAAGAATGCGAGCAAAATTCTCCTGCAGAGGAAATGTTTGTCCTGGACTTAACTACAGTGATTGAGGAGGAAGATAGATCCCCAGTGGATGTAATGAAGACAGTCCAAGATGTTCCTACAAGAAAATGCAAACGTTCCTCAGCTACAAACCAGGATGGTGACAGCTATGAGTTGCTTTTGAACGGGAAACCGAAAGAGCAGAAGTACAAATTGAACTGGGTAAAGAACAAATCTTGCTTACCCAACTGCAGCAGAAAAAAGTGCAGATGGAGATACATATCCTAAAGGCAGAGATGGAAAGAGCTGGTATCTGTCCTGTAAATGATTTTTGACTATTGGATAGTATTGTTTTTGCTTTGTTATTTAACATTATAACAAAATAAGGAATGCAAAATGTTTGTTTATTACAGTGTTTCTGTTTCTTACAATTAAAACAAACAATGGCTATTTGTGGCCACCTGCGGTATTTTGCCTATCTGTTGTTCTTTGCTAAGCCAGTAGGCTACACTGTTGGTTCCATTTAAGGCTCTGGTAAACAGGATTTGGTATTCCTGAAATTTGGTATTTGGATCACAGTGATCCAATTCAATGTTCCTTTAAAAAACTGGCATAAAGTAAGATGGATCGGGTGATCCTGGATAGCAAAACATGGGATTTCCAAATCCGGATCAATTTGATCCAGATTTAATTTTTTGAAAAACTGGGCCCAGGAGATTGGAAGGAGAAGTGGAGTTGGAGACTGGAGGAGGAGAGGATCCGTAATCTTCAGGTGAGTAATAATCCGAACGGATGCAGTCTTGGTCATAGACTAGACCAGACAAAGTGTGTGTGTTTGTGGCAAGTCCTTATATATGTGACCCTGGACTACAAAAGCAGTCTTAAGTAGCATGAGTATATTTGTAGCAATAGCCAAAAATACACTGTGTGGGTCAAAATTATAGATTTTTTCTATTATGCCAAAAATCATTAGGATATTAAGTAAAGATCATGTTCCTTGAATATATTTTGTAAATCTCTGCCAAATATTGTCCTATCCTAACAAACCATAAATCAATGATGTATAAATCTTCAAAAAATTGACCCTCATGACTGGTTTTGTGGTCCAGGGTCACTTGATTGGTGACACCTGGTAATAATTAGTACTCAGGAGATTGAGAGCGATGATACTGGGTGAGTGTAGAGCCTGGTGATTCCGTGACAATGAGTACATTTACATGGACAACAATACTCCAATTTTAATACGATTATGACAATACTCTGATTAAGAATGTACCATATAAACAGAGCTTTTTGATTACCTTAATCCGACTAAAGTCATAATCGAAGTAAACACAAATCGAATTAAGACGTGGAGTATTCCTATTTTAGTCGCATTACTGAAGTGCAGTACAGACATGTAAACACCTTAATCAAACTTTTACCGTCGTGTAGGACTTTTTGCCTCATTTTGTGACAGGATACACACACGGCAGTGATCAACCGTTTGACGGCAAATAAAATAGCTTCAACACCGCCGTTGTCTGTATGCACATACAAATAATTAACTGCACTTGATGCTTTCATAAAATTAAAAATGAAACACCCAAAACATCATCACGAAGACAAACTATATGTTTATAAGTGAAATTCTGGAGGGGACGTCGGATGGCGTCACGTGGTGACGTAATGATGTGTGCCATTAATCGATCTATGTACTATAACGTGTAAAACGGGAACATGAAAGGATTATTCTAAAAGCAACTCATGTAAACACCTTAATCATAATATTGTCTTATTCAGAATAAGGTAAATAATCAGATTACTGATGTCCATATCAACGTAGTCATTGTTCAGGACGAACTAGACTTTCCCTGCACTTTCCCTGCAGCAGCTTACTCTGTGTCCTCTGCTATATTTCAGATGTGCTTATATAAAACTACTTGATATATCTGGTATTGCCTCATTCCATATTGTTTATAAAAAGAAAATATTGTACATACTCAATATACCTCCCAGCCCTATAACATCATCATCAATGCACAGTTCCTTCAGAGGGGAACATCTCCGGGTACAACATTAACCATGGTTCCCTGAGAAGGGAACAAGATGCTGTGTCCCATTCCCAAGCTTCTCGTCTTTTTCCCTTCTTAGGGAACCATGTTATAATCTGAGATGTTTTACAGACTTGATCTGAAGATCAGGTATATGAGTGAATGGTTTCTCTCAGTGTGCATCCAGTACCACTTTTACAGTAGTGCATAAGCTATTATGTGTTTAGTCTCAAAAATATCCACTAATGCAAAAAGTGAATTTATTTTTCATTGCAGTGCACAAGAAAATCTCGTAAATTACAGGAAAAATCATGAGATCTTTTTTATGACCTTTCAAAATAGTGTTTGTGGATGGTAATATGTTCATTTGTGGGAGATACTCATATATTTTCAGAGGCCTGTTTCATAAAACAAGCCAGGCTTATTTCATTTAGTCTGACTCAATGTCAAATGATTTGGTGCCATAAAGCAAAGTTAACATACAAAGCTCAGTCACTGTGGCAACTTATGCTATGAAACTAACCTGGTCCGGGGCAGGATAGTGTTAGGTTCCTCTAACGCTGATCAATAGGAAAGCGATGATATTACTCTCTCACATACAGTTAGGTATGTAACGATTCACTCAACTCGTGATTCGATTCGATTCAATTCACGATTTTGATTTCACGATTCAATTCGATTCATGATTTTTTAAACAAAATTATATTTAAGAAAAATTATAAATTAAATGTGTCCTTTTATTATTGCTTGGACAAAATGCTGCACATTTCTTTGTGAAATTGAAATATAACACTGCAATAATATACTAATATAGCACTTGCATATTATTGCTCTTTTGTTGGTTTTGATTGCTTCTATTGTCCTCATTTGTAAGTCGCTTTGGATAAAAGCATCTGCAAAATAACAAAATTTTAAATAAAATGTAAATGTAAATAACAAAACTAAATTGAAATTTTAAAACAAGCCCCAAATCAAATAAGTAACACAAAATAAATTTCTTCATATAAACAAAATAAGACTTTGTCTGTACTATTTCCATTTAAAATTAGAAGCAACCACTGCATTTTAATCATGATCCAAACAAAGATGCTGCATACATGCAACATGAGCAGTTTTTAATCTAAATTAGATTGTATAATTTCGAAATATGAAGCAAAAACAGAATGGTTTGGCTTCAGTTTTGTGAAACTATACAGTATCTCACAAAAGTGAGTACGCCCCTCACATTTCAGCAACAATTTTAGTATATCTTCTCAAGGGACAATACTGCACAAATGAAACTGGGATATATATTAGAGTAGTCAATGTGCACCTTGTATAGAAGTACAAATTTACTGTCCTCTAAAAATAAGTCAACATATAGCCATTATTGTTCAAATAACTGGCAACAAAAATGAGTACACCCTAAGTGAACATGTCAAAACTGTGTCCAAAGTGTCAATATTTTGTGTGCGCACAACTGTTATCTAGCACTGCCTTAATCCTCCTGGGCATGGAATTGACCAGAGCTGCAGGTTGTTGCTGGCATCCTCTTCCACTCCTCCATAATGACATCACGGAGCTGCTGGATGTTAGACACCTGGTGCTTCTCCACCTTCCACTTGAGGATGCCCCACATGTGCTCAGTAGGGTTCTGGTCTGGAGACATACTCCATCACCTTCACCTTCAGCTTCATCATCACATCTTGGCAGTGTGTTTGGGGTCGTTATTATGTTGGAAACCTGCCGTTCGGCCCAGTTTCTGAAGGGAGGGCATCATGTTCTGCTTCAGAATGTCACAGTACATGTTGGAATCCATGTTTCTCTCAATGAACCGCAGCTCCCCAGTACAAGCAACACTCATGCAGCCCCAGACCATGATGCTACCACCACTGTGCTTGACTGTAGGCAAGACACAATTTTCTTGGTACTCCTCACCAGGGCATCACCACACATGCTGGACACCATCTGAGCCAAACAAATTCATCTTAGTATCATCAGACCACAAGACATGGTTCCAGTAATTCATGCATTTGGACAGGTTGTCTTCAGCAAATTGTTTGCAGGCTTTTTTGTGAGCCAGCTTCAGAAGAGGCTTCACTCTGTGACGACAGCCATGCAAACCAACTTGTGGTCTGAGCACTGACAAGCTGACCTTCCGCTTCTGCAACCTCTAAAGCAATGCTGGCAGCACTCATGTGTCTGTTTTTTGAAGCCAGCTTCTGCACCTGACGCACAGCACGAGGACCTAACTTCTTTGATCGACCCTTGCGAGGCCTGTTCCGAGTGGAACCAGTCTTGGAAAACCTCTGTATGCCACTGTACTGTAACTCAGTTTCAGGGTGTTACCGATCTTCTTATAGCCTAGGCCATTTTTGTGGAGAGCAACAATTCTAATTCTGATGTTTCTAAAATCCTCAGAGTTCTTTGCCATGAGGTGCCATGTTGAACATCCAGTGGTCATTTTAAGAGAATTGTACTCAAAGCATCAAATTTTAACTGCTCTAATATAAGATACACAAATTTGTATGGTCCTGTCAAGCAGACAAAAACATACTCACTTTTGTTGCCAGCTTTTTTGACAATAATGGCTGTATGTTGAGTTATTTTCAGAGGACAGTAAAACTTTACTGCTATACAAGTTGCACACTGACTACTCTAACATATATCCAAGTTTCATTTCTATAGTATTGTCCCTTGAGAAGATATACTAAAATGGTTGCTGAAATATGAGGGTGTACTCACTTTTGTGAGATACTGTACATAAAAAAAAAAAAAAAAAATATTTGCATGAACCAGAAACAGCAGGAGACGAGCTGAATGAGACACAGATTCACTCTCTGCCAGCAGGTGGCGCTTAAAGCGTTTCCTTGGTTTCTGCTGTAAACAAAGCTGAGCTGCACTTATGAACTTTAATATGTATTATACAGAGGCAAGATGAAAAGAAAAAATACCATCTAAACTTTTCTAAAAACAGTAAGTTCCCCTCAGACATACATTCATATAAACTCCTACCCCTAACGGACTCGCGATTTGTTTAGCATCTCAACCAATTTGAATCGTCACATATTGAATCGATTTTCAACCGGATCGCAGTTAATCGTTACATCCCTACATACAATTATTTAACATTATACAACAGTTCTTTCTGGTCCTTGAATCTGATTGGCTGATAAGAGTGTTGATATTAGAGTCCAACAGCACTCAAACAGCCGTTTCACTGTTTTTCACTCCGCTTGCCAAAGTTGCCGTATTTCTCACAGCGAGTGTCATGGCGGATGCCCAAATCCACTATAATTTTAAAAATAATACGGTTTTGTGTCACAGAATGTAGTGTTAAGAGTTGTTTAGGCGAGAATGTACTTGTTTGGACTTTAAATATGCAGTTTATTAATGAGAATAATGTCTATTTAAAAATTTGCTTCGATGTTTTCAGAGATTTGAGCTCCAGTGGTTCAGCGGCCGCTCAGCGCTCATTACATCCGCAGAGAGTTCCTCGCCGCGGCGAGATCTTCTGGAGTTTACCGCTGTGCTCTGATGTCTCTATAGTGGTTAAACACAAGATATAATTCATTTTGGGTAAATCTAAAGGGCAGTCTTTGGTCTCATTAATCTATTATTTGTTCCAGAGCAAATAGTTTTGGCAAAATCTCATCATGTTTATGTAACTTCAGTGCTGTATATCAGAGCACTGCCTTTGTACTTTTGACTGAATTGCCTAGCAACTTTTATACTGGCTATTGTTGTTGTTTATTAAATATTATAATTCATAAATAATATTTTATATAAATAATATTAGTATTTAGTACTAGGAAACAGTTTGTGTGTTCGTGATGGTGATTTTAGTTACATTGTTCCACCATTAGATAGCAACAAGAGACTGTTTTACGAATCAGTAGTACAGACTTTTAAACTGAAAATACGAAAGTGCAGTTTTGGACAAGGAAGTTATTTTTTCTTTCAAAACCAGCTTGTATGCAGCCAACAAAATATACTGAGCAGTGCTGTCATCAGAAATCACCCTTGACAGATAAAAGGATAGTATGAGCCTATTGGTCATTCAAACTAATGTGTTATTGTGTGAACATGAGATTGAGCTGAAGAATGAATGCTGGATCAGATGCAGGTAATCATGATCGCTCAGTCAGTCTCTCTCTCATACACATGATACACTGCTTTTACTACAGTAATGTAATAAGCTTTTAATGAAGCAACTCAACGTTCCTTCGTTACTAGCTCTAAAGTCTAAAGTGATGTTTTGGAATTAGTAATGGAGGATTGGGCTCAGCTGTTAAACTGTGAACTTTAGATTTGAATCAGTGGTGGAAGGAAGTAGTTCTGCACAAAAGAGGGATTTTAAAGTCACTCCGTTGTGTTTATGTATTTACAAACTTGTGCCATCGTACTGTTGTATAAACACAATATCACACTCGTAGATGTGAGATATGGCTGTATATCGGCACGCTGTGATTACCTATGGCCGAATCACAGCCGTGCCGATATACAGCCATATCTCACGTCTACGAGTGTGACATTACTCATTTATTATCAGTCCAAAAACAAAAGTAAACAGAAAATACAACTTAAATAATAAAATAAGTAAAAATGTAGGCCAAAACCAACTGTTTATGTATTGTGCCCAAGAGTTAATGACATTCATTAAAAAAATAAATAATAATAATAGTAAAAAAAGAAAACGGACTACATTTTGACTGGTAAGAGGAACACACATATTACGCATTTGAGCTTAGTAATTAGGACTGTACTAGCTTACATTCGATTTACCCATTACAATAGTCCCTTTACAGTTACTGCAATCATAAAAATACACTAACTTGTAGATTTAAAATTCTAGATAAGGCACATTTAATGTCAAACAGCAAATATTTTAGCAAAATGTATACTTTATTCAGAATTCTTGTGCCCTTTATATTCCTCAGCATTTACTGAGGAAAACACAACATTATATTCACTGTTTGCCATGGTTGGATCAATTTTATCCATGATCAATATTAAGGTCAGCTTAAGAATAGAATGCACATTAAAGTATCTTGACTCATTGAACCTGGGTCAAATTAGTGAGATTGCGTGAACCCTAACCACTAACCCTAACGTTTACCCTAACCCTAACTCGTTTATGGAACTGCTTTATTCCTGATTAATTTGTTAGGTTATTTCAAGTCAGGTTTTAATGTGACAAATTTAGATATTGCTTGATGCTGCATACAGGTACTGTATATTGATAGGAAAATAAAGCCAAACAAAAGCCAATCAATCAATAAATCTATGAAAATTACATTGTTTTGCTGATATCTTCAGTGACTCTGAACAAACCCTTATTTACATCTTAAAATATTGAACAAACTGGACAAATGGTCAGCAGAGAGATGGAAATGTTTTATTCATATATGTGACCCTGGACCACAAAACCTTTAGTCTTAAATCACTGGGGTATATTTGTAGTAATAGCCAAAAATACATTGTATGGGTCAAAATTATCCATTTTTCTTTTATGCCAAAAATCATTAGGATATTAAGTAAAGATCATGTTCGATTAAAGATATTTTGTAAATTTCTTACCGTAAATATATCAAAATTTCATTTTTGATTAGTAATATGCATTGCTAAGAACTTCATCTGGACAACTTTAAAGGTGATTTTCTCAATATTTTGATTTTTTTGCACCTTCAGATTTCAGATTTTCAAATAGTTGTATCTCGGCCAAATATTGTCCGATCTTAACAAACCATACATCAATGGAAAGCTCATTTATTCAGCTTTCAGTTGATGTATAAATCTACATTTTGAAAAATTGACACGTAAGACTGGTTTTGTGGTCCATGGTCACATATTCAGACCCAGAGGACTGATGAAAGTCATGGCAGCCATCAAGTTCAAACTGACGCCTCATCAGCATTGGGTTCTGTGAGTGTTTGTGATGTCTGAACATCTCTAAGATTTGACACCAAAACACACAAAATAGGGTCTGAAATCACTCTCAAACTCATCAAACATACCGACATCTCAAACCAAGATAGTTGGACTCCATCCTTGAAGTAGTTCACAAAGATGACCAACATGAAAGGTAAGTAGAACATAATGAAAGTAACCATGGCAACAGTGAACACTGAACGTGTGTTTTTGCTGACATGAGTGGAAGAGGCTTTACAGGTGATTGTAAATGTGATCAGAATTACAGTCAATGAGATCAGATATGACAAACCTATGCCAATACTGAATAAAAATGACAGAGTTACAAATGAATTCAGCGAAAAAATGAATGCATTCGGTATAGAAAAGAAAAGCACAAAGATTGAGATTATGATATAATTGGGGAGTGAGAAAATACGAGCAGAATACAGTGGATATGTTAGTGTCAAAACCCCCTCTAGAGTCACAAGCTGATGCAGCTGAAAACCACAGCAATGTAATCCTGCCCAAAACTGGAAATAAATATCACGGTACCAGTTCATGTATGCTGGGGTTAGTTGTGTCACTATATATAGACTGAGGACCAGTTGTATCAGGTCACTGAGGAGGAGGAGGATGATGAAGACTGAGATTCGGCCTCTGATCATTCTGTGAAGGTCTAGAAGACGTGAAGCCCAAACCAGAGCCGGCAGACCCACACAAACACTAGTGATGAGGAAGACTGACAGTCTGATTTCTGAACCTGAAGAATTAGGAATTAGATGTAAATCCATTTGCCTTATATACAGATCTTTGTAAAACAAGCAATAGTAATTCCAGCAGCTGTGTTACAGATGTCACAATCACTGTAGTTGTTTTTGTCCACTGTGGTCACTTTGAGTAGCTGAAAGACAAAAAAGAGCAAGTGATTTATCTTCCTGCATTTATATAAAATGTATTTCAGTCAAGTCACATTTATTTGTATAGCGCTTTATACAGTACAATGTTTTGTTCTATTGTTTCAAAGCAGCTGCACACAAATAAAGATTCAAAATAGCATTCTAAAGTTCAGCTAACTGCACTAAATAATTTTAACCCATAGTAAATTTGCATGTATTTGCAATTAACATGCAATTAAGTGTGTGAAACATTACACTCAGTTCACACAAGTATATTATTTTAAAGTATATTATTTCCATAATAAGTACACTTTTCTTTTTAAAAGTATGCTAAAGTGTACTTGTTTGTCACAATGGACATTTCATATTTCTTAATTGTTGGCAAGTCTAAAATATATAGGTTATAAAAATGACCAAAGAGAGATTTGGCTGTGAATCAAAAAGTGTGAAAAAGATATTTACTGTGAATAAAAAAGTGTTACATTCGTTAGTAAAGAGAACAATATTCTGGTCATTATATAAAACAATCAATCTCTATTGTTTATTGGAATGCAAACAATCAAACTAAGTTTACATCGGATTCACAAGGTCTTACCTGAACGACACTGACAGCTGTCTTGAGATTCAATGTTCTGTCTTCTTTTACTCTCTCTCTCTCTCTCTCTCTCTCTCTGTATCTCTCTCATCACATGTAATTTTGAGTCACTGTAATAATGCAATGATGAGGGATGTTGTATTCAACTTCGAGTCAATTTCCTCATAAATAGAATTTTATTTTATTACAAAGCTTGTTTCAGGTGGTGATAAAGCAACATCTAATGCTAGTGTGAAAGGACTCTAAAAAGATGTTTGATGTCAGATTTTGGCTCATTTGGATGACATGAATGCTGTTGTCTGAACTTGGTGGGAGCAATGCAAACTGTAGCTACCCAATTTTAATTTAAATAATGGTCTGGGTCATGTTGCGGTATGGTTCGATGCTGATATGAATGTTGCAAGAAGAATAAACTTGTCATACAGCTTTTGATAATTGGATAATTTTCCATGTGATGAATGTTCAGAAGTATGGCAATTTCACTGAGAATCAGATCATCAGTTTTGATCTGTAAGCCATGTGAATTTAGTTATAGTGCAAAAATCTCATTTGAAGATTGACCAAAAGTAATTGGGGAAAAAACAAATGTAATTGTGATCAGGAGTTTGTCCAAGCTTCAGTTTTTGACACGCTGTTTGGGAGTGAGAATGAGTTGCTCTTCCACTGGTTTCTGGTTATATGTTTTCTACTGGTTGTCAGTTTTATCTGCTGGTTTGTGCTCAGTGTGGTTGTAGTTTATATCTCACAGCTCTGACTGTGGTTTTGTAATAGACCTTTATCATAAGAACCTGAAAATACATAAATGCAGGGTTAGGTCTTCTACAGGTCTGTGCCTATTACATTAGCATACTTTTTCTAAAATAACTTTGCTTTTTCTTGTTTTATTTTACAACAACATTAGATTTTACTTTGTAATTTATACAGCCTCACATCATTTGTTTTTAGATCTTATGCTGGTTTGTTAACCAGCCCCTGTGTTGTTTACAGAAATATAGTCATTCAGTCATTTAACTGCTCATCTCACCAATGTCAGGATAGATACGCACTAAACAGGTAGATGAGTGCATCCAAACAACTTTATTGAACACAGCCAGAAATGAGATGAATTGGTGAATATGAATTCATTAATGTAACAGATACTGGAAATAGATACTGAATTAATGAGAGCCTTTCATATAGCACTGCACAGTATGAGCTGCTGAACAATGATGTTACATCCATCAATAGGGCTGAATGTACTACACACAATCATAAGTATGGATTTAGGTAGGGCTGCTACAAACATGTTTCTACCAACTTTCTGTAAATCTGAAATGTCCCAGCCAACATTTTGATTTTTTTTTTCTCAAGAAAGATAGAAAGAATATAAATATTAATAGGATTATGCTATTGGTAACATGCAAGGGACAGCAAGGAACTTAAAATATAATGTTGATGTTTCATTAGTAATTTCCTTTTACTCAGAATAAAACTACACTTTGCACAAATATACTATATTTACAGAGGTGCTACATGCAGTAGAAAAAAGAAAGAGCAAGAAGCACAGACATGCTGCATCCGAAACCACATACTTCCCTACTATATAGTAGTAGATAAAAAGCAGTAGACGAGCAAATAAGTATGTTTGAATCCTTAGTATTCATAAAAGAGTAGGTGGAAATTGCACAAATATTCGTGAGATTCGGACGTATGTATACTTAATTTGTGTTCTAATATGCATACTGACCTACTATTTAGTAGGAAAAAAAGAAAGAAAGAAGTATGTTCGAAAACTCTGCATTCATAAAAGAGTAGGCGAGAAATTCCTGGATTTCCTATTGCTTTTGCCCAGATTCTGAAGTGCTCATCCGATAGATACTTTTCAATCCCAGGAGACCACAGAAGAGGATGTGTCATCATCGAACAGGGCAGAAAATAGTGACGTGTATGTTTCCAAATGTACTACAAACCAAAATCACGGTTGCTTGTGTTACAATCGTATTTGTTGAGCTACTGTATAGTAAACTGTTGAATTGTTGAAGGTGTAAAGATGCTAGACAGTACAATATATTTGTGATTTTGCTACAAAAAACATGTTTTATTATGTATAGTGAACAGGGGAGCTCCAGTAAGCCTATGTTGTCAGGATCTTGCCCTGACTGTCTTGTCTTTGTTCAATGTTTTTTTTTTTGTTTGTTTTGTGTCTAAGCTAGGGGTGTCGTGATATACCGGTATTGACGATAATCGTGATATTCAAAGCAACAATTATTGATATCGTGTTAATTTAGCGTGTGTGATATACCGGTATTGGCGATAACCGCAATATTTAACCTTTTGAGCGGTACGGTCCCACATATGGGATTCTTATTTCCGTGCCCCTGGGAGTACGGTCCCACATATGGGATTTAGAACATTCGGTGACGTCACACAACTGCTAAATTCAAACTGTGGTTTAGCGCGTTTACTGGCGCTGAGCCAGAGAGAGACGTGCACTGCGACTGTAATATTATCACAACTATGCAGTGTTCTTAACCGCATAATGCATATTTTAGGTTTCAGACATTTAAATGCACATAAGTACTAGTTAAACAATACATTTAGAGCTTGTAAAATACACACAGATGTCTATGGAAGCAACAATAACAATCCATTCAAATTTAATTTGCCGATGTGTTTTATTCATATCAGATACACATAGTGTAAGTACCTATAAAGTTCACTCTATTCTTCACCCAGTTCAACGGCCACTTACTTGCATGTATTTCTGGAGAAATTGATGGATTCACGTGCTGTAAATCTGACTGACAGGACTCTCTGAACTGCGGCGCGAACAAACATGGCGGCGCCCATCTCACGTTACAGATCACGAACAAGATCATTTATAAAGGTGTTTAAAGGACAAAACACACTCATTTACGCATATTTGTGAATCGGAATATCAGATTGTCCATGCCATGGTAAGCAAGTTTGTGAATATGTTAAATGAAAAAGGAAAAACGAAATAAAAGCGATCCATCTGTCATACAGTGTTATTGTGGCCGCGGTGTGTCACATGACAATCATGACGCATCGCCATGGAAACAGTAAGGGCAAATGTTCTAAAATAACTATCGCCTTAAAAAAACTCACTCTGGGGGGACCGCTAGAATATTTTAAACTCACCACTGAAAAGGTTAAAATGAACAGGACACTTATGGTAACACCGCGTGTAAATACTCCAACGCCAGTACCTGGTTGACCTCCAGGTGGCAGTATTGCACCTTAACCTGACACCTGTCAAACAAGAAAGACGCAACGCTGGCAGCTACTCCGAGAAGAGCCATGTTCATCAGAGTAAGTTGCCATTATTTTACTAGTCATAGAATGGGAAATATTACATTAACCTGTCAACAGAGTTTTTCTGTGTTCATATATTTAAGTAAAGGGTGATTATTTTAATAAGTACCGCATCTTGTTTTTGTATTTGCAATCAATACAGCCTGTGTGTAGTAACACTTTATTTCTATAGGTTAAAGAGCTTAAAATACAGGTACACAAGTTAACAGGTTAAAGTATCAGTTCAGATGTTAATATGGCAACACTTTACAATAAGGTTCATTAGTTAACATTAGTTAATTACTTTAGTTAACATGAAATAAGAATGAACAATACTTCTACAGCATTTATTAATTTTAGTTCATGTTAATTTCAGCATTTACTGATGCATTATTAAAATCACAAGTTGTGTTCGTAAACATTAATGCTCTGTGAACTAACATGAACAATGAACGACTGTATTTTTATTAACATTAACAAAGATTAATAAATTGTGTAATAAATGTATTGTTCATTGTTCGTTCATGTTAGTTAATACATTAATGTTAACAAATGACATCTTATTGTAAAGTGTTACCATTAATATTTATTCATCATTCGTTGGGTGAAAAAGAAAAACTCAATAAACAAAGTAAAAAATAATTTGACTGATATCTTTCCCCCCCCAAGGTTTCTATAGATATCACGATATATCAATACCGTGAATTCTTATGGCCACAATAACCGTGATATGAAAACTCTAATATCGTGACAGCCCTAGTCTAAGCACATGGTTCTGTCTCTGTTTCTGGCTGCCATGTGCTCCTCTTGTCCCACCTCCTTGTTTCCCCTGGTCACGCCCCCTTGTTTAGCCCTTGTCTGCTTGATTGTCTTCACCTGGTCCTCGTGTGTGCTGCTCCATATATTGGGTTCCTTTCCCTTGTGTCTCTGCTGGTTCGTTTTTGGTGTTTACCTGTTTCTTGGTCCAGAACTTATCCCTTGATCTTGCGCTAGTTATTTTTTGATCTCTTATCTAGTTATTTTATATCCTTGTTTCCTTTTTGTCTTCTCTAGTTCTGTCTAGTTCTTGTTTTTTTATTTTTTATTTTGTGCATTCTAATCTAGTTTTGTTTCTCTTTTGATTTAGATTTTTATTTACCCTTGTTTTTTGGAATTCCAGTTCCTTTTTGGATCTTGGCTTTTTGTTTTTACTCTTTGATTATTTATTTGGCTAGTTTTGGTTATTTATTGCTTTTGATTTTGTTCTCTCATTGTTTACATTTTTCTGTTTTGTGTCTTTTTATTGTCCTGAGTCTCGTCTTGTTTGTTATCATGTTTTGTCCTGTCCTGCCCTTTACCCAGATTCCCTGGCCTGACCCCTACTACCTGGAAGCAACTCTCCACGCTCACGTGCCAAGTCTCTGGTTCTGTGAGTCCCTACCTGGCGGCTAGACTGGTGCAACTTCTGAGATTCACTTCAAGCTACGGGGTCCCTGTCTTCCTGCCTAGCTCTTATTCTGGAGCTGCCTCCTCCGTGCTCGAGTCTGTTGCCATCTCGGACTGGCTCAGTGGTCATCCCTCCTGCTCGTATTGTGTTGTCTACCCTGACCCTCTGTTTGGACTGATTCACTCCTCACTCTCCCTGCTGTTTCTAGTCTATGTCTTGTCAAGTCACCTTTATTTATATAGCGCTTTTAACAATACAGATTGTGTCAAAGCACTTAACAATATCAAATTGGAGGATAGAGTGTCAGTAATGTATAATAATAAGATTAAACACTCAATTTTCAGTTAAAGGCATTTCATTATTGAATTCAGAGATGTCATTGTCTAGCTCAGTTTAGTTTAAATAGTATCTATGAAATCAAATTGACGCTAATCCTTAGAAATTAAGTGTCCCCAACTGAGCAAGCCAGAGGCGACAGCGGCAAGGAACCAAAACTCCCTCTGTGACAGAATGGAGAAAAAAAAACCTTGGGAGAAACCAGGCTCAGTCGGGGGGCCAATTCTCCTCTGGCCAAGATATTGTTTATTTATTGTTTTACTTATTGTTTTAATGAAATTTTAAATGTATAAATGTATTATATTTCCATTTTTATATTGTTGCAATTTCTAACAATAATAGTATTATGTAGTTAGGTATTTTATTACATTATAGTTATTTTGTTTAATTTTAAGTTTTATTGTATTTAAGTCGAGGTCTTCACTGGGGATATGTCCCTGGGGCTCATCCAGGTGTCCGGCCTCCGCTGACGATCAGGGTCGCAGACATCATCTCCCAGCGCCAATCCACCATCTGATCCGGACACGGACTGAGAAACAGAATAAGAAAGAAAAAGACAAATATTAGCGTAGATGCCATTCTTCTTACGATGTAACGAGTACATTGTGTGTTATGAGGAGTGTTCCCGGTTCCGGTTGATCTAATTAATGCAGCCTAACAATCCTTTAACGGATTTGAATAATAGAAGTGTATTAATGTGTTGTGTAAGCCAGGTTAAAGAAATGTGTCTTTAGTCTAGATTTAAACTGACAGAGTGTGTCTGCCTCCCGAACAGTGTTAGGTAGATTGTTCCAGAGTTTGGGTGCTAAATAGGAAAAGGATCTGCCGCCCGCAGTCGATTTTTATATTCTAGGTATTATCAAATGGCCAGAGTTTTGAGAACGCAGCGGACGTGGAGGACTATAATGTGATAAGAGCTCGCTCAAGTACTGAGGAGCTAAGCCATTCAGGGCTTTATAAGTAATTAACAAGATTTTAAAATCTATCCGATGTTTGATAGGGAGCCAGTGCAATGTTGACAGAACCGGGCTAATATGGTCATACTTCCTGGTTCTAGTAAGGACTCTAGCTGCTGCATTTTGGACCAACTGTAGTTTATTGATCAAGCGTGCAGAACAACCACCCGGTAAAGCATTACAATAGTCTAACCTTGAGGTCATAAACGCATGAATTAGCATTTCTGCATTTGACGTTGAGAGCATAGGTCGCAATTTAGATATGTTTTTGAGATGGAAAAACGCAGTTTTACAGATACTAGAAACATGGCTTTCAAATGAAAGATTGCTATCAAACAGCACAAGAATTGACAGAGCAGCTGTCAAGTGTTAGCTAGTGTTCTAGGTTATTACATGTGGAGTTTTTAGGTCCGATAATTAACACCTCTGTTTTTTCAGAATTTAGCAGTAAGAAGTTACTCGTCATCCAGTTTTTTATATCGACTATACATTCCGTTAGTTTCTCAATTTGGTGTGTTTCACCGGGCCGTGAAGAAATATAGAGCTGAGTATCATCAGCATAACAGTGAAAGCTAACACCATGTCTCCTGATAATATCTCCCAAGGGTAACATGTAAAGCGTGAAAAGTAATGGCCCTAGTACTGAGCATTGAGGTACTCCATACTGCACTTGTGATCGATACGATACCTCTTCATTTACTGCTACGAACTGATGGTGGTCAGATAAGTACGATTTGAACCATGTTAAGGCACTTCCACTAATGCCAACAAAGTTTTCTAGTCTATTCAAAAGAATGTTGTGGTCGATAGTGTCGAACGCAGCGCTAAGATCCAGTAGAACTAATAAAGAGATACAACCATGATCAGATGATAGAAGCAGGTCATTTGTAACTCTAATGAGAGCAGTCTCAGTACTATGATACGGTCTAAATCCTGACTGGAATTCCTCACAGATACCATTTTTCTCTAAGAAGGAATATAATTGTGAGGATACTACCTTTTCTAGTATCTTTGACAGAAAAGGGAGATTTGAGATCGGTCTGTAATTAACTAGATCTTTGGGGTCAAGTTGTGGTTTTTTAATAAGAGACTTAATAACAGCCAATTTGAAGGTTTTGGGGACATATCTTAATGACAATGATGAATTAATAATAGTCAAAAGAGGATCTATGACTTCTGGAAGCAGCTCTTTTAGTAGTTTAGATGGAATAGGGTCTAACATACATGTTGTTGGTTTAGATGATTTAACAAGTTTATACAATTCTTCCTCTCCTATAATAGAGAATGAGTGGAATTGTTCCTCAGGGGATCTATAGTGCACTATCTGATGCGATACTGTAGCTGACGGCTGCATGGTTACAATTTTATCTCTGATAGTATCGATCTTGGAAGTAAAGTAGTTCATAAAGTCATTACAGCTGTGCTCTTGGGAAATGCCAACACCTGTTGATGCTTTATTTTTCGTTAATTTAATGACTGTATTGAATAAATACCGGGGGTTATGTTTGTTTTCTTCTAGAAGAGATGAAAAGTAATCAGATCTAGCCCTTTTTAATGCTTTTCTGTAGGATAGGGTAATTTCCCGCCAAGCTATATGAAATAACTCTAGTTTTGTTTTCCTCCAGCTGCGCTCCATTTTCCGGGCTGCTCTCTTTATGGTGCGAGTGTGCTCATTATACCACGGAGTCAAACTGTTTTCTTTAATCTTCCTTAAGCGTAAAGGAGCAACTGTATCTAAAGTGCTAGAAAAGAGAGAGTCCATAGTTTCTGTTTCATCGTCAAGTTTTTCTGCGCTGTTGGATATGCTGAGGAATTGAGATAAATCAGGAAGATTACTTACAAAGCAGTCTTTTGTGGTAGAAGTGATGATTCTACCATACTTGTAACAAGGAGTAGAATTTACAGTTTTAGCTATATGGAGTTTACACAAGACTAGATAATGATCTGAGATATCATCGCTTTGCTGCAGAATTTCAACACCACTAACATCAATTCCATGTGACAGTATTAAATCTAGAGTATGATTTCGACAATGAGTGTCGTGGAGCAGAGAGGGAGAAGATCTCTTCGGCGCAGTCAAAAAAGCTCAAACAGCAGGGTTCCAGGTGACAGAAGCAAGACTTTATTACAATGTAACAAAGCCGAGAGACAGCCGCCACATCCACTGCCTCTGAGTCTTTGTTTGTCCATGCTCCATGTTTTATACACTCTTCTTATCAAAGTTGGTTCTTTCTATTTTTTTCATTTGTTCTGCCTGTCTGATCTTCCATAATTGTCTACCTGCCCCCCCAGCTTATCTTTAATGGTGGCACTTGGCCAAGGCCATCACCTGGAGGCAATCTTGGCCAAGGCCACCACCTGGAGGCAACCACGTAAACAACACATCATACTTCATGTCATCTTCTGGAAATCACCCAACATTTGCAATGGAAGTTTACCACTATTACCTTACCATCTGTTTTTAGAATACTAAGCATTGAAATGATTTCACATAATAACCATTATATTGATTTCTTCATTATCATTCATTCTTTCAATAAACTAATATTTTCTAGTAGGAATTTCACAATATATTCCCCCCTTTGAGACTTAACTAAGTCTCACCACTAAACCCTTTTCCCAGAGTGCAACACCATGAGTCCACCCACTCTTCAATTCATCTATGAACCAATAAAGGTCCGTCATTCAGTCTTTAACAATTGGTTTCTTCATGACGGTGCACTCCAGAGGAAGTCAGACCCAAACATCTCCCCTCCCACTTGACCAGAGAGAAGTAAAAGAATCTGCTTCCCTACCTAAACATTCTTTTGGGGGTCAATGATCAATTACTTAAATCAGCAATATGTATGTAAGCATGTGCAGAAAATGTCTTTGAGCCTTGCCCATGGTTATCATGGTTATGTAGAATATACAGGTGATTAGTCAAAATAATCAAAATTAAAATGAATCAACTTAATGCAAGATAGGTACACCGGTTCATCCCACGTGGCCAGAGGAACTTCAGACATTTCCGGTAGCCTGAAGCGCTATCTGGTGCTGCTGTCCTTCGTTGCCAGAGGAGCTCTCAGGCAAGTCTTTTGCCATCCAGCACTGTCTGTTGTTGGAGTAGATGGTGGGTTTTTAAACCTCCAGTTGAATCTACTCATGCTGCTAAGCACTGAGGTGCTCGTCGATCCTCTTTTTCCTTCAAACTTGCTAGTGATGTTTTCCAGTGTTAAAACAATTAATCATCATACCAATAATAAAATCTTTGATTAGTTTAATCATGTCATAATTATATGAATAATAAAGTAATCGAAACACAACAAACTATTCTCTGGAGGCCGGGCTGAATGAATAATCACTGTTATTGCACCCCTGATAAGTCAGACCCTCAGTCACCCCTCAGAAAATTCCTTCTTTATCATTCCCTTTATCTGATAGCACTGTCTCATAACATGGACAGGGACCTGCTTAAAACCTTCATCTTTTTCTTTTTTGATTGAAAAAAAAATCACATTTTACATTTAATTTAATATAGTAATTTCAACATAAATGATTTATGGAGTAAATAACTTCAGGAAGGGGCATATGCCAAAGGAAAATACATAGTACCCTATAGCTTCCTGCCTACTCTACCCAAATTCTCTAATACTATTCTAAAAAGATAAAAATAAAAAATAATAAAAAAGAAAAAGGCACCCCTTCCCTACCACTCCGTTGTTTCTCAGGAAGGTCTCACACAAAATTATCCAAGTCAAAGTCATCCAGTTCATCCAGTCCAGGTCCCACACTGTGTTTGTTGGTGTACCCAATGTCAATTCCAGTTGGTTTAACCGATATGTTAATCATCTGTTTGGCCGCAGCTTTGGTCAGCATAGACCTAATGAGAGGCACAATACAACAAAACAGTAAAAGAAACACAACAATAGCAATAGCTATTATGATGCCCACTTGAGTTAACCATTGTCCCCAAGCCCCAAAAAGTGAATTAAACCAATTCCCAATATGCTTATCTGCTCCAGCGTTCTTGGTCACTTCCTCTCTCAGGTTTTTCAGTTTCTCCATTGCTTTGGTGAATGACCCATCTGGGGCTGTATTACTTGGAATATAAATACAACAGTCAGTTCCAAGCATTACACATACGCCTTTTTTCGACCAACAACCAGTTCAATGTTTTTTCTGTGCATCATCAGTATAGTTAATAAATCTCTGCTTATTACAATAAATATAGTTTATCCACTCTATATTCTTGATAAAAGGTATCTATATTATGAATATTGACTCAAATCCATATTTTATCTCATTCTTGGCCTTAAATTGCTCTAGAATTCCCTTGATTGGCCATTCAAATGTATGTATACACTTGGGACTGCCTTATTTGCTCTTTTCACTCTTTGTCTATTTGCAAGGACTGTACAGATTCGTTTAGGTCCCCTCCTATATTGTCACCCCTTGTAGTAATCTTACTCAGTCTTCTATTGCTTCTGATTGATTTTATCTTGTCTACATAATCCATTACTAGTGTTTGAATGGCCCTTCTGGGACTGGTATATGGCCTATAGGTGAAGATGTTCCTTTCCTAACATTGTTTTGGGCACAAACGTCACATTCAGATAGATACCCGTCCATCATTGCCTGTAAATAAGACGACCAGTAATCCTGTCGCTTAATTTTTCTAATCACTTCCCCCCTCGCGCAATGGTCAAAACCATGCGCGTCAGAGATTAGGATTGCAAGCAATATAATAGTAGCAATCATATGCCTCTCAAGAAACTGTCAAAGCCCATTTGCATTACATGTTGCTCCCCTTTGTTACCCTACATTAATTTCATTTAATTGCTGCTTCACAGCAATATAAATGAGGCATTTCTATAATAATTCTCGTGTATGTAAGTTTTTTACCTTGGTAGGTGAATGCAAACAATGGTCTGCTCTCTTCTACTAAGGGAATGCTGAAAAAGGGCGGAGCAAAGATAAATCACAGTGAAATAATCAGCAACAGGTGGAACATTAGTTAGCAATTTATGCTGGTTTAGAACTTCAGTAGGCCAATCCTCCACAACCTCATTCACCACTCTCAAATCACGGACCAAACACCATTTTGTTTTATCTGCTTTAGCCACTGGCAATATTGGGGTGTTACTATAGCTAGTAGCACTCCTTCTTTCATTAATCCCTCAATTGTCTTTTTTTTTTTTTTTTATTCCCTCTTCTGCTTCAGGTTTCAAAGGGTATTGTAACTTTCTAGGTGGTTTAGCTCCTGGTCTGAGATTTATTCTAATTGGATTGGCTGACTTAACTAACCCTACATCTGTATCATGTTGAGACCATAGTTCTAATGGTACCTGTTTCTCCATTTCTTTCCTTAATTCAGTTTGCTTTTTTTTTTTTTGATGTCCCTTAACTTTTGGTTCAATTTATGTGTTTATAACCATTCTGGGGACTCCCATTATTGGAGTAGCAAACAAATTTTTAAGATATGCTTTATCTGCTGATTGGAAAATTAGATGATTTTCTGTGGCTTCTCACTTGCTTTTTCTGCTGTTTGCATCATGGGGCCTAAGTCCTTAGAAACACAGTCTTTACATATAAGGCAACATGGGGAACTGAATTTGGTACCTCAAACCATTCATCAATGAATTTTTCCCTATCTATCTGCAGAGCTGCACCTTTTGGTCCTAGAGTTTGGGCTTGCATTTGTGGCTGTCCATAGTTAACTCCTACCGCCATTGGTTGGTTCTGTTGCCAAGGATTTATGGGGCAGTCTCTTCCAGGCCAATTACATCCCCATCACACTCCTGGTGGGCCACCAGCTCTCTGTTGATTGTTGTTAAATCTTCCTCTGCCACGTCCTCCTTGTTGTTGCTGTCTATTCCAGTTCCTGTTGTTTGATTGCTCTGGTTTAAGATATATTACAACTGGTGCTGGTTCTTGTGGTGTATTGACTGTTCCAGCAGCTGTCACTTGTGCTGCTGCAGTCTGATGTACAGGTACAGGCACATTCATTGGTGCTGGTGGATTGACAGGCACTGAAGCATTGACAGGTGCCATCACTGCTGAGAGGTCTTCCTTCTGTACTGCTTGGACCTTCTTCTTCTTGTTGAGTAGTTCTTCAAGCTGCATCCGAGTCAGTTTTCTTTGCAGCTCCTTTTCTTGGGTCTTCATCTTTAGCTCTTGTCTTCTGTATTGTTCCACAGCATGGACCACATGGTCTCTGAACTCTTTGTGTGACTTTGAATTCAGACCTACCACATCCTCCAGCTTCACTTTCATTGCTGCAGGCATGGCTTCCACAATGGAGGTCCTGAAGAGTGCTGTCAGTACTCTGTCTTGTTCTGGATCTCTTTCCAGTTCTTCTTTCCATCGTTTCAGTTGTTTCTGAATGTAGGTGGTGGGGTTCTCAGTTTCTCCCATTGGTTCCCCCTTCAGGAAATTTGGATCAGTTTGCATTGGATATTCGGTCCTCTTGGTGTTTGGCAGGATTTCAACAGGTCATCTGGATATTCTATATCTTGCATGATCAATGTACCAGCTACTTATACTGCTTTTGCTGGGCATAATCATGTGAGCTTGGACGTAGTTGCTCTGTTTGACTGTTGTTCAACAGTTCACTTATCTCTTGTCGCAATGATGTCACAGCTTGGTCATATTCTTCTCTTGTCATGTTGACAGCGTGCTTGAGATTCTCTCTTGTCCTGTTGCACCTTTCCTCCATGTCCTCCAGTGCTTCCTGGATGGAGTCTGTAGGTGTCACTCTCCCTTCAGAGGCTTCTTCGAGTTATTTTTCTTGATCGTTCTCCTCCTCCTCTTCATCCATTGGTGTTAAATGTTTGTGGCAGTCTTCCAATTCTTCAAGCATTTCTGAAAGACAATGATATGAGAGTGGCTCACCTTTTTTCTCTTCCTCTTTGCAGTCTCTGGCCCCCCTTCTTTCAATCCTTGACTCCTCCTGGTAGGTTGTCCTCTCTCTTTCTCTTTGTCGTGGCTGTGACAGTGGTGTAAATGTTCTCAGCCTCTGCTCCTGTGAGTTCAGCCCCTCCCTCATGGCTGAGTGAGTGTGTTGTTCTTCCCTGATGTCTGTCTGCTCTTTCCCTCACCTCATCTCTGCAGCTCTATTAATTTCTATCAGTTTCTGTGTTTGAATCATGTACATATCCCTCCAATTCTATTGGCCCTTTTAAATCTATTGTTCCCTATATTAAAGGCATTTGGTTTACAGTTTGATCGCAGGAAGGAGCATATGGAGGCGGCCTTTCTGCTTTTATTTCGTTCTTTTTATTCTCCCTTTCCAATTTCAATAATTTGATTCCATGTTGCTTAAACATGGCAAATACCCCTAATTCTTGTTCCCTTTTTTCATTTCGCTTTTTGGATTTTGTCATTGGTCTTGTAATTTATTTATTTTTTATTATTATTTTTTTTTTAACAAGACCTCTATTTCTCTACACATTATCACATCAAATGTTCCCTCTGCTGGCCATTTGGTAACCAATTTCTCTGTTCTTTCTGCCCACTTTTTCGAGAAATCCCTTATTGCTTCTTTACAGGCTGGATTTTTGGAAATCAATAATTCTACTGGAGTTGACTTTTTTTGAAAATCAAACTTATTAATTCGTTTAATGTAATGAATTATTATTATTTAGTTTCCCTTTAGTGATTTACCTCTCTAATCCCAGCACCTTAATTAATAGCTAATCTTCACCAGGCTCATCAGACGAGGACCACTAAAAGAATCCGACCCCTGATTTTCACCTGGACTTTTGCTGGGCAGAGGACTTATCACCTTATTTATGAAAGCTGGATAGTTTGTCTCAAATATTTCAAAATAATCACCATATGTTTTCTAGTTAATAATTTGAAGGGTAACACAAGGCCTCCTGGTTCTTTCCATTGCAAATTGCTTTTTGTCCAAATTATGTTTTCTCTCAAGCTAAATGCCTCAAAACTCCACAGCCTTCTCAAATGAAATCTGCGACCTGTAGCCGTCACTCCTCCTGCCCAAATTGAGTAAGTGAAAGATGGCATGAATTCTATGCAAAATTCTTGTGTCTTGAACACACTAATGTTCAATTCATCTCTTGTACACCACATTAGGTTTAGGGGTTCCATATAATCAATCAATAAACTTTTTCCTATAATGTTCAAATTTTTCTACTCCTTGTCCCCTTTCTTTTCTTATTCACAACTACTCTGTCTGTCACTTTTGTTTCTTTCTCTTTTATTCAGTTTAATTGAGCATTGATTTCAGCATGTCAAACTGCTGTGATTCTGCTTTTTCTTGATCTTTTTGGATTTCCACCCACAAATGTTGTATATTGTGGCTGAGTTCTTCTCTCAATTATCACCTATAAGCATCTCACAGTTCTGCCAGTCATATCCATTGACTGTGCATCTCCTGTTTCTTTTGACCTAAACAGAATTTTAGATGTCCAGATCACTTCTCTTGTATCATCTGATATTCTGAGATGTACATTACCAAGGATTGTAGCTCTTGTTTCAAGTACTGACCACTGGCCTACCCAGTTGCGCTTCAGATAGGGTGCTACCACTGGATCGACTGGAATATCAATTACATTTAATGCAGTTTCCAATTGGGAAGATGCTGGAGCACAGAGCCTGAAAAAATTATTTACCAATTTACCACTCGTTATATGTTTGAAAACCACATCCTCCCAAGGTATTACTGGCCATTCAATTGATTTTTCTCTCAAATTTGTGATTTTGGTCAATTTTCTAAGAAAACTATTTTTCTTGAATTCTGTCAACCTTTGTACCTGTCCATCCAAATCAACAAAACTTGATTCCATCCAAAAATGGTTGTGGATCCCTTGTGTTTTTACCAAGGTCTCCTGAAATTGCTGATATTCTTTTTCACTTTCCCATTCATTTAAATCATCAAGGTGTTTCTTTTTCTCTGTTTCTTTCATTCTATTTTGGATGAGACGGGCACAAAATGACCACTCAAATATCTCCTCCGTTTGTTCCTCCCTTTCTTCCTCCCTCCTTCACACTCCTACCTTCACTATCAGCAGCACTTACACGCACACACTTAGCTTACACACACATTCAGTGCCCCCACTCTCACTTTCTCCTTGTAGCCCCTCCTTTCTCTCACTCACAAGATTCCTCTCTCAGCCCCTCCTTTCTCTCATAGACACACTTGGTTCATATGCTCATTCTTACTACAGGAGAGAAACAAAAACTTTTCAGTGTTATTTATTTTATATATGGTGACAATTTGACCAATCTTCAAATAATCAATAGAGCCAATTCGTTGTAATGTTATTAGTTTTAAAATAATTGTTCTAATTTCTCTCACATTCTCTCAGTTCACACAACTCACACGGCAATACACACACTACTTGCAGCACTCACACTCTTACACTTTGCTCATGAGCACACATACACACAATCAGTTCATGTATCCATATACACACAATGAGCTCATACACTTATGTACACAAGGCCCCCACTTTCTCTCCCTCTATTTACAACTGCAGCAAAATCAAACACCTGATCTCTCTCTCCTCTTTTGGAAGGTGATCAGTTGCTCTTTTTCTTTAACAATAATTTAGTTTCACAATTTAGATCACAACGTTGATAATTTGGACGATGTCCAAACAATCAACAAAGCCAATTCTATGGAGTATTCTTTGTTCTTTCAACTTTTACAATTATGTTAACATACTCCATTCAATATAGTGTCTTTATTTCAGACTTATAATTATTTACACTGATTCTTCACTCTGTTTCTACCAAAAAATATTTACATATTTACACATCCCTTTCTTGTATTCATTTCAGTCAAACCAAAAGGCATTCACATCAGACACATATCATTCTCATCCAATCACACAAACATTCATTTAATGCATTAACACATACAAATATCTCTTCTCAACATATAATGGACAATACAAAGACTAACACTTTAACTCTCTAGTCTGCAGACACCCGCCCGATCAGACCTTCGGTCATGAGAGTCCACCAGGGCCAAGCTTTTAACCAACCTACAAGCTGCTCCCTGGTATCCCTGGACCTCTCACTTAGGAAGCGGTAACCACGGGTTTTAAGCCCCTCTTGGGCAGCCCCTCTTGGGCTTCTCTTAGGCCTCATGCACCTCTTGTGCTTCTCACTCTGTGCCTCCCTTAGGCACTGCACCTCTTGTGCTTCTTTCACTACGCCCTCGTGAGTGTCGATCAGGGCCAGGCTTTTACCAACCTACAAGCCGCTCCCTGATATCCCTTTGACCCCCCACTTGGGAAGCGTCAATATACCTCTGTGAGAATCTACCAGGGCCAGGCTTAACCAACCTACAAGCCGCTCCCTGGTATCCCTTGATCTCCCACCTAGGATATGACGCTTGGACTACTAAACTATTCTACTAAGGGCGTATCTTTTGGAACCTGGAACCCGTCAATCTATATCCACTTACTTTACACATTCTCATATTTAATATTTTGATACTAGTCTTACATTCGTTGATTGGTGAAGCCCTGTCCCAGATTACCATCACAGGCGTGACCTTAGTTAACTACGCAAACAATCTTATTTCCAATATAAGCAAAATTGCTTTACCTCTTATAGACGTCTTTAATTTCGGATTAGTTTGCATGTCAACCCGGCCCCGCCCGCAAGGGCTCTCCCGGACACCGGACCTCAATCCAATCCTGTTCGTGACGCCAAGTTCTATGTCGTGGAGCAGAGAGGGAGAAGATCTCTTCGGCGCAGTCAAAAAAGCTCAAACAGCAGGGTTCCAGGTGACAGAAGCAAGACTTTATTACAATGTAACAAAGCCGAGAGACAGCCGCCACATCCACTGCCTCTGAGTCTTTGTTTGTCCATGCTCCATGTTTTATACACTCTTCTTATCAAAGTTGGTTCTTTCTATTTTTTTCATTTGTTCTGCCTGTCTGATCTTCCATAATTGTCTACCTGCCCCCCCAGCTTATCTTTAATGGTGGCACTTGGCCAAGGCCATCACCTGGAGGCAATCTTGGCCAAGGCCACCACCTGGAGGCAACCACGTAAACAACACATCATACTTCATGTCATCTTCTGGAAATCACCCAACATTTGCAATGGAAGTTTACCACTATTACCTTACCATCTGTTTTTAGAATACTAAGCATTGAAATGATTTCACATAATAACCATTATATTGATTTCTTCATTATCATTCATTCTTTCAATAAACTAATATTTTCTAGTAGGAATTTCACAATATGAGTAGGTCCTGAAACTTGTTGTCTAACCCCGATAGAGTTCAGAATGTCTATGAATGCTGATCCTAATGCATCTTTTTCATTATCGACATGGATATTAAAATAACCAACAATTAAGACTTTATCTGCAGCCAGTACTAACTCTGATAGAAAATCAGAAAATTCTTTAATGAAGTCTTGGTGGTGCCCTGGTGGCCTGTACACAGTAGCCAATACAAACATCACAGGGGATTTATCACTAACACGTGTTTCTCTAGATAATGTTATACGCAGCACCATAACTTCAAACAAGTTATACTTAAAGCCTGCCCTCTGAGAAATACTGAGAATATTGCTATAAATTGTCTCCAGGGCCACCCCGCCGGGCTGTCCACCAGAGTCACAATACGTTACACGGACCCAACGCACACCTCTCATTCACTCTGTGCACTCGTCAATGGGCACTGGCCACCCCGGGGTCAACGCTACCCTCTCGCTGCTGAAAGATCGCTACTGGTGGCCTAACATGGCTAGGGATGTGAGAAGGTTCGTTCAGGGTTGCGAGGAGTGTGCCATATACAAAAGCCCTCGTCATCTCCCAGCAGGCAAACTCCTCCCGCTGCCGGTTCCAAACTGGCCATGGTCACACCTAGGGGTAGATTTTGTCACAGACTTGCCTGCCTCCAATGGGAACACCTGTATTTTGGTTATTGTAGATCGATTCTCCAAGTCCTGCCGATTGATCCCCCTCAAGAATCTGCCAACGGCTATGGAGACAGCCGAACTTATGTTTAATCATATCTTCAGGTATTTCGGCATTCCAGAAGATATTGTCTCCGACAGGGGTCCTCAGTTTATCTCACGTGTATGGAAGAACTTCTTCAAACTCCTAGGTGTGACCGTAAGTCTGTCGTCAGGTTACCACCCTCAGACTAACGGGCAGACGGAGAGGAAGATCCAAGAGATCGGGCGCTTCCTGCGTACCTTCTGCCACGGCCACCAGGACTCTTGGAACCAGTTCCTTGGCTGCGCTGAGTACGCTCAAAACTCCCTTCGTCAATCATCCACTGGACTCACTTCCTTCCAGTGCGTGCTCGGTTTCCAGCCACCCATGTTCCCCTGGACCAGAGAACCTTCGGATGTTCCTGCGGTGGATTACTGGTTCTGAGAGAGCGAGAGGGTCTGGGATGAAGCGCATCAACATCTTCAACGAGCTATCTGCAGGCGCAAGATGACCGCAGACCTTCGAAGGTCCCACGCGCCCCCTTACCAACCGGGGCAGAAGGTCTGGCTGTCCACGAGAGACATCCGATTGCGCCTGCCCTGTAAGAAGCTCGCTCCCAGATTCGTTGGCCACTTCACCATTCAGAGACAGATTAATCCGGTCACTTTTCAGTTAAATCTACCTCCACAATACCGGATTCACCCCACTTTCCATGTGTCCCTTCTAAAACCTTACCACTCTCCTGTCTCTCCCTCCACAGACCCTGGTCCGAGTAAAGAACTCCCTCTCCCGCTGATTCTGGAGGATGGTGCCATCTACGAGGTTCGGACGATCCTGGACTCCCGACGTCGTGGTGGTCAACTGGAATACCTCGTAGATTGGGAGGGTTACGGCCCAGAGGAGAGGTCATGGGTTCCCAAGAATGACATCCTGGATCCGGCTCTCATTGAGGAATTCCATTCCAACTTCCCAGATCGTCCAGCACCCAGAGCCAGAGGCAGACCACCACGCCGTCGGGCCCCTCGGCCCTCTGGAGCAGGCCGTGGTGAGGGGGGTAATGTCACAGATCGGCCAGGCTCCACCGCCAGTCCATCACTACGATCACAGTCACCTGAGTATTGATTCAAGTCACCTGCACCTCATTGGCACTCAATCACCACAGCACTACTTAAGCACACACCCCACGCCAACCAGTTGTCTGATCTCGTTCTTACGAAGTGGACTCTCTATACTCTTCGCTATTACTTACCTGATACTCACCTCTCGTTTTACCTACCTCCAGTGCCTCTCCAGCGTCAGCTCCCGGGATCTCCATCATCTGCTCCTCGTCCCAGTCCTTCACGCCTCTCCTCCATATCATCCTGGGGTGTGTGCTCCTTCAAGTCATCCACGAGTTCCTGGCAAGACAAAGACTTTACTCAATATATCCTTTCACCATTACATCAAGTATCAAAGAAGCTACTCACCTCCATCCACTGCTTACCATCTGCTGAATCAATAAACATTGTGTTATAACTATTATCCTCTGTGTCCAGTCTGCTTCCATAACACGTGCAGTGCCCAAACAAACATTTTTACGCATGTGAAGAATTTTACGCGAATATTGGAACATGAGTGAAGTATAAAGCCATGTTTAGGCTATTACGTTTGAAATATGGATATTTATCTTACAAGAACGCATAGATTCACTACAGAAGGCCTTTATTCACCCCCCGGAGTCGTGTGAGGGACGTTTTATTACGAATATGCATACTTTATTTCATGTCTTTTGAACTGTGGTCAACTAATACCCGTTTAGTTCCACTGAAAGGCTTGGAGGGGCCAGGACTATATTTAATATAATTCTGATTGGATTCGTCTGAAAGAATAAAGTCACATACACCTAGGATGCTTCGAAGGTGAGTAAAACACAAGCTAATTTTCATTTTTGGGTGAACTAACCCTTTAATATTTATTTATGTGCCTTTATTATAAAGTGTAAAGCTTGCAGCTGACTTCATAGCTGAATGTCTTGGCATTTATTTAATCTTTCTATTACCCAAGATGAAAACCCAAAGATTTGAAAGTCTGCTTTCGTTTTTCCTCTTTTTAAAAGGGGAATTAATCACAATTAAATTAATAAAAAATAAGTAAATAAATAAATAAAAAGCTTTTTGATTGACAGAACAATTCTCAAATACATCAATGAAATTGCTGGCATGATCCCAAGCTGATTCTGAGACTGCAACTCTGCAATGCTTTGGCATAATAACATCAAACTTTTTATGTGTTATTCTCACCGCACACTGACCACACCATAATAATTTGATAACAGTGCAACCTGTTAGTCAAAAGTGATAAGCAATTAAATCATATTAATAGTGATTGTACTTGTGATTTGAGATTGAATAGTAAATAAATAGTTATTAAATAGTTACTAAAGAGAACAATATCACACTTTAAAATAATAATAATAATAATAATAATAATAATAATTAATAATTAATAATAATAATAATAATAATAATAATAAATAAATAAATCTGTATAAAGGTATTGGTAATTTTTGCCATAATATCATTCATTAAATTCTAAACACAATACAGTGTAATTCAAACTGCAAAAATCAATACAAAAAAATCCTTCACATTAAAACAGTAGGCCTACATTGGGCTTTATTCTTACAGAATCCAGGCTATTTATTCTATGAAACTTCTCTGTTGGTCACTTGAATACAAAGAATCAAACTAGAATTTAATTGGATTCACAAGGTCTTACCTGAATGACACTGGCAGCTCTCTTGAGATTCAGTGTGCGGTATCCTTTCTTTTAATTTCTCTCTCTCTCTCTCTCTCTCTCTCTCTCTGTACTGAGTCACTGTAATAATGAGCAATATTGTGCTATTTATTACGCAGCACTCTGTGTAATAAATCCCCAGGCAAGCTCTATATATATGTTTTGAAACATGATTGGTTGATTGTGATTCCCATTTGGCCATTTGATTTAATAATTAATTTGTTCATTTTGAATAGGATGGCTCAAAAAAAAAAAAAAAAAAAAATTCTATGTCGAATCCGATGTGAACAAGACATTAATTGTTGAGATCTAAGCAATCAGTTCACCCAATCTCAATCTGCATTTAAATTCAAACTATGTAATTCGTATTGGATGTGATTTAGAAAAAAAAGTGTCACGACTCCTGTCCATGCACTCCCGTTCGTTCACCAGCAGAGGTCACCCGCACACCACATGGACTATTGCACTACACTACTATCGCACTTCACTCCGGACTACGGTTCCCATGATCCATTGCACTGATTGCACACAGCTGTACCAATCACACGCTCACACCTGAGAACTATCACACAATCACACACGCTACATAAGCCTTGGACTTCCTCTCTGTCTCTGCCGAGTATTGTACGCAAATATCTTAGTGATAGCTACCCTACGAAGCCCTCTTAGTTGTCTTAGTCTTGCCTTGCCTGTCTTCCCGTGTTTGATTCTAGCCCCGTGTTTCCTGGATTAACCCTTGCCTTGCCATTCGGACTCTGTTTGCCCCTCGTTTGGATTATTGCTGTTTACCTGGATTTACTCTCTCTGCCTTGCCCTTTGGATATTGTTCGCCGATCGTCGACCCACGCTTGCCCTAGGACTACTCTTTGTCTTGCCTGTGTTATACCTGTTTGCCATTGTTTCGACCCTGCCTGTATTTATGACCATGTCTTTAAATAAAAGCTTGCATATGGATCTGCACGTCTCACATCTCATCAGCCCCGTTACAGAATACTCGGCCACACAAGGATCCAGCAGCTTTTTAAACGAACATTTGTCAGGTATGGACACCACAAGAATTTTGTTTGCCCTTAAACAAGGCCCACGATCACTGGAAAACCATATTAGAGAGTTTTTAGCCATAGCACACTATTCAGATTTACCGGATATTATCTTAATAGAGATTTTCTGCGATGGCATAAATCAACCACTCAAGTCTAAGCTTAGACGCGAGGGTCCGCGTTCATCACTCGCTCATTTTATGGATTATGCTTTGTTGACTGTTGGCTCTTTGTTCACTGTGGGTTTCGCGGAGGAAGAATGCGACACCGCATCCGTGACTGAAATGGCGGCTGCACAGGAGCGCGCTCACATAATGGCGGCCACAGCAACACCCCGTCATGCCATTGCTGCCAATCACGAGTCAAGTCAAGTCACAGTGGATATTCATGAGTCAAGTCACTGCTGATCATCCAGAGTCCGAGCACGTCTCAGCTGATCATCCAGAGTCCGAGCACGTCTCAGCTGATCATCCAGAGTCCCAGCACGTCACTACTGATCATCCAGAGTCTCGTCACGTCACTGCTGATCATCCAGAGTCTCGTCACGTCACTGCTGATCATCCAGAGTCTCGTCACGTCTCAGCTGATCTGCCAGAGTCTCGTCACGTCTCAGCTGATCTGCCAGAGTCTCGTCACGTCTCAGCTGATCTACTAGAGCCTCGTCACTTCTCAGCTGATCTACCAGAGTCTCGTCACTTCTCAGCTGATCATCCAGAGTCATGTCACGTTCTGTCTGCCACTCCCAGATATTCAAGGTCAGTTTTTCGGTATTCTATTCTGGTATCCAGTGTGAGGGATGCACCGCTGGTGTCTGCACGTGCAGCTGGTATCCCCAAATCCACTCACTCCAACCCTTCTGCCCCTGAACTAATTACCCTGTTTGAAGCGCTTCCCATGATGGGGATCGCTTTATGTTGCGTTTGGGCTGCGTACACCACCACCGAACTGCCTGAGGTGGCGGCGTCCACTGAGATGTCTCCAGAGGTGGCGGCTGATGCTGCAGAACCTCTTGGGGTAGTGTCGCTCGCTGCTGTGTCTCCAGAGGCGTTGTTGCCTATTTCAGATTCGTGTACGGTGGTGGCATCCAGCAAAGAACTCTCATCCTGCCCTGAAATGGCTATGAAGGCCGTCTGTGAACTCTCGTCCTGCCCTGTAACGGCTATGAAGGCCGTCTGTGAACTCTCGTCCTGCCCTGTAACGGCTATGAAGGCCGTCTGCAAATCCTCGTCCTGTCCGGTCACGGCCACGGAGGCTGCTTTTGAACATTTGCCCTACTCTGAACCGGCCGAGGAGGCCATCTCTGAACTCTCGCCCCATTCTGAACCAGCCATAGTGGCTGATTGTGAACTGCCTGTCTGTCTCGTCTCTGCTAATGTGTCTGAGTTCGAACTGTCTATCTTGCCTATCCCTACCATGGAAACTTTAAATGAACTTTCTGTATGCCCTACTAACCCTGTCACTGCCCTAGAGACTATCAATGAACCTGTTATCTGCCCCCTCAGTCCAGTCATGATCCTAGAAACCTTAACTGAGCTTTTAACTCTGTCCGTCATGAGCCCAGAGACTATAAATACACTCCATTTCTGTCCCGTTACCCCTGTAATTTCCAGAGAGCCCACTAATGAACTGTTCGCCCGGAAAACTATTGATGGACTTCTTGTGTTCCCTGCCTCGGTCCTTGAGGCCATATATGCTCTGCCTGTCTCTTGTGTCTCAGTTTCCCCTAGGTCCCAGTCTCTGCCATGGGCTTCTGCTCCGCCGTGGAGGTCGTCTACTCCGTCTGCTCCGCCGTGGTGGTCATCTGTCCTGCTCTGGGGGTCTTCTGCTCCACCTGTTCTGTCTGCTCCGCCATGGTGGTCTGCTATCTGGCTCTGGTGGTCTTCTGCTCCACCTGTACCATCTGCTCCACCCTGGTGGGCTCCTGCTCCGTCTGCTCCACCCTGGAGGGTTTCTGCTCCGTCTGCTCTGCCCTGGTGGGCTCCTGCTCTGCCGTGGAGGTCTTCTACTCCGCCCTGGTGGGCTCCTGCTCCGCCGTGGAGGTCTTCTACTCCACCCTGGTGGGCTCCTGATCCGTCTGCTCCGCCATGGAGGTCTTCTGCTCCGCCATGGAGGTCTTCTGCTCCGCCCTGGTGGGCTCCTGCTCCACCGTGGAGGTCTTCTGCTCCACCCTGGTGGGCTCCAGTCCCGTCTGCTCCGCCCTGGTGGGCTCCAGTTCTGCCTGCTCCGCCCTGGCTTCCTGCTCTGCTGGCTCTGCCTCGGTCCCCGACCACTCTACTGCCAGGTGGACCTGGCCCTCCGTCCCTCCCCCTGTTCCGCCTCCACTCCACCACCCTCCTGGATTGTATAAGCACGTCTGGAAGCCGCTCCTTGGGGGGGGGGGGGGGGCTATGTCACGACTCCTGTCCATGCACTCCCGTTCGTTCACCAGCAGAGGTCACCCGCACACCACATGGACTATTGCACTACACTACTATCGCACTTCACTCCGGACTACGGTTCCCATGATCCATTGCACTGATTGCACACAGCTGTACCAATCACACGCTCACACCTGAGAACTATCACACAATCACCCACGCTACATAAGCCTTGGACTTCCTCTCTGCCTCTGCCGAGTATTGTACGCAAATATCTTAGTGATAGCTACCCTACGAAGCCCTCTTAGTTGTCTTAGTCTTGCCTTGCCTGTCTTCCCGTGTTTGATTCTAGCCCCGTGTTTCCTGGATTAACCCTTGCCTTGCCATTCGGACTCTGTTTGTCCCTCGTTTGGATTATTGCTGTTTACCTGGATTTACTCTCTCTCCCTTGCCCTTTGGATATTGTTCGCCGATCGTCGACCCACGCTTGCCCTAGGAATACTCTTTGTCTTGCCTGTGTTATACCTGTTTGCCATTGTTTCGACCCTGCCTGTATTTATGACCATGTCTTTAAATAAAAGCTTGCATATGGATCCGCACGTCTCACGTCTCATCAGCCCCGTTACAAAAAGTAAACACAAACATCCAGCCATAAACATAATAGTAACTGGGGCAAAAGCACAGTGTACAAATTCATAGTAATTAAACATCAATTCACTACAACATGAAATAGTTACAAATAGAGATTGTTTTGGAGAAACTGTGATGTGCAAAGTGCTTGACTGAGCTTCAGTTTTTTAATGCCTTGTTTGAGAGTAAGAACGAGTTTCGGTTGTAAGTTTCCCACTGGTTATATATATATATATATATATATATATATATATATATATATATATATATATTTATATTTATATTTATATTTATCAGGGGGTTTGTGCTCGTTATAGTCCTCATCTCTGACTGTGGTTTTAGTAATAGAACTTTTTACAAAAATCTGACATTATGTAAATGCAGGGTAAAGTTAGTTCTGCTACAGGTCTGCTCCTATTACATGAGTATGCTCTTTTCTAAAATAACTTACTTTATCTTGTTTTGTTCTTGTGCAATATATAAGTAAATAAAATGTTACTTTGCAATGTATATGCCCTCTCAGTTTGCTAGTGTGGTCGTTTGTTTTGTTTTTAAGAAATGTACTCATTAAATCATTTATCTGCTTGCATCACCATGTAAGGAGGAATTTTTAAAACAACATTTTTAACTTCAATACATATTGAAATTAAGCTTAACTCATGCAAAAACAATATAAACAATATTATGGTGCTAATACTGATAGAATAAAACCAAGAGCCACATTCACAAACCATGTAAGCAATAAGGTACGAGAGGCTATGCTGTATTGTGAATAAATAACGGCTGAAGAAGCCCTGACTACAACATAGCACACCTCAAGTACCGTATTGCTTATATAAAATGGTTACCACACAATGCACATATTAAAACCAAAAATGTTTTTTATTTATTTATTTATTTTTAAATAATTTTTAGCATTACATGCTATCCTTCCGCTAAAACATAGTCCCTGACGCTGACAGTAAAAGGCAAGAAAATGTTCCTGTAACATGCTTTATTTTATGCATCTCAAAAAAAAACAAAAAAAAAAACAAAGAATAAGAACTGTTCTCATACACTATGCACTTTATGTTTTTTAATACTATATGAAATTTTCTCACACACATAGCCCTACATCTGCTTTTCTTTGAGCATGAAGAGTTTCTTTGATGGGGGAAGGTTGTGGTCTCAACATTAAAGGTGAATGCAGCAACATAATTCCAGCAGGGGTCACTCATACATCATTAAACAAATAACAGATAGTTAATTTTGTTGAAATACATAATATCTTGTGTAGTGTATTGGCTAAATATATTACAATAGGGAGGTTCCTTTAAGGGGGCAAAAGACTGGGAGGGGAGTCTCCCCGAGGGGAAGTGGGGTGTTACTCAGACTGTTCTATGTGCTGGCTGAAGATGTATGTTCTGTTCTGTGTTGCATCGAGTTCAGTAAAAGTTTCCAGATTTGTAGATTGGACTCAAGTCATTTCAGTGGCCATGTATCAGGTTTATAAAGCACTGTATAGGATGAGCTGCTGAACAATGATGTTACAGCCATCAATAGAGCTGAAGGTACTACATGTGAACACATAATCATAGCTGTAGATTTAGGTGGGGCTGATACAGACATGTTTCTACCAACTTTCTGAAAACCTGAAATGTTTAATTAGTAATGACCTGTTACTCAGAATAAAACTACAATTTTCACAAATCTGCACTAGATTTATAGCCTCCTGACTACCAGCAAAAAATAAATAAATAAATAAATAAATAAATTGTGTATTTAGTATTTTGTCATGCCATTACGTTGTTTAGAACATAAGAAAGAAATTGAAAAATACAATTTTTGAAAATGGTATTTTATTCTTATGTCGGGACTTTAAAATCTCCTGTTTTTTTTTTTTTTTTGTTGTTTTTTTTTGTTTGTTTTTAATAAAAAGACATGAAAAGGCAAAAACAGTGGGATTTTTGTTTTAATCACAAATCAGTTTTCATTTTTTATACCAAACTTTATATAACTTTATATATAGATTCTCAACTATATTATGAAAGATATTTTTAAAAAACATTCTTCTTTATGCAAAGTGTGTGTAAAATGGCCATAAATGAGTTTTTCTGTTATATACAATGTATCTATAAACTGTATCTAATTTGCATAATAATGTGTTTTTGGGGCAACATAGAATGAACAATACTTGTTAATTATTACTCCCATAAGTGCAATAATGGGAGTAATAATTAACAAGATTTTCAGAATAATATCTAATATTTTATAGGAATATTGATATTTATATTTTTTTCTCTATTCATTTGTTGTGTCTCCCAAAATGTGTAATAAACATGCTTTAAGTTCTGGTGTCCTCTACGGGGGACATGTATGAAATCAATGTCCTGTTTCATAACAGAAGGTCATATTTTGATTTGAAACCCCATAACATTTTCCTGAGATGTTGGTTTATGACAAACAATTTGAAAATTAGTCAGAATTAAATGATAATTACACAATATTATCATATTTCCATAAGGGTGTTGCACTTGATCACTAAAATAATGCTAGCTATTTTTGAAGACCAAGGAAAGGGAGTGGTCAAAGTCAAACCTCCAATCATTCAGTATCTCTGAAAAGCCCTGAATGTGCTCTAAGTCTGTACAGGACATCCAGACTTAAAACTGTGGCATGTAACATCTCAGAGAAATCGCTAAAAAAAATAATGTCCTCTACAGAGGACAAAACTCCATAGCTGGTAGTCAGGAGGATATAGGTGCTACAAAATTTGTTTACTTAATTTACTTTTGTTGATATAAATAATAATAATAATAATAATAATAATAATAATAATAATAAACTAACTAACTAACTAACTAAATATATATATATATATATATATATATATATATATATATATATATATATACAGTGGGTACGGAAAGTATTCAGACCCCCTTCACTTTTTTCAATTTTGTTATGTTGCAATCTGATACTACAATTGTTTAAATTCTTTTTTTTTTTCTCATTACTCTACACTCTGTCCTTTATAATGACAAAGTGAAAACAGAATTTTTGAAATGTTTGTAAATTTATTAAAAAGAAAAAACTGAAATATCACATTTACATAAGTATTCAGACCCTTTACTCAGTACTTAGTTGAAACACCTTTGGCAGCAATTACAGCCTCGAGTCTTTTTGGGTATGACGCAACAAGCTTTGCACAACTGGATTGGGGGAATTTCTGCCATTCTTCTTTGCAAATCCTCTCAAGCTCGGTCAGGTTGGATGGGAACCGTCTGTTGACAGCCTTTTTCAGGTCTCTCCAGAGATGTTCGATAGGGTTCAAGTCAGGGCTCTGGCTGGGTCACTCTAGGACATTCACAGAGTTGTCCCTAAGCCACTCCTGTGTTGCCTTGGCTGTGTGCTTAGGGTCATTGTCATGTAAGAAGGTGAACCTTCGGCCCAGTCTGAGGTTTTGAATGCCCTGGACTGGGTTTTCATTAAGGCTATCTCAAAATTTTGGTGCATTGAGCTTTTCTTCTACTCTGATGAGTTCCTCAGTCCCTGCCGCTGAAAAACAGTCCAACAGCATGAGGCTGCTACCACCACACTTTACTTTTGGGATGGTACTCTGCAGGGGATGAGAAGAGCCGGTTTCCTTCAAACATGATGCTTAGAATTGAGGTTCATCAGACCAGGTAATCTTGTTTCTCAGAGTCTGAGGGTCCTTTAGGTGCTTTATTGCAAATTCCAAGTGTGTTTTCATGTGTCTTCACTGAGGAGAGGATTGAGTTTGGCCACACTCCCATAAAGCCCAGATCGGTGGAGTGTTGCAGTGATGTTTGTCCTTCTGTAGGTTTCTCCCATCTGCATATATGATCATGGAGCTCAACTAGAGTGACCACCAGGTTCTTGGTCACCAGTCTAGACAAGCCCCTTCTCCATCAATTGCTCAGTTTGGCTGGGGACCAGCTCTTGGAAGAGTCCTGGTTGTGCCAAACTTCTTCCATTTGAGAATTATGGAAGCCACTGTGTTCTTGGGAACCTTCAGTGCAGCAGAATTTTTTTTGTAGCCTTCCTCAGATCTGTGCCTCAATACAATCCTGTGTCTGAGCTCTGCAGGCAGTTCCTTTGACCTCGTGGCTTGGTTTTCGCTCTGATATGCATTATCAGCTGTGAGGCCTTTTACAGAGAGGTGTGTGCCTTTCCAAATCATGTCCAATCAATTTAATTTAACACAGGCGGACTCCAATCAAGGTGTAGAAACATCTCTGCAATGATCAAGAGACATGGGAGGCACCTGAGCGAAATTTCAAGTGTTGTTGCAAAGGGTCTGAATACTTATGTAAATGTGATATTTCAGTTTTTTCTTTTTAATAAATTTACAGACATTTCTAAAATTCTGTTTTCATTTCATCATTATGAGCTACAGAGTGTAGATTAATGAGGAAAAAAATGAATTTAAACAATTGTAGTATCAGGTTGCAAAATAACAAAATTGAAAAAAGTGAAGGGGGTCTGAATACTTTCCGTACCCACTGTATATATATAGAGAGAGAGAGAGAGAGAGAGAGAGAGAGAGATTATTCATGCCTCTTACTAAAAAAAAACAGTCAGAGCTCAGATATGAGATAAACTAACAACCAGCAATAGAAAAAAAAAAAAAAAAATATATATATATATATATATATATATATATATAGATTGGACACGCTCTTATGCCATGAGAACAGCATTGTAATCTCCTGAATATATCTAGGTAAGAAACAGGTGTTGTTTTTTTTATTTATTTATTTATTTTTTTTAGACTAGAATTCATGAATGTTTTCAGACTTATGATTCTGATTTGTTGTATGTTTTGTTGACATTATAAGTTTTGTATCATTTAAAGTTGCTCACCATTTATGCAGCACAGATACTATTTTTCCCCTTATTGATTCACTTACATATTTTCAGCTGGATATCACAAAGAGATAAAAGAGAGACTGGAATATGGAAACTTACCCATTTAAATGGAAGCTGGAGGCTGATCAGCTGGAGGTGAAGGTCAGGTTGTCCATCTTCACCATCATTAATGCGTGTGCAGGTCTACCAGCTCTTGTTTGGTCTGTCAGTGATCTAATTCATCACACAAAGAATGGACACCGTATTTCAGTCTTCATCATCCTCCTCCTCCTCACTGACTTTGTTGAGATTCTCTTGAGTCCCTTCATACTGATAAAATATCTCTTAAATGAGACCCCCTCCTATAAGGACTGGACAAGTAGGGATTTGTGGTCTTTATGGTGGTCATTAAGACTCTATGGTCTCCTCCTGAACCAACTGGTGGCACTAGAGGGAATTCTCTCAGTGAAATATCCACTGTATACTGCTTCTGTTTTCTCTGCAAACTTGTGCATATTTGCGTTTCTTTGTATATTAATTTGTGACATTTTTTTAAAAGATAGATATTATTTCTTTTATGTTCTTTTTGTGTTAATTGCATCAGTGGTCACATGGATAATGTCTTGTGGAGTTTCATGTTCTGCTGATCGTCACTTTCACACATCCAGGAAACCAGATAATCATATTTTGATTGTTTTTATATTAACTCTGCTGGTGCTTTATCTGCCCTTTATTTTATTCCACCTTTTTATCTATGTTTCAGATGTTTTGATATTTTTTCGTATTCCTATATTCTTGATGAGTGTGAGACTGATTTCAGATCCTCTCCTGTGTGTGCTGGTCTGCAGGCAGAATCTCAATATTCAAACAACACTAATGTCTGAAGGCTCTAGTTTAGTCTGAGGAAGTCTGGTAAGACTGGCTGGTTGTGATGTAATAATATATTGACTATAAATATGGCTCTATTAAAATTTTGAAAAAGTAATAAAATTATTATTGGACTTAATAGAGCCAGAATCTGAAATGAACTTTATCTTCAGTCGAAAAACAATATAGTTGACTATTTTACCTTTTATAAGGCTCTTTTATTTTATTGTATACCAGCCAGTCTAATACATTGTTTTCTGTAATACATGGAAATCTAAAATTCATGTATAAAAATTAAAAAATATAAACATTTTATATTTTATCTTTATTTCTTACTTTTGAAGGAGTGGATGGAGTGGATGCCATATCCTCCATATTGATATTAAGTATATTATTTCATCATTTATTGTTTATTAATCAAGTTATCGATCAGTATTTAACCTACTAGATTATTTAATGATTGACTTAAGTAGTATTGCCATCTATATTAATGAATATATTATAGAAGTGTGCAGTCTTTCAGTGTAGCAAGAATGGAATGTGTAACATTATTCTTTACATGCTGAGATCTCTCTTTCCTAGGGTCACAGTGCCATGTCAGGATGTCAGGGTGACCTCCTATCTACGTGAGCGATGAGTAACTGAAACATCTGTGATATTGATGTGTCTGCATAACAGATATTAAAGAATCCTGCTTTATTCTGTATTTCTACTCTCTAAGATGATGACTGCATATTGTGTGTGTAATGAACCATACTGATAAGATTCTCGCCAGAGCTAGGCAACCTTGAAGTATAGATAAATGCTCTGTGTGTATGTGTGTGTGTTGGCATCTTTCTCTGTGCTAGATGAGAAGACTGCTCTGGAGAAGTTCATCAGTTGCCGCCATCCTGATCAGGAAGAGGTCTCTGGAGATACCTTTCGTCTGACCCCTGATCGCTGTTGCCTAAATAATCACTTAGAGATATGCTTCCTACCCCATGTATTTACATAATTACTGACCTCTGTTAGAGTATAATTGCTGGTGTTTCTAACATGTACGTAGAGCGGCCTACGAACTCCATCGAGAGTGTTGAAGCTGACTTCTGCTGATGAAACTGCAAACTATTTTCTTCAGTAATTTTATCTTCAGTTGATTGCATTTCTGACTTCTGGTCTTTGTTCATCATATCTGGTCCTTGGGTTTTAACTGTAAATTCCCCTACCCTTTTATATTTAATTTTTTACCGTTATATTCTCTGTATGTTAGTGTATTTTCCGATCATATTAAAGTAAATCTCATATTCATGCAGGTTAGGTTTAGAGATAGGAGTGGTTGCTCAATTCCCTCAATTTTAATAATTGAATTGATCAGTTTGCATATGATGGCTCACAAGATGAAATACTGTTTAGAAGTTGTGAAGAGTGACTGAGAATCAGCTTGTGTGCATTTAGTTATTATGCAAACTAGGGACAAATTTAGGCTACATAATTTTTGCATATAGGCCAAAACACGCACATGCACAAAAAAAAAATAAAAATAAATAAAAATAAATAAATATTAATAAATAAGTAAATAAATAAATAAATAAATAAATACATACATACATACATACATACATACATACATACATACATACATAAATAAATAAATAAATCTGGTATGAACAAAAAATTAATTGTAGTTTATCTTAAATTTGTACAATGTGAATCTTTAAGACTACAGTTTGTAGAAAAAAGTAAATGTGAACATCCAGCCATGAATATTTAAGGGTCACTGGAGCAAAAACATGTCATACAAATTCACAGGAATTAACCACCAATTTGCCAAAAAATTAAATATTTACAAATCGAGATTGTTTTGGAGTAACTGTGATGTACAAAGTGCTTGACAAGGCTTCAGTTTTTGATGTTTAGGAGTGAGAACGAGCTGCTTTTCCACTGGTTTCAGGTTATCAGTTTTATCTGGTGGTTTGTGCTCAGTGTGGCTGTAGTTCTCATCTCACAACTCTGACTGTGGTTTCAGTAACAGACCTTTATCATAAGAATCTGAAAATACATAAATGCAGGGTTAGTTAACATGCTCTTTTATAAAATAAAGCAATAAGCCCCAAGAAGACGTGGTTTACAGTGAATTTATAACAGCTAATGGGTGTCGTGCCTAAAACCCCCCTAGCTGTTCACGGGGCTTATTGCTTTTATAAAATGGTTATTCCATATATGTAGTAAGGTTTCACAAAATAAAATGAAGCAAATAAAATGTGATATTAATAAAAACATTATTCTTCCACCAAACAATGTAGTTCCTCAGAAACAGTTGTGGTTGCAAAAAAAGTTTTGCCAAGCAACACACAAAGTAAACAAAGGTGTATGTTTGTACAGTAATTTACAACAGCTTCAAACTCGGCTCAACCAATCAGAATCAAGGACCGGATCTATCCTTTTTTTACTAACGTTTTGGTTACTCTTGATTTTAAGGTCCAGTTCTCACTGTTAACTAACTATTAGCTATGACTTTTGCAGCAATAACTCCTAAATACTGCTTATTAATACATAATAAAGTAGCTATTTAGGTATTGGTTAGGATTAGGGATGTAGAATATGGCCATGCAGTATATGTGCTTTATAAGTACTAATAAACAGCCAATATTCTAGTAATATGTATGCTAATAACTAAACTAATTAATAGTGAGAACTGGTCTCTATACTAAAATGTTACCTCCTTTTTTTTTTTTTTGTACAATCTACAAAGAAATAAAAGTGTGCTGTTTCTTATTTCTCCTAAATATACTCATTCAATCATTTATCTGCTCACATCAAGATAAATTTTAACTGTTTTTAATTTCAAAAATTTTTATATATATATATATATATATATATATATATATATAAAGTTTTATTAACTTTCCTTTACCTACCATCATTTTTTGCTCTCTATTCCCTCCAAGCCTGTATTCTTCCTCACTCCTTGTTGTTTCTCAGTTATAGCTCTCATGTCAGTGTCTGTGTGGGGCCTCAAGGTGCACTAGTAATTCTGTCCACTTAAAGGAAAGGAAAGGATGTGACGTGTGGCCAAGTATGGTGTCCCATACTTGGAATTTGTGCTCTGCTTTTAACCCATCCAAGTGCACACACACAGCAGTGAGAAGTGAACAAACAAACACACACACACACACACACACACACACACACACCCGGAGTAGTGGGCAGCCAGTGCTGGCTGTGGACAGTGGGCACCCGGGGAGCAGTTGGGGGTTCGGTGCCTTGCTCAAGGGTCTCACCTCAGTCATGGTATTGACGGTGGAGAGAGCGCTGGACATTCACTACATGTGAACACATAATCATAGCTGTAGATTTAGGTGGGGCTGATACAGACATGTTTCAGCCAACCGTCTGAAGACCTGAAATGTTTCATTAGTAATGACCTTTTACTCACAACAAAACTACAATTTGCACAAATCTATATAAGATTTATAGAGGTTCTACAAACAGTAAAATTGTAGTTTACTTGCTTTTCTTAATACTTTTAAACATTATGGTTTAAGTAAAGATTGTTCACATCTCTTAAAAAAACAGTCGGAGCTCAGATATGAGAGATGAGATCAAACCATCAGATAAACCAACAACCAGAAACCAGCAGTAGAAAAAAAGGAAGAAAGAGCAAAGACAAACAGACAGTGTGACAGTGTGACAAGACTGGAAACATTTTAATTTCATGAGAACAATGCTGTAGAAATCTTCTGAATATATCTAGGAAAGACACAATTGTGTTCCCTATCAAAAGCTACTCTCGATGCTGCGTTTCAATAACGCTGATGAGAACATTCTTTGTTCAACCGGTTGTGAAGCACGTGTGTCAAACACGCCAAGAATTTACTTAAATAACCTCGGTGGGTGACGTCATTGATTACGTGCACCTGCAGGTTATAAATAGACGTGAGACGTACACATCTTCAGGTTTCTTTGTCTTCAGAGACCGCATTGTTTGTGTGTGTGTGTGTGTGTGTGTGTGTGTGTGTGTGTCACGCTGAAAGCAGTATCATTGTAAAGTGAAAGTGAAAGTTAAAGCTTATCGAGTCAATCCGCAAGAGATGCGTGCCTCCATGTTACGGCTTATCTCTGAAGATGACTCGCATGAGTTTTATTTTGAGTGTTTGGGGTAAGAGCATGCTGTTCTTGCGTTCGAGGGCGGCGACTGTGAGCACTGCGATTCACTTCCTATCCGTGTGATTTGTGTTCGGCTCGCTTTCTTTTACAAAGAACAAGCTGCTGCACCCTTGTTAAGATCACACTTTGATCTGGCTGAGGCTCGAGAGGTGGGTCCTCCCCTTTGTAGTTTTAACAAGAATTAATCCACAGTCAAACCAAAAATTATTCAGACACCATATATATATATATATATATATATATATATATATATATATATATATATATATATTTTTTTTTTTTTTTTTTACTAGTGGGTGCAGGACACTATCGTTCATTTATGTAAGTGAGTATGGCAAAATAAAGTGAACTGTGACATACCCAAAAAATCTTCATACAGTGAACTCCAAGTAAAATTGATAAAAAAAAAAAATTAATAAAAATTGGAACCAAAAATTATTTAGACAATTTGACCTGAGCATGTTTTGCTTAAGTGTTTTTTCTTTAATTGCTAATGCGACCTTTTTACACCACAGACTGAACAAAATTAAGCATTGCTTGGTAATTGGTCAACAAAGTATTGATAATTGTGTAAATATTGTCATACTAATAGTCTTCTGAATTTTTGGTTGATTGTAATCCATTACATAACTTTCTGTCAAAGTTATCTGACATTATCAAGATGAATTTGTTCTGACACAGTTTAACTCTGAGTTCTTGTCATATTTTATTACCATTTTCTAAACTATATCGAATAAACTGTGATAATGTGAGAAATGTGTCTGAATAAATTTTGGTTTGGCTGTATATTTAATTTTTACAGTGAAGACTCCGCAGTGCTATTTTACATTTGATTATTCGGTTTCTGTACCTGGACACCTACAAACTTGAAAAAACTTAAATATTGTGTAAATAGCACAAATAAATAAATAGAACGAACATACAAATTAAACAATTTCAAACAGGGCCCACGGGTATAACCTGCACCGGGGCCCCGTAAACCCCAGCTACGGCCCTGACCTCAGCCATGGTCTCTCCCCTTCTTTGGTGATCTCCATGATGAGAGAACTTATTCATGGAGTAAGCCGTATTTGTTCTGTGTTTTTTTTTGTGCCTCAACCTTGAATTTTTCGATTATTGTGGATTCAAAGGCACAGGGCTACATGATGACACCCCAGGTGGAAGAGACGCTAGCGTGCTATCTCTCCCCTGGGGGTGCATCATCACTCGAAATGTCATCGCTTCCTACCAAGCCCAAAAGAGAGTGCGCGAGCCATGCGCCCCCTCATAAAGACTGGGGAAAAACTCGTAGCACTCAACAGCCAAGAGGGAGCTGGACCTAAAAACGGTCTTTACGACCAGAAAAAAGTCCTGAGGCTGTGCCCAGGACAATGGGTGTGTCCCCTCGGGGAGGGCCACGGAAACTCCAATGAGGAGAGTAAGGGCTCCTTCCTGGCACCCTTAGGGAATCGCTGTACAACTTCCGCCACCACTGGTGTTTCGGGGGTCAGCGATCTCCAGTGATATGTTACATGTTTGGTTGTTTCCTGCCGTGTTTCAGGACACCAAATATTTAACATTCCCCCCAGCAAAACAAAGTGTCACCCCTTTCAGAGAATTTGGCAGCATGGAAGCTATTGCCAAATAATCTCTCCTTGGGTCGTAAGGACTCCATAAGAGGGCTACAGGATACAGTTTGCGTATCATCCTTTGTGTTTCAATGGCGTGGTCTCCACTACCGTGAAACCAGAACAAGCGTATTCGTTGACACAGGAAATGCAAGCTCTGCTGGACAAGGAGGTCGTAGAACATCTCCCCTCCTAGACAGAGAGTTGAGCTGCTATAGCCAATATTTTCTGGTTCCCAGAAATGATGGGGGGTTGCGTCCAGTCTAGATCTTTGCGGGCTGAATCATTTTCTAAGAACGTAAGTTCAAAGTGCTGACAGTCTATGATTGTTTTCTCAGATCCAATCAGGGGATTGGTTATCAACAATGATCTCAAGGACGCATACTTTCATTTAGAAATTTTGCCACAACGCAGGTAGTTCCTGAGGTTTGCTTTTGGGGGTAAAGCTTACCAGTATCGGGTTCTTCCATTTGGCCTAGCCTTATCACCTCGCACATATGCAAAATGCATTGATGCAGCTTTAGCATCGGCGACTGGCTGATTTGGCTCAGTCTTAAGAGCATGCGTTTCGACATCGGGATGTCGTCCTCACTCATTTTAGCTACCTGGGATTGAGACTCAACGCCAAGGAAAGTGTTTTCTCTCTTGCCCAGGGGACAATGTATTTAGGGCTTAACAGGATTCTATCATAATGTGGGCACAGCTGTCTCCTACACGTATCGAATCCATTCTGAACACCCTGAAGGATTTCAGGCTAGGCCAGAAAGTTACTTTCAGAAAGTTCTAGGTCTCATGGTGACTGCATCCACGTGAAACCTTTGGACGTCTTGCACATGAGACCATTACAGTTGTGGCTCAGAACCAGGGGATTTAATCTAAGGGCCAATCTCCAGAGGCATATAAGGGTTACGCGCTAGGGCCTCGTACCCTTTCTATGTGGTTCAGACCCCGGTTTTTGACTTTGGGTCCCACTCTAGGCACGCGTTGTCGTCACAAGATGCTAACGACAGACGCTTCCCTCACAGGCTGGGGTGCGGTCTTGGGTTACCGTCCAGCCCAAGGGATCTGGAGAGGTCATCTTCTCGATTGGCACATCAATTGCCTCGGAATGATGGCTGTATTTTGGGCCCTGAAATATATCCTCCAGCAGGGGCTACCATGTCCTAGTGCGGGGGATAAAAATGTGGTAGTCACTTACATTACACTCTCTCTCACATTCTTCCCGATCACTCTGCTCCCAGGAGTCCTAGCCAAGGTTTGTCAACGAGGGTCTCAACTCTGACCGACAGTGCCCCGTTGAACGACCAGAGTGTGGCTCTCAGATATAATATCCCTCCTTGACGGCTCGCTGTGTACGATTCCGGTCAGGAGAGTTCTTCTATCTCAGGCACAGGGGACAGTTTTTCATCCCCAGCCTGAGTTCTGGAATCTTTCATCTCTGGCCCCTGAGGGGGACCACAAGAGATGCTGGGTTTCCAGTAGATGTACTACAGACTAATCTGATTGTTAGGACTCCTTGCACTAGAAATTATGCCCTCAGATGGTGCTTTTTCGAAAGATGGTGTATGACACACCATGCAGACCCAGTTCACTGCCAGGTTGTTTCAGTGCTGGAGTTTCTGCAAGAGAAATTGTCCTCAGGCACACATCCTTGTACTTTTACAGTCTATGTGGCTGCCATTTTGGCTTGCCGTGTTCTGACTGATGGTGTTTCTGTGGGAAAGCACCCTGTAGTTGCCTGCTTCATTCATGGAGCTCAGCGGTTGAGGCCCGCCCATCGGACTTGGCTTTAGTGCCCAAAGGGTCTGGTTGGGAACCCATTTTGAACCACTAGAGTCAGCGACTGTCAGGTTTCTGACTCTAAAGATGTTTTTTTTTTTTCTCATGGCTATTATTTCTCTGAGGAGAATTGGGGATTTGCAGGATCTGTCAGTCTCGTCATCCTGCTTAGACTTTGCCCCTGGGCTGGTCAAGCTATTTTGCATCCTCACCCTATTATTTTCTGGTCATTCTTGAAGCTTTCTGACCTCTGCCGTTCATGACACCGGAGCAAGAAGGACTTCATTTACTGTGTCCAGTGCATGCTCTTCAGATTTACATCCACCGCATTAGCCAGTGGCTTAAATCAGAGCAGCTTTTCATGTGCTATGGCTGCCACTAGACAAACAATGTCACATCAGGTGAGGGATGCTATTGCCTAGCCTACGAGGTGCACGGTCAAGCTTCACCTCTAGGAGTTAGGCCCATTCAACCAGGTGGGTTGCATCCTATGCTAAGGCTCTGGCAAGAGGTGTCCACTTGCATCAAGTGTGTGGTGCGGCAGGCTGGTCCTCTCCGCACATATTTGTCAGACTCGATCGTTTGGATGTCCATGCTACTCCGGGCTCGCATGTCCTTGAGTCAACATCCTAGAGTCATGTCTGAGACCTCTACAATGTTTATGCACACACACTACACAAACTTGGGGGGTCCGGACACTTCCAGTGCGGCGGCGTTGGTATTCTCGTTCCCATCAGCGTTATTGAAACACAGCATCGAGAGAAGCTTTTGATAGGGAACGTTTCGGGTTACTTGACTGTAACCCTGTTCCCTGAAAAAGCGGGAACGAGATGCTGCGCATCAATGCCACACTGTAGACGTGCCTGGACATCTCTTCAGACAAAGGTTTAACCTGAAGATGTATACGTCTCACATCTATTTATAACCTGCAGGTGTACATGATCAATGACGTCACCCACCGAGGTTATTTAAGCTAATTCTTGGCGTATTTGACACACTTTCTTCACAACCAGTCAAACAAACAATGTTCTCATCAGTGTTATTGAAACGCAGCATCTCGTTCCCGCTTTTTCAGGGAACAGGGTTACAGTCAAGTAACCCGAGACGTTTTCACTTGAAGTCATTAAATATGAATTGACATATACAGGTGCATCTCAATAAATTAGAATGTCGTGAAAAAGTTCATTTATTTCAGTAATTCAACTAAAATTGTGAAACTCGTGTATTAGTTAAATTCAGTGCACACAGACTGAAGTAGTTTAAGTCTTTGGTTCTTTTAATTGTGATGATTTTGGCTCACATTTAACAAAAACCCACCAATTCACTATCTCAACAAATTACAATACTTCATAAGAGCAATAAAAAAAAAAAATAAAAAATAAAAACATTTTTAGTGAATTGTTGGCCTTCTGGAAAGTATGTTCATTTACTGTATATGTACTCAATACTTGGTAGGGGCTCCTTTTGCTTTAATTACTGCCTCAATTCGGCGTTGCATGGAGGTGATCAGTTTGTGACACTGCTGAGGTGGTATGGAAGCCCAGGTTTCTTTGACAGTGGCCTTCAGCTCATCTCCATTTTTTGGTCTCTTGTTTCTCATTTTCCTCTTGACAATATCCCATAGAGAATCTATGGGGTTCAGGTGTGGTGAGTTTGCTGGCCAGTCAAGCACACCAACACCATGGTCATTTAACCAACTTTTGGTGCTTTTGGCAGTGTGGGCTGGTGCCAAATCCTGCTGGAAAGTGAAATCAGCATCTTTAAAAAGCTGGTCAGCAGAAGGAAGCATGAAGTGCTCCAAAATTTCTTGGTAAACGGGTGCAGTGACTTTGATTTTCAAAAAACACAATGGACCAACACCAGCAGAAGACATTGCAACCCAAATCATCACAGGCTGTGGAAACTTAACACTGGACTTCAAGCAACTTGGGCTATGAGCTTCTCCACCCTTCCTCCAGACTCTAGGACCATGGTTTCCAAATGAAATACAAAATTTGCTCTCATCTGAAAAGAGAACTTTGGACCACTGGGCAACAGTCCAGTTCTTCTTCTCCTTAGCCCAGGTAAGATGCCTCTGATGTTGTCTGTGGTTCAGGAGTGGCTTACCAAGAGGAATACGACAACTGTAGCCAAATTCCTTGACACGTCTGTGTGTGGTGGCTCTTGATGCCATGACCCCAGCCTCAGTCCACTCCTTGTGAACTTCACCCAAATTCTTGAATTGATTTTGCTTGACAATCCTCATAAGGCTCCGGTTCTCTCGGTTGGTTGTGCATCTTTTTCTTCCACATTTTTTCCTTCCACTCAACTTTCTGTTAACATGCTTGGATACAGCACTCTGTGAACAGCCAGCTTCTTTGGCAATGAATGTTTGTGGCTTACCCTCCTTGTGAAGGGTGTCAATGATTGTCTTCTGGACAACTGTCAGATCAGCACAATTTGAGTTGAATTACTGAAATAAATGAACTTTTCCACGACATTCTAATTTATTGAGATGCACCTGTATTACATGTAATGCATAACTCTTTTGTTGTTGTATGTTTAGGTCAAATTATGAGCTTTGTATCTTCTAAAAGTTGCTCAGCACTTATTCTGCACAAATACAATTTTTTTTTTCAGGTTATTTAATTACATATTTTCAGATGGAAATCAGAAATACATCAAAAAGAGACTATAATATGGAATGTTATCCGTTTGAATGGAAGCTGGAAGCTGACTGGCTGGAGAAAAGGGTCAGATTGTCCATCTTCATCCTCATTAGTGTGTTTGCAGGTCCACCAGCTCTTGCTTGGTCTGTCAGAGATCTAATTCATCACAGAAGGAATGGACACCATATTTCAGCCTTCATCATCATCCTCCTCCTCACTGACTCATCTTAGGGTGTATTCCACAGCAGGAAAGTTCGCTTGTTCACTTGCTTTGGTCCGGACCAAATACAATGTTGATTTTTTTTTTTTTTTTTTTTTTTTTTTTGGTGTGGTTCACTTTCACACTGCCCTTTTTGCAAGTGAACCAGAAATTGTAAACAAAACCATGTGTGCTATAAGGCCATCCATTCATTGGACAGAAATTCTCAAGCAGGGAAAAACAGGAAGTGCAAAAACAGGCTAATCATGGAGATCTTTCGTATTGCAATTTTTATTCTTTTACTTATTTGCTGTTATCAGATAGCCTACTAACGCAATATGAAGAAACTTATGAGCATTAAATGAGACAATGTCATACGATGTTGTAATTACGACTTGCTGAAAAAAAAATCTCTAGATATAAAATACTTAAAGCATATCAAAATGTTAGTTTAAACATTTAACCTAGATAAATGTACGCTATTAGGCACATATCCAATGGTTTGTGACGAGAGTGGAAGCTGAAGTGCGCTTCAGGAAATCAGTGGAAACAAATTAAATAAGCCGTAATTGTTGCTGATAAAGGTAAGAATAATGCTTTTCTAAAATAAAGAAAACTAATAGGATGTGCTTGCCGTCCGGTCTTGAACAGGAGTGTTTCACAAAAATGAACCGAAACTCAGTGAATATTTTCCTTACAGACATGATGAATATATCTATAAAAAGCTTTGAATTACTACAAAACAAAATAATTCATATCCAAAACAAAAACTATTTCATTACGTAATCCGTAAAGATGCATTTCTTTCTAAAAGTGCGTCCAGTGAGGAGATGGTGAGTCGAGATATTTAACTTTATCTTTGTGACACTGACTCAGAAAACATTAGTTTATTAATAAATAATTCAAATATCTCCTTACTATTTCCCCCAGATACATTCATTGTAACTTTTGCTGGGGCTTTGCGGCAAGCTTTAGCCTGTTTAGTGTGCTTACGTCACATTGCTGTGCACCATGGTCACGAACAGTCATAATTTGCACGTGTTTTTAAGCATTGCCTTTTAAAAACAAGTGATTTAAGCTATTGAAATGCAAACAACAGCATTATATGCACAAGCTGTGTGTTTCTGAGCATGCTTTCTGCAGTTGGGTCGGATCGAGGCCAGTTCATATTCACACCTTAAACGAACCGTACCAGAGTTCGTTTCGAAGCGGACCGAGCCCACCTCTTCAGCTGGGTCTTGGTATGGTTGTTTGGTGCGCACCTGAGTCCAATTGCTGTATTCACACCTGCCCAAAAGGTCCGCACCAAGAGGGGAAACGAACTTTGTTTCAATCGAACCAAACAAGACAGGTGAGAATACACCCTAAAGGCCTTTCGACACTAAGTGCGAAAAAGCGAAAACAAATTTTGGACGTGATGACTCGCTGAAATAAAACAACAGATTCCTATGGATGCATCCACATAGACCGTGAACATTCGCACACCGAAAAAATTTTAATTTTTTTTTTGTCCAGTCCAACGAATCTTTTCGGTTTCGCAAAGCGAAAATACGAACCGTCCAATAAGATTTGAGCATTACATCACGTGCCCGGAGCAGCTGCTGTTGCACAAAAAGGCAAGAATGGTGGCGCTGTTTTGAAAACAAACACCGAAGAAGAGTATTCAAAGAGAGTGGATGCCGAGTTCTTGTTATCTTTGGTATCTGAGAACAGATTTATTCTCACATGTTCTTAATATAATTTATATTAATTCTCCACTGAATTATGTGATCTGGAGAGCACTGCGTTTTCTTCCACGTGCGCGAGTGTTATGAATCAGAGCGCATTCACTCTCTAGATCTTCCGTATTAAAAAAATCGAGTGAAACATTTTTCTACACATGAAATATGAAAGCAAATAGACATATGATTATGACGATATATTTTCTGTAGAGTGATTTTGCCAGCCCTTTTGCTCACTCTGGATAAGTACAGTTCTTGGAGAGTGGGGAGGGTTGTACCAATGATTCACTCAGCAGTCCGGACTACCCTCTGTAGTCTTCTGAGGTCAGATTTGGTAGCTGAGCTGAACCAGACAGTTGAAGTGTAGAGGACGGATTCAATGATGGCGGATTAGAACTGTTTCAGCAGCTCCTGTGGCAGGTTGAACTTCCTCAGCTGGCGAAGGAAGTACAACCTCTGCTGGCCCTTTTTAATAATAGAGTCGATGTGTGTCCCACTTCAGGTCCTGGGAGATGGTGGTTCCCAGAAACTTGAATGTCTCCACTGTTTTTACAGTGCTGTCCATGATGGTGAGTGGGGGGACAGTAGGGGGGATCCTCCTGAAATCCATGATCCTCTCCACTGTTTTGAGCGTGTTCAGCTCCAGGTTGTTAAGACTGAACCAGTCAGCCAGCTCTTTAACCTCCTGTCTGTAAGCAGACTCGTCACCATCCTGAGTGAGGCCGATGACTGTGGTGTCATCTGCAAATTTCAGGAGCTTGACAGAGGGGTCTTTAGATGTGCAGTCGTTCGTATAGAGGGAGAAGAGCAGTGGGGAGAGAACGCAGAACTGAGGAGCTCCAGTGCTGATGGTGCGGCTGTTGCATGTGAATTTTACAAGCCTCACTAGCTGCTGCCTCTCTGTCAGGAAGCTGGTGATCCACTGACAGACGGAGGTGGGCACGGAGAGCTGAGTTAATTTGGGCTGGAGGAGGTTTGGGATGATAGTGTTAAAGGCCGAGCTGAAGTCTACAACCAGGATCCTCACATAAGTCCCTGGTCTGTATAGATGTTGCAGAACATAATGCAGTCCCATATTGACTGCATCATCCACAGACCTGTTTGCTCTGTAGGCAAACTGAAGAGGATCCAGCAAGGGTCCAGTAATGTCCTTCAGGTAGGCCAAGACCAGTTTTTCAAATGACTTCATGACCACAGACATTAGAGCCACAGGCTTGTTGTATTTAGACCTGTAATTTTGGGTTTCTTTGGGATGGGGATGATGGTGGAGCGTTTGAAGCATGTAGAGACTTCACACAGCTCCAGTGATTTGTTGAAGATCTGTGTGAAGATGGGGGCCAGCTGGTCAGCACAGGATTTCAGACAGGCTGTTGTAACACAATCTGGGCTTGGTGCTTTTTTCCTTTTCTGCTTCCGGAAGACCTGGCGCACATCATCTTCACTGAACTGAAGTGCAGGTGTGGAGGAGAGGGGGGTTGCAGGAGGTGTTAATGGTTGTGTGGAGAGGTGTTCAGAGTGGGTGTGGGGTGTTTTTTTCAAACCTGCAATAAAACTCATTCAGATCGTCTGCCAGTTGTTGATTCTCCAAAGTGCTGGGGGATGGTGTGTTGTAGTTGGTGATGTCTTTCAGACCTTTCCACACTGATGCTGAGTCGCTGGAAGTGAACTGAATCCTTAGTTTTTCAGAATAATTCCTCTTTGTCACTATGATCTCTTTTTCCAGTGTGTATTTGGCCTGTTTATACAAGACTTTGTCCCCATTTCTGTAAGCATCTTCTTTGGCCTGATGGAGCTGTCTGAGTTTTACAGTGAGCCATGGTTTGTCGTTGTTGTAAGTTAAATGAGTCCTGGTAGGAATGCACATATCTTCACAGAAATTGATATAAGATGTTACAGTCTCCGTGAGCTCGTCCAGATCAGTGGCATCAGCCTCAAAAACATTCTGAAACTGTTTCATTAGTCCATCTCTTTCATTTTAAGGTGTTTCACTGTAAGCATTATAAATAGTTTGTGTTTCTGGTGTAGAACCAAAAAAAGAAGTTTGTTTATCTTAATTTAGATGTTAAATCCATATACAAGATACATATCTGAGGAAAAATGCATTGCTGGTTGGCTCCACCTAGCGTGCAGGCGTGAATTAGCAGAAGGCGAACATTCGTTTTGCGCTCTGTGTGAAAGCACCGTTCGTCAGCGATTCACCACGCTTTTTCGCATAGCACTCAGTGTGGAAAGGCCTTAAGAGATGATTCACAACCCTTTGCTGTGCCACAAACAGGATTTTGGATGACGACATACGCGTGAACCAATCACTGAATAGATTTCCTTATTTAAGAATATTCTCAGATAAATTCATATTGAATGGTGAAATTCCTAAAAGGAGTTTACATTCAACACACATTTGAGAGTGAATAATTTTAAATAGAATACGTTATGATATACACATTGGAAATGAAAGATAAACATGTTTTCCACCATGTCTTAATTGCACATTTTAAACCGGTGTGCTGTTAACTGACCTGTCTATACATAACCTATATATTATATGATATAATCAACTACCATGGATTCCAAAAGAAGACCGAACTGGCGGGAGGAAGAAGCGCTACTGCTTGCTGAATTAGTAGAACAGCGAAAACAGGTAATAAAAGGCAAGTTCAGCCCAACATTAACCGGCACTGACAAGAAAAGGCATGGGAGGACATCTCCGGACATTTAAACGCTTCACAAATCTCATGCATTTGGTCACCATCTGACTGAGAGAAGAAATGGTACAACATTCTCTGCAAAAGCCGCACTGAAATAGCCGCCTTCAAATCCAATATTTTGCACACAGGTATATATAATTTCTTTCCCATTTGCTTGCCTATGCCCTTTGCTATAAGCTCTACCTGATTTACTTAGTCTGTATAATAACTGATATTAAAACTCAGGCAGAGGCCCCCCAGACAAACCACTGAGCACTCTTTGTGAGGTGGTGCAGCGTGTACTTGGGAGGACAGGATCAGGATCAATATGATCAAATGTTAAGTGTTTCTTCATTTCTATCAATCAATCATAAAATGTCCAATTTTACCAAACCATCAACTGTGACTTAGCCTGCATATCAGATACCCATACACACACATACACACACACACACACACACACGCACACACACACACACACACACACACACAACTGTTTCAAGGAATTCAGGATTTCCATTCTACAAAAATTCTTAATCATGTTCTAAGTCACTTCTTAGAAATCTTGGATCTAAAAAAGTGGCTCGCGTAGGAAGATTCCTGAATGAACAGTGTGATTATTATATATACCTTCATAATTGTGATTGAATATTATTATTAGTCATCATATGGCTTGTTTATTAATGCATATCTCTACATTAATGTTCAAGTTATACTGACCTCTTGCTGCATTTCCTTTTGAGTCATTCAAACCAAGAATACCTAAATTTATGCTTACGTGGGACCACTCTACCATACATGACCTTGAAAGACATTTAACACTAGATGTACCACTCGCACTTGCTGACATGAATTCATCAGGTTTCTGTTTTGTTTCATTGTTCTTATATTAACCTACAACTTTTCTATCTTACTCCATGAGTGACGACATTAAGCTGATCAGAATTCAATTAATGAATGGCCACCAAAATGCTTTTCAGGTGTCTCACACAAATCAGTGTGTAAGCAAGGAGAACCCCTTCACCTATTAAAGTCTGCCCAGATAACCGCACCGCTGGAGGTGAGAGGATTAATGAAGATGGGTCAGACTACTGTCCTAGGGAAGGTGCCACAAGGAGCAGAGATTTCTCCATAAAGGAATAACTTAAACTGAACAAGTCATAAAGGCCCAGATTGACCCACTGAATTGTGCTCACATGCTGAGCCCAACCATAGGTAGAAAACCTGGAGACATTCATCCACCTGCCAAACTCAAGTGACACACACCTGCTGAGACTGAGTGTTCTGCAGATGAATACAGCTCTCAGAAGGTTTCTACAGCTGCTAACATTACAAAGACAATTTTGAGTTAAGATATTTTTGATGAACTCCGAGAGCTTCTGACCCTGCATAGCGAGCAACGCAACTGATGTTCCCAGACCCAGAAACGTAGCAAGGACATCAATAAAATAGTCCATGTGAAATCAGTGGTTCAACCACAATTTTACGAAGCTAATAGAATAATTTAATTAGAACAGAATAGAATAATAATTCTCCATCAGTAAAGTTGTGACATTCCTTCATTTCTCCCAAGTTAGGCAGCGTTGAAGTAAGAAAACTGTGATCAAATGCATGATGTTATTAAAAAAAGGAATAGCAGGTAAAATGGTAAAATGTATGCAGAGGTCGAATATGGTATTATTTGTACCTGCTTCCGTGCTTTAGCTAATTTTACTGGGACTTGACTAGCGTAGAAAGAGCACAGGGAGGTTTTATGTTAACTGCTCATATCGTTAATAAGACGGAAAACCACTTTGAATTTTAATCATTTGCCCCATCCTCTGTTCCACAAGCACATGTACAGACAGTCATGTGCTTTCACATCTCCCAACCGCTCGAAATCATCTAGTAACGGCGCAATAAACCAGTTACACAATACTCGACTGCAAAACAAAAGCATCCCAAAACAGACTTTCAGAAACACTAAGAGAAATTAAAGACTCTGACTTAACATAAAGAAAACTTTAGATTTTCTTACCTGGCTGGTACTTCTTGCTCTGACTACCGCCATTGCACCTCCTTCGCGCCGTCTTCATCAAATGCATTGAAAATCGTCACATCCGGTTTTTTGAATGGCAAAATTAAACCCTTTACGTTAGTTTAACGATTGATAATTAAGTAAAGTGGAAAATTAAACAGTTTAAGTTAATTAAGCACAATACAATAGTGTTTTGGCGGAAAACAAAATATATTTGTGTTGTTTTCGCAAAAAATATCTGAGTAAAATGAACAGTGTCACAAAACCATTTTTTTGAGTGTGGTCCAGGGTTACATATTAGGACTATGAACATCTACCATGACTCAAATTCCTCGCTTTATATATATATATATATAATGTGTGTGTGTGTGTGTGTATATATATATATATATATATTTTTTTTTTTTTTTTTTAACAAGATGATGCCGCACATGGCAGCGACGGTGCTTTGCTCTCCAGTTGTTTTAGTGTTTTTGTTAGTTTTTCCAGTTTTTTGTTTCTCAAACACGATCAGTTTTACCAGGGATGAACTGCTGAACATTTGGCAGAACACACCACAAAATCTCCTACCGGTTTTCGATTATTTGGACGTTTTGCTGAACATTGTAGTTGGGGGAGCAGCAGCGCTGATCAAACGCTTCAGGACCCGCAAACGGGGGAAACGCGCCGGTGTGCTCGTGAAGCTCAGACAGCGCGGATTTCGAACGCGCTGCCTAGCATCCATCTGGCTAATCTCCGCTCTGTACCCAACAATACGGACAAACTCCTTTTCCTCTCCCGGATAAACAAGGATTTTTCAAATTCTGCTGCTCTGTGTTTCACGGAAACCTGGCTGAATGACACCATTCCGGACAGCGCACTTCATCTGCCAAGCTTTCAGCTGTTCAGAGCGGACCGCGACGCAGAATCAACAGGGAAATCGCGTAGCAGTGGGACATGCTTCTACATCAATGAGAGATGGTGTACAGATGTAACAGTATTAAAGAAGATGTACTGTCCCGATCTCTTCATTAACTGTAAGCCGTTCTATTCGCCACGGGAATTTCACTCGTTCATTCTCGTGTTTACATTCCTCCACAAGCACACGTGAGCCTGGCTTTACAGAAACTCGCTGATCAGATCACAGAGACAGAACAACAAAACCCGGACTCTGTTATAATCATTCTTGGAGAATTTAATAAAGCAAATCTCTCCTGTGAACTGCCAAAATACAGACAGCATGTTACATGTCCCACCAGAGTCAGTAATATACTGGATCACTATTACACAGCTATAAAGGATGCATATCGCTCTGTCCCACGGGCAGCTTTGGGGCTCTCTGATCACTGCCTGGTTCGTCTTATACCAAACTACAGGCAAAAACTTAAATCTGTTAAACCTGTAGTAAAGACTGTAAAGAGATGGACCAACGAAACAGAGTGGGTTTTACAAGCCTGTTTCGACTGCATTGATTGGAGTGTTTTTGAAGCTGCTGCCACCAATCTGGACGAGTTCACTGAGACTATAACTTCATATATCAGTTCTGTGAGGATATATGCATTCCCACCAGGTCTTATTTAACATTCAACAATGATAAGCCATGCTTTACTGCAAAACTCAGACATCTTCGTCAGGCCAAAGAGGATGCCTACAGAAATGGGGCCAGAGTCTTGTACAATCAGGCCAGAAACACACTGAATAAGGAGATTAGAGTGGCTAAAAGAAGCTACGCAAAAAAGTTGGAAGATCAGTTCACTTCCAACGACTCAGCTTCAGTGTGGAAAGGTCTGAAAGCCATCACCAACTACGAGACACCATCCCCCAACACTGAGGTGAATCAACAACTTGCTGAAGACCTGAATGAGTTCTACTGTAGATTCGAAACCCCCCACACCTGTTCTGACCATCTCTTTACACAAACTTTAACACCTCCTGCAACCCCTGTCTCCCCCACACCTGCACTCCAGATCAATGAAGATGATGTGCGCCAGGTCTTCAGGAAGAACAAAAGAAGAAAGGCACTAGGACCAGACGGTGTGACACCAGCCTGTCTGAAAACCTGTGCTGACCAGCTAGTCCCCATCTTTTCACAGATCTTCAGTTGATCTCTGGAGTTGTGTGAAGTCCCTTCCTGCTTCAAACGCTCCACCATCATCCCCGTCCCAAAGAAACCCAAGATAACAGGACTTAACGACTACAGACCTGTGGCTCTAACGTCTGTCATCATGAAGTCATTTGAAAAACTGGTTCTGGCTTATCTGAATGACATCACTGGACCCTTACTGGACCCCCTGCAGTTTGCTTACAAAGCAAAAAGGTCTGTGGATGATGCAGTCAACATGGCAGTCCCATGTTGACTGCATCATCCACAGGCATGTTTGCTTGGTAAGCAAACTGCATTACATCCTGCAACACCTGGACAAATGTGAGGATCCTATTTGTGGACTTCAGTTCGGCCTTCAACACCATCATTCCAACACTCCTCCAGACCAAACTAACCCGGCTCTTGGTCCCTAGATCTATCTCTCAATGGACCACCAGCATCTCAATGGACCACCTGACAGATAGGCAACAGCTAGTGAGACTGGGGAAATTCATGTCAGACAGCCACATCATCAGCACTGGTGCCCCTCAGGGTTGTGTTCTCTCCCCACTGCTCTTCTTCCTGTACACCAACAACTGCACATCCAAGGACCCCTCTGTCAAGCTCCTAAAGTTCGCAGACGACACCACACTTATCGGCCTCATTCAGGACGGTGACGAGTCTGCTTACAGACAGGAGGTTAAAGGGCTGGCTGTCTGGTGCAGTCACAACAACCTGGAGCTCAACATGCTCAAAACATTGGAGATGATCGTGGACTTCAGGAGAAACCCCCCTGCACTCCCCCCACTCACCATCATGGACAGCACTGTGACTGCAGTGGAGACATTCAAATTCCTGGTATTCATCATCTCCCAGGACCTGAATTGGGACACTCACATCGACTCATTGTAAAAAAAAGGCCCAACAAAGGTTGTACTTCCTTCGTGAGCTGAGGAAGTTCAACCTGCCACAGGAGCTGCTGAAACAGTTCTACTCAGCCGTCATTGAGTCTGTTCTGTGCACTTCAATAACTGTCTGGTTTGGCTCAGCTACAAAATCAGGCGTCAAAAAACTACAGAGAATGGTTCGGACTGCTGAACGGATTATTGGTGCTCCCTTGCCCACCCTTCAAGAACTGTATACATCCAGAGTAAGGAAAAGGGCTCAGAAAATCACTTTGAATCCCTCACATCCAAGTCATCCCCTTTTTGAACTTTTCTATTCTATTCCATTCCATCATCTATAGCACAACTGTACGTACAATTTATTTATTTTTCAAATTATTTTTCAATTTTTTTTTTTGTGTGTATTTATATTTACATATGTGTATTTTTTATTCTCATCTTATTTTTGTCTGTGTGTTGCTGTTGTCTCTGTGAACTGGAAGCTTATGACACTAAAAACATTTGCCTCACACGGGGCAAAAGTTTGGGGAAGTCGTGGCCTAATGGTTAGGGAGTTGGGCTTGTAACCTGAAGGTTGCCGGTTCGATTCTCGCACCGGCAGGAATTGAAGGTGGGGATTGTGAATGAACAGCACTCTCTCTGCCTTCGATACCATGACTGAGGTGCCCTTGAGCAAGGCACCGAACCCCCAATTGCTCCCCGGGCGCTGGAGCAATGGCTGCCCACTGCTCCGGGTGTGTGTTCACGGTGTGTGTGTGTGCGTTTGTTCACTATTCACTGCTGTGTGTGTGCATTTGGATGGGTTAAATGCAGAGCACCAATTTCGAGTATGGGTCACAATACGTCACGACTTTCACTTTTCACTTTCACTTAAAACAATTTCCTTGTATGCGCAAGTATACTTGGCAATAAAGCCCTTTCTGATTCTAATATGTACTATCTATCTATCTATCTATATATATATATATATATATATATATATATACAGTGGGTACGGAAAGTATTCAGACCCCCTTCACTTTTTTCAATTTTGTTATGTTGCAGTCTGATACTACAATTGTTTAAATTCTTTTTTTTTCTCATTACTCTACACTCTGTCCTTTATAATGACAAAGTGAAAACAGAATTTTAGAAATGTTTGTAAATTTATTAAAAAGAAAAAACTGAAATATCACATTTACATAAGTATTCAGACCCTTTACTCAGTACTTAGTTGAAGCACCTTTGGCAGCAATTACAGCCTCGAGTCTTTTTGGGTATGACGCAACAAGCTTTGCACAACTGGATTGGGGGAATTTCTGCCATTCTTCTTTGCAAATCCTCTCAAGCTCGGTCAGGTTGGATGGGAACCGTCTGTTGACAGCCTTTTTCAGGTCTCTCCAGAGATGTTCGATAGGGTTCAAGTCAGGGCTCTGGCTGGGTCACTCTAGGACATTCACAGAGTTGTCCCTAAGCCACTCCTGTGTTGCCTTGGCTGTGTGCTTAGGGTCATTGTCATGTTAGAAGGTGAACCTTCGGCCCAGTCTGAGGTTTTGAATGCCCTGGACTGGGTTTTCATTAAGGCTATCTCAATATTTTGGTGCATTGAGCTTTTCTTCTACTCTGATGAGTTCCTCAGTCCCTGCCGCTGAAAAACAGCCCAACAGCATGAGGCTGCTACCACCACACTTTACTTTTGGGATGGTACTCTGCAGGTGATGAGAAGAGCCGGTTTCCTTCAAACATGATGCTTAGAATTGAGGTTCATCAGACCAGGTAATCTTGTTTCTCAGAGTCTGAGGGTCCTTTAGGTGCTTTATTGCAAATTCCAAGTGTGTTTTCATGTGTCTTCACTGAGGAGAGGATTGAGTTTGGCCACACTGCCATAAAGCCCAGATCGGTGGAGTGTTGCAGTGATGTTTGTCCTTCTGTAGGTTTCTCCCATCTGCATATATGATCATGGAGCTCAACTAGAGTGACCACCAGGTTCTTGGTCATCAGTCTAGACAAGCCCCTTCTCCATCAATTGCTCAGTTTGGCTGGGGACCAGCTCTTGGAAGAGTCCTGGTTGTGCCAAACTTCTTCCATTTGAGAATTATGGAAGCCACTGTGTTCTTGGGAACCTTCAGTGCAGCAGAATTTTTTTGTAGCCTTCCTCAGATCTGTGCCTCAATACAATCCTGTGTCTGAGCTCTGCAGGCAGTTCCTTTGACCTCGTGGCTTGGTTTTCGCTCTGATATGCATTATCAGCTGTGAGGCCTTTTACAGAGAGGTGTGTGCCTTTCCAAATCATGTCCAACCAATTTAATTTACCACAGGCGGACTCCAATCAAGGTGTAGAAACATCTCTGCAATGATCAAGAGACATGGGAGGCACCTGAGCAAAATTTCAAGTGTTGTTGCAAAGGGTCTGAATACTTATGTAAATGTGATATTTCAGTTTTTTCTTTTTAATAAATTTACAGACATTTCTAAAATTCTGTTTTCACTTCATCATTATGAGGTACAGAGTGTAGATTAATGAGAAAAAAAAATGAATTTAAACAATTGTAGTATCAGGCTGCAACAGAACAAAATTGAAAAAAGTGAAGGGGGTCTGAATACTTTCTGTACCCACTGTATATATACACACACATACACACACCCTATTTTCTTTTTTTTTGTATTTTGCTCATTATTATGATTATCTATTCTATATGTCACTTTATATACTCTTGCATTTCTGTTTGATTACACTTTCATTGTGCTGTTTGTATGCAATTTCTTCAAAACTTACTGAAATGGATTGTATAAATTCAATGAGAAACAAACAACTCAAATAAATAAATACATTTATTTATTTATTTAGATTTGTATTCTCCAGCCACTGCAGCCAATCACCACTCTGAACACATATACGTCACTTTTCATGATGCTGGTTCAACATTGCTTTTTAAACCAAAAGATAGAAATGCCTCCAAAAAAAAAAAAAAAAAAAAACAGAATGAGTGCTATTGTTATCACTGATTTGCAACCTGTACATATCTGTTAACATTTTAGGGTTTTATGACCCTTTAATAAGGAGCACTCCACTCCACCTGCCAACTGTTTTAGCATCATATGCTGCATGTAAACTAGTCAAAACAGAAGAACATTGAGCTTGAAAAAGTTTCAACTTAATTTAAATGACGATGAGACTGTTCTCTGCAAGTCACTGTTAGATTACTCATTTAAAAAACTGACCACTAAAATGAAAATGGCTTACCTCTTTATATTTCCATAGATTGGAAGGATAATTTTTGTAAGAAGAAGCAGGCAGAGAAGGCACTTAAAAGACTTTTTCTTATTTAATCTACTTCCAAAAAAAAAAAAAAAAAAAAAAAAAAAAGTGCAAATAAGGCCATGATTGTTGTGGCAAGTTAGAGTAAGGAGTTTCTTCTTTCATTTATGAAGCCATTGGCATTCTCACAATGTTACACTGTTGAACCGTATGTTCGGGGCTAAGTAGTGTTGCGTAATATGCATAAGAATACAATTACCCTCCCTCACTGTTTGATGTACTTAGTTAATATAATATGTCTAATGGTTTATTATTCAGTTTATTCCCTGAAAAAGCCTCATATTTTTAATTATGTAACTACTACATGTTATTGTATTTGTTTTATTAAGAAAGTAGTTTACTAAGAAAGACACTACACATGCTATTGTATTTGTTTTATTAAGGGGGTAGTTTATTACAGTTTTTCTCGATTGCTAACACACTATAACTGATTCATTTGGCACAATTTTCCAAACCATTCATACAGTTCTCAAAACAAAGACACATTTCTCAAAACCTTTAACACATTTCACCTGTTTGCACAGACGTTCCAATTTGCTCAGTGTTTTCTGCAAAACTCTACACAAGAACGGCATCATTTTGCACAGGTTTAACCATGTTCTTGTTTAGAAAACACAAACACACAATATAACTACCTCAAGAATCAAAAAATGAATACAAATAGCACACATTTATCCATGTGTGAACATTCAGTAGCAAAACTGATGATGCAGCAGTCAGAATCTCAGGATGATATGAACAGGAGCACAGCTGATTATGAGTTTTGAAAAATGAATCCTGGTAGTGGGATACAAAGAGGAATAGGAGGAGAAAAGAAAAATGAAGGGGACTAGGTCAAAGGTCATTTGTTGCTGATGAAATATAAAGCACTAAAGTTGAGCATGTTCTTCTGCATGGAATGATCATAAGGAAAGCTGCCTGTAGGATCATCTACAGGGTTTTTACACTACTTACACATTACAATTACAGTACATAGCAGCAGTACTTCAGATGAGAGAACTTGTACTGTAAATACTGTAGCACACAGCCTCAAACTCGTAACTGTTGAATTGTTTGTAGCCAAGCACTTCTTACATGTATTTGTGCAGAACTGAGAGATGACACTCTGGGGAGGCAGAGAAAGTCTTTTCTCAGAAGACTAAGAAACTGCTATATTATAACAAATAAGGATATTACTAATACTGTAATGCAGCTTGGCAAAGGATGCAGAATTTATTTATTTATTTGTTTGTTTGTTTATTGCTGTACAGTAACTGACAGTATATTCCAATGTGTTTACTGTATATTCTGTTGTTTGGTTTTTGTACTTTTCTCTTCTAGTGTTTTTCATCTACTGTAAGATAACTACATTAGTGTAATTAAAGTAAACATTTCTTAGTTTTTTTTCAACTGCTTACACACATTTTCATAACTTTGCCTCTTTTTTTCAAAACTTTACACACAAAACTTTACACACAAGAATTGCACACACACAAAATGCCTCGCATCTCTTGCAAAATGACACACTACATTTAAAATATCACAAACACATCTCAAAAGCAAACATTTGTCTTACACTGCAAACTCTTTTGCCATAATATTATATTTTTGGCTATGTCATATACACACAGTAATTCTAAACCTAAAGCTCTTCTTTCATGAGCTTCTATGTACATTTCTGTACAAAATTGAAAGTAATTGGCAGAGAGAGGTTGCAAAATTCACAGTAAACACGAAAGCAAGATTGAAACAAAAATTATTTATTTATTTATTTACTGTAAGCATTTGTGGTTGTGAATACAGTATTACTCACAGTATGAAAGAAAATAAATGCATCAACCATGTGTAGTTGGACAGAAACCAAACATAATTTTGAAAAAGGTGAAACTGTAACAAATTGTAACATAACATACTATTTTATACAACATAGTAAGAATGTCTTCTTACAGTCAGCTGTACTGTTGTGCAGTATGATAACCCACCAGACTGTGACCAATCATGCAACGCACTGCAGTACATAAAAAGATGCTAAAATACCTGTATACATTTTATAGTATACCATATGTTATGCTGAAATAGCTATTATGGGTACACTGGAACGTGTACATTACAGTAGATTGTTACATACCTGTTCTCATTTCTAAAGGTTTGAATTATGCCCGCCACAGTAAATCAACTCAAATTAGGCTGGACTATCTGTCCAACCTCTCTCATCGTTACACCGTGGTTGATCACATGATCAGTGACAGTAGCCCTAATCTCTTCTTGTTCCTGTTCTTTGTCCTCCTCCTCTTCCCCGCCCGACTCGTCCTCTTCCTCCCCTTGCTCCCCTTGCTCTTCTTTGAACTCCTCCTCCTCCTCCTCCTCTAATCCCAACTCTGGCTCTCCCTCCAACACCCCTTACTCTGTCTGCATTGTTTGCAGCCATTGTTCAAAACCTATAACTTGACCTTTGGTACATTTATAGGCCTATTCTAAAGTCATGATTGGTTGGTGTTAAGTAAAGCAATGAGTGTTTGCACATGTGAGGAGTTAGTGTGAGGTACTGATGAATTAGTGTGGCATTTTGATTGGTCGTGTTTTAAAAAGAAAATCAAGATACTTCCTGTTAGATTTTTGTGTGTTACATAGAGAATTGTGTGTTGTGTTTGGCAAAAAGCATTTTATGAAATTGAAAACTAAGTCAAAGGCCGAGAAATAGCGTATGGATTTGCAGATTTGGTGTGTGGTTCTGGTGTTTGAGTGTCAGGTTTCAGAAATTGTGTGACAAGTAAAAATTTTGTGTGTAAGCAGTTGAAAAAAACTGCAATGTTTATTGCTGAATTTTACTGAATCTGCACCCCTCTATTTATACCGTATACTGTAACAGACACTGACTAGCAAAAGGATTCCTATTTCCCAAAAGGAGGTTTTAGTAACAGTGTTTTGAATTGATCTCACTGGTGTTCTCTAGGCAGTGGAATAGTCTGTGTATTTGGCAGGTTTGTGCATCAACTGAGGCCAAAGTTTGATTTTGACTGAAGATAATATGCTTTTGACTAGAATATTTGGTTTTGACCTGGAAGTTTGAGGTTTGTGCAAGTTGGTGTATAGTTTTGAGATTGTGTTTATAGTTGTGAGAAAATGGTGAATTGTTTCATGAATTGTGTGTTAACAATCGAGAAAAACTGTAATAACATGTTTTTACTCCACAGCATAAGTCGTGTAAATGTAAATAGGTAAAATGTAAACAAGGTCAATTTAGCTCAAAGGGAATCATTTATGATTTTATAGGGAATTTGAACAGAATCACTGTTTTACGGCTGATCACTGAGTCAGCAGTGATTCAGTGGACAAGCCGTATAACATCAATCCTGCACTGGACATTAAAATCCAAAATATAGTGAAAACACTATTTAATAGCACAGTAACAAGATCGACAGATTAAGACATTAACATGTAAGCACAAAAGCACAAGATACTTCTCCTTTCAATATAAATAAGATTTTATTTATATAAACCTAAGACATAAACTAATCTAACACATGAACACAAACATTCACACATTCACACGTTGCAGAAAGAGAGAAAGTGAGGAAAGGATGAGTATAAGAGAATGAAAATGTGAAATCCCAAGTTTACAGCAATATGTGTTATTGCCTAGACCTGAACAACCATCAATCACTTATTTAACCCTCACTTTGAGTTTCTCAGTGAGGCTAAAATTTGTATTAAATGCACCAATTCAGTTAGAATCTGGAGGTTACTTGCGTTGCCTTTGTGTTAAGGGATTCCCTTTGTCGTTGTCTTTGCAGAAAAGGGTTTTCCCAAGTTTACTGATTGGTTGGATGTTCAGTAGTCATTGAAGTGACGTCTTGGGCGTTGGCTCTTGGCTGAAGTTGCAGAGTTGGACAGGCAAAGAGTTCGCAGACGGCCTCCTTAGCCGTGACAGGACAGGACGAGGATTCACAGACGGCCTCCATAGCCATGACAGGGCAGGACGAAAGTTCATTAATGACCTCCTCGGTCGGAACAGACAGTTCACGGAGATTATCACTGGGCACCACCACCGCGCAAGGAATTGAGGCAAGTGCCGCCATTTCGGGAGGTTCTGCAGTCTGCGCCGCCACCTCTGAAGAGACTGCAGCGGACACCATGGCCTCTCGGAGCACAGCAGCGAGCACCGCTACCTCAGGAGGTTCTGCAGAGTAAGCCGCCACCTCCGGAGATGTTGTAGCCAGTGCCGCCTCTAGCAAATTGGCGGTGGTGTACGCGGCCCAGATACACCATAAAGCAACCCCCCATACGGGAAGTGTTGCAGACAGAGGAAATAGTTCATGAACATAAGGGTTGGAGTGAGCTGGTTTGGGGATACCAGCAGTGCGTGCTGACACCAGCGGTGGATCCTCTATACTGGATGCCAACCTCTGACGTTTGATAACAGTTTCCCTTGATAGGACAGTAGATGGTTGCAGTACAACAACCGCAACAGGATGTGGCTCTGGGGTGGCAGACATAATGTGAAGTGGTTCTGGAAGGTCAGACAATACATGGAGAGGCTCTGGGAGATCTGATGAGACATGGCGTGGCTCTGACAGATCAGACGAGACGTGACCTGACTCTGAACGGTCAGCTGTGATGTGACGTGATTCTGGACGATCAGCTGTGACGTGACGTGATTCTTGACAATCAGCGGTGACGTGACGTGATTCTGGACGATCAGCGGTGACGTGATGTGACTCTTGAAGATCAGCTGAGATGTAACGAGACTCTGGAAGATCAGCTGTGATGTGACGTGACTCTGGATGATCAGCTGAGACGTGACGTGACTCTGGACGATCAGCGGTGATGTGACTCTGGATGATTAACTGTGAAGTGACGTTACTCTGGACGATCAGCTGTGACGTGACTCTGAATGGTCAGCTGTGACGTGACGTGATTCTGGAAGATCAGCTGTGACGTGATTCTGGACGATCAGCGGTGACGTGACAAGACTCTGGACGATCAGCTGAGACGTGACTTGATTCGTGAAGATCATCCGTGACTTGACTTGACTCGTGAAGAGCAGCCGTGACTTGACTTGACTCGTGAAGAGCAGCCGTGACTTGACTTGACTTGTGAAGAGCAGCTGTGACTTGACTTGGCTCGTGAAGATCAACTGTGACTTGACTTGGCTCATGAATATCCACTGTGAGTTGACTTGACTCATGAAGATCAACTGTGACTTGGCTTGACTCATGACGATCAACTGTGACTTGACTTAGCTCATGAAGATCAACTGTGACTTGACTTAGCTCATGAAGATCAACTGTGACTTGGCTTGGCTCGTGATGATCAACTGTGACTTGACTTGGCTGGTGAAGATCGGCTGCGACTTGACTTGGCTCGTGACGAACAGTTGTGACTTTACTTGGCTCATGAAGATCGGCTGTGACTTTACTTGATTCATGAAGATCAACTGTGACTTGACTTGATTCATGAAGATCAGCGGTGTCTTGGCTTGACTCAGGATTGGCAGCTGTGACATAACGGGGCGCTGTTGTGTCTGCCATTTTGTGATCAGGCTCCGCTGTCGCCGCCATTTTGTGAGCGTGCTCTAGTGTGACCACCATTACACGAGTGAGTGCAGTGTCGCGTTCCTCCGTGATACCCAAAGTAAACAAAGAGCCAACAGTCAACAAAGCATAATCCATAAAATCACTTTTCAAAGGACCCTCACGGATTAGTCGCGATTTGAGTGGCTGATCAATGCCCTCACAAAAGAAGTCTATGAGCACACAGTCTGGCAGATCAGAGTAATAGGCAATGGATAAATATTCTTGAATATAATCCTCGAGCGAACGCGTTCCCTGCTCGAGAACTAATAGCATTATAGCTGTGTCCGTACCTGGCCAGAGTCTTTTAGGAAAGCCGCTGGATCCTCGTGTGGCCGAGTATTCTGTTACGGAGCCGACGAGACGAGAGACGTGCGGATCCATGTGCGAACTTTTATTAGACAAAGGCGTGGTCAGGAAACAAGCATGGGTCAAACAATGGCAAACAGGTACAACACAGGCAAGACAAAGAGTAATCCTAGGGCAAGCGTGGGTCTTCGATCAGCGAACAATATCCAACAGGGCAAGGCAGAGAGATAATCCAGGTACACGAGCAATAGTCCAAGCGAGGTGCAAACAGAGTCCGAACGGCAAGGCAAAGGGTTAATTCAGGAAACACGGGCAATAATCAAAACATGAGAAAACAGGCAAGGCAAGACTGTGACAACTAAGTGGGCTCTGTAGAGTAGCTATCAGCAAATACTGTGATATACGCTATACAATACTCGGCAACTGGCAGAGAGGAAGTCCATGGTTTATGTAGTATGTCTGATTGGTTACAGCTACAAGTGTGTAATGGAGTGCAGATGAATCCAATCAGTGCAGTGGAACATGGGAAACTTAGTCCAGGGTGATGTGTAACAGTTTGTGTGGTGTGAAAGTCAATGTAATCGGAGGGCAACCTCTGGTGGCTATCGGGCAGAAGGCCACAGACCGGATTCATGACAATGACACTGTGATCCAAAGATATCCATCTGGCCTTTTTATAATGGCAGTCAATGGGATCAGTTGCTAGGGTGCTCTAAATGGTTACTAGAGCGTGACTTAAGTATGTGAGATAATAAATAACAAGAATGTGAGATAATAATAGTGATGCTTCGCCTTTGGCAAGCATCACTAATAAGAAGAAAAAAATTAACATAAACAGTAGGTGCCTATGCACTTTAACAGTAAAACGTGTACAAATCTACACTACATTTATGGGTACAGTACTTTTAAAATTATGGTTTAAGTAAAGATTATTCACATCTCTTACTGGAACCACAGTCAGAGCTCAGATATGAGAGATGAGATCAAACTACCACATAAACCAACAACCAGAAACCAGCAGTAGAAAAAAGGAAGAAACAGCAAGACACACAGAAAGACGACAGAAAAGAAATCAACCAAGACTGGAAATGCTCTTATGCCATGAGCACAGCGCTGTAGAAATCTCCTGAATATATCTAGGTAAGAGACAGTTGTTGTTTATTTTTTTCACTTTAAGTCATTAAATACGAACTGACATGTAACGCAGACTATATTTTGTCTGTTTAGCTGGTATTATGAGATTTGTATCTTCTAAAAGTTGCATTTTTTGAGCACATATATACATTTTACCCTTATTTATTAACTTACATATTTTCAGCTGAATATCACAAAGATATATTTGAGAGACTAGAATATGCAGTATCATCCATTTCATTGGGAGCTGGAAGCTGGCTGGCTGGAGAAAAGGGTCAGATGGTCCATCTTCATCTTCATTAATGCGTGTGCAGGTCTACCAGCTCTTGCTTGGTCTGTCAGCAATCTAATTCGTCACAGAAAGAATGGACACTGTATTTCCGTCTTCATCCTCCTCCTCCTCACTGACTTTGTTGAGCTTCTCCTGAGTCCCTACATACTGCTAAAACAACTATTAGAGGAGATCTCCTGGTATATGGATTCGACATGTTGGTTTTTTTGGGCCTTATGGTGGTCATCAAGAGTATGTGGTTTTCTCTTAAACCAGCTGGTGGCTCTAGAGGGAATTCTCTCAGTGAAATATCCAATGTATACTGCTTCTGTTTTCTCTTCACCTCGTTTCATAAATTCCAACATACTTGTGTTTCTCTGTATCATTATAGGCCATATTTTTTTCTATGAATATTATTTATTTATTATTGTTTTTGTCTTCATTGTGTCAGTGGTCACATGGATAATATCTTGTGGGGCTTTATGTTCTGCTGATTGTCACTCTCACACATCCAGGAAACCAGATTATCATATTTTGGTTGTTTTCATATTCAGTCTGTTGGTGATTTATATGCCCTTTATTTTCCTCAATTTCATATTCATAATCAATCCCGTATTATGCCAGTCTCTTCCTGTTTGGCTTAATCCTATCTTCCTGATGAGTGTGAGACTGCTTTCAGATCCTCTCCTGTGTGTGCTGGTCTGCAGGCAGAATCTCAGAATTCAAACAAAACCCTGAACAAATTAGTTTAGGAGGTTTGGAAAGATGGGTTGGTTGCGATTTCATGATATTTGACTAAAGCTCAGACTATTTAAATGTTTCAATAGAAGCATATGATCTTATGATAACCATTACGCTGAAAAATAAAGCAATGCATTGTCTGGAGAACACACACAAACATGCTTCTCACACTGTATTTTTCTTTTCCACATCCTGCAGTCCTGTTGTTAATAGACTTCATCTCCATCTTTAGTGTATACCTTCTAATACATTCTAATACAATCTAATACATTGCATAATGAAAATCAAAAAATTACATATATAATACAGCAACATCAATTTTTCATATTTAATCTGGATTCCTCACTTTTACATTTCATTGTTCACAGTAGGGCTGTGTAATTAATCGAATTCAATTATCATGTGCGTCTAGTCAGTAAAGCCGGTTCCGTGATTAGTAGTAAATCGCCATTAGGGGTGTGCCCGAAGCCGAATACCTTATTCGGAAAGGCACGAATAATGGCTTCAAAAACGAATAACGGATAATTCTGCCCGAATATTCGGCTGAGGCTGGCCCAGTCTGGTGTTTGCTAGATAACAGGTGAGCCAGGGGATCAGCGCAATATTTTACATAAACCTCTAAAGTCACGCAATAATGAGTGTGTGAATAAGTGAATGAATGTAAACTTTATGAATAAAAAGAGCGCAAATCAAACACTGCATTGCTGTTGCCTCTCCGTGCATCTCAGAAATCAGAGCTTCCCAGCTAACAGTTACGTCGTGACGACGTAACTGGACCGGACCATATACGTCGCAGCGACGTACCAAATAACGTTCTAGCGATGTAACTTTGTGATTCCCATATTCGTTGTGGCGACATTATTTGTTACATCACTGGAACGTGCTGAGAACGTCCTAACGACCAAACTCGTACGTCGTGAGGACATCACTCTACTGGACCATATTGGTCGCAGCGACGTACCAAATAACGTACCAGCGACGTAACTTTGTGATTCCCATATTCGTCATGGCGACGTTATAGTGGTACATCGCTGGAACGTGGCGGGTACGTCCTAACGACCAAACTGGCACGTTGTGAGGACGTGACAGTACCGGATCATATTGGTCGCAGCGATGTACCAAATAACGTTCGAGCGAAGTAACTTTGTGATTCCCATATTCGTCGTGGCGACGTTATTTGTTACGTCGCTGGAACGTGCTGAGAACGTCCTAACGACCAAACTGGCATGTTGACAGTACCGGATCACATTGGTCGCAGCAACGTACCAAGTATGTCCTAACGACTAAAATACCACGTTCACTTATTTTTAATATTTACACCTCACCTTTAGTCCGGGTCCTGAGGATGTGCCAAATATTCCCATTGCCTTGAAATACATATAGAACTAATAAACTCATCTTTGGTGCAAAATAGAAAACCTTATAAAATCTAATAGTAATCTAATTATAGGGTATTTATAGTAAATACATTCATTACATACATGCAGTGCAAACCAATTCAAAAACACTAAATTCTAATAGAAACTAGGCAAAAACACAATGCATTCATTCATGAATCAACATTTATTCAGTGCTACTTTTTACAAATACTAAGCCAAAACATTTTGAACATTACATCTGTTCTTTAAATATGCAAAGTGTTACCAAGTCATGAGCACAGAAAACTGAACACATAAATTCATAGATTGCACAATATAATCAACTGAAAAAGTTTGTCTCTCATTAAGGATGGGCATAGTTAAATAATGATGTTATCAGTGAAAATTATCAGTACTCTTATTGATACAACTCCCCATAATTTGATGCAAAAAAATAAAGACATGATAAAAAGATATGATGTGCTTTAATACTGCTTCACTATAAGAAGATAAACATAAACAATATTACAATTAACAAAGAACCATAGTTCTTGAGCTTCTCAGAGGATAAAAGAAATAAAGAAAATAATAACATTCATAAAGAGTAAAGATATGTATAATGGACAATATAGAGATTTCTAGCATCTCTCCTGTATAATTTGGCCCACCCCAAAAAACATAAACCGTTTTTGTTTAGGAAAATGAGCGTGTTGACTTTCTCAGGAGAGTCTGTGATCTCTGATTACTGACTGTGGAGAAGACTCTTTCAGACAGTGCTGAGGAGGCAGAGTTAGGTGCTGGACGGCTGTGAGAGAAGAGGAAGTGTCGTTCTTACCCAGCAGCAGAAGGCAGGCTCTTCTGAGGGAAGGACAGGAGGGTGACACTTCACTCTTCATCTTTTCATGGAGGGTTGATGCAGTGTTTCGCTGTAGAACAAGACTCCTCCTCAGCACTTGATCTTCTTCAGCAAAGAGTTCCTCTAGTGCAGAGTCAGAGACTCCAGATTCATTGCAAACTGGAATCTTTTAATAAAATTTACCATATTATTGTAGTCAGGTTTATTGTTTTTATTATAACACATGGCAAAGGTATGAGAAAATTATGTTAAACATGTTCTTCCTCTTCTTCGCCATCCTGAGCCTGCACTGTTTTTCGAAAGAAATCTCTTCTGCTCACTGAGGCTATATTTATTTGATCAAAATTACAGTACAAAACATTAATATTGTAAAATATATATTTTTTTAAATTTAAAATTTTTCATACCCTTTTTCTAATACACTTTAAAATGCATTTCATTCCTGTGAGGCAAAGCTGAATTTTTCAGTAGCCTTTACTCCAGTCTTCAGTGTCACATGATCATTCTCATATACTGATTTGCTGCTTAAGAACCATTTCTGATTATTATCAATCAGTGCATTTACATGCACCTAATCACATTATAGCCACTCTGACCAAAGTGTGCATGTGCTCGTGACGTACATGAATGACGTGACACGCACCCGCAGGGGTGCGTTTCCCAAAATCATCGTTAGCTAACTATGGTCGTTAGTTCCATTGAACTCTATTGGTAACTATGGCACTTGTGACCATAGTTGCTTTTGGGAAACGCACCCCAGATTAGAAACGATGAGGAAGAAAGCTTTGCATTTCTGGAGAGCCGAATCACTAAACTCTGTTAGCATAACTTGCTGCCACCAGTCTCTGCTCCTTACCCTCTTCCAGCGTAGGCAAACCCAGCTGAAGTGGCATTGCCATCACATTGCTATGGTGCTGAAAAAGCATGAAATACAACCATACAAACGTGTTTTGCATTAGACATAAATTAAAACAGCGGCCAGTAACACACCTACTCTTTCGGAGTCCATCATTTGTGCTGTGCAGTGGGGTAACGTTATGTGAATAATGGCGGTAAAAAGATAACCACAATTCAAATAATACGAATAATGGAAATTGCATATAAACGGGAGTGAAGAGCTTTGCTCTTGACATGTAAACATCATAATGTGATTAAGTCCTTACTCTGATTATTGGAAATAATCACATTATTTGTGCACATGTAAACGTAGTCAGTGTTGGAAACAGTTGTGCTACTTAATATTTCTGTGTAAATAATTTTTCTTCATGATTATTTTATGAATACAAGTTCAAAACATTCAAAAAAAAAAAAAAAAAGTAAAAAAAAAAAATCTTTTGTAACATAATAAAAGTATTTTCTATCACTTTAATTCAGTTGTATGTATCCTTGTTATTAATGTCTTCTCAAATAAAAAAAAATAATCTTAATCACTCTAACTTTTTGAACCGTAGTGTAGACCAGTGTTTCCCAACCAGTGTGCCGTGACAGGTTGTCGGGTGTGCCATGGAAGATTATCAGAAACTTCCTTCTCTATTATATTTTGTTATTATTATTTTAAATCAGGGCAATTGTTCATCGTTATCATTAACAACAAGAGAAACTGACTGCCCATATAGCTACAATAAACTTTATAACCTGCAAACTGATGAAAACGTAATGCTATTAATTTACTGCCTCAGATGCGGCCGTTCTAATAATGGAGAAAACACAGATCTCTGTCAATCGCTCGTCAAAAACCTTGTTAACTCCATTTGAGTATGATTTTCAGAAATTAAGTGCAAGTGTCTGATCATATATAAAGCCAAATTACCAACTCTGATGAAAAAAAAAAAAAAAAATACTTAGTGGTGTGCCGTGGGATCTTTTACATGTCAAAACTGTGCAGCGGCAGAAAAAAGGTTGGGGAAAACTGGTGTAGACGAAAATATTGGGCAGCACAGCTGTATTCAACATTGAAAATAATCATAAATGTTTCCTTAAGCAGCAAATTAGAATATTAGAATGATTTCTGAAGGATCATGTGACACTGAAGACTGGCATAATGATGCAGGAAATCCAGCTTTGATCACAGAAGTTTAAGTTTATTTATTTTTAAAGCACTTTCAAAACAGCCTAGAGGCTGACCAAAGTGCTGTACGTGAAATTATATTTTAAAATCCACTATATTGCCAAAAGTATTGTGTCACCCACTTCTAATGAACAGGTTTGACTACTTTAGTAATTTCCACGAGTACAAATCTTAATGTTTAAGCATATAATGTTATTCTAGGGAATTGTGTGCTTCTAATTTTAAAGCAACAGTTTGGACAGGACCCTTTTCTATTCTAACATGACAATGCCTCTGTGTATAAGGCAAGGTTCAAAAAGAAATGATTGATTTAGTCAGTGTGGAAGAACTTGACTGGTCTGCAGAAAGCCAAGTCCTAAACCCAGCTGAACACCTCTGGTGTGACTTTAAATGCAGACCTTGAGCCAAAAACTCTTTACTAAACACCAATGACTTGTACATACACTATATGGACAAACGTATTGGGACACCCCCTTCTTTAGAACAGAAAAAGGCACTTCCAACACTGTGGCAACAAAGATGGAAACATAATGCATGTATTTAAAAATTGTATTTCCATCTCTGTTGCAACAGTTTTGGAAGTGTCTAAAATGACTGAACCCATATGTACAAGTCATTGGTGTTTGGTGATGAGTTTTTGGCTCAAGGTCTGCATTTAAAGTCACACCAGAGGTGTTCAGCTTGGATTAGGACTTGGCTTTCTGCAGACCAGTCAAGTTCTTCCACACTGACTGAATCAATCATTTCTTTTTGAACCTTGCCTTATACACAGAGGCATTGTCATGTTAGAATAGAAAAGGGTCCTGTCCAAACTGTTGCTTTAAAATTAGAAGCACACAATTCCCTAGAATATCATTATATGCTTAAACATTAAGATTTGTACTCATGGAAATTACTAAAGTAGTCAAACCTGTTCATTAGAAGGAGTGACCCAATACTTTTGGCAATATAGTGTATATTTCAAATGTTTGACCAACTGTGAACATTGCTAGATTTAAATGAAAACACAACTTGTAATAAACAATAATAACTTACATTCTGATGATTACTTCCTTCCCTCACTGCTGTCTTCTTAAGTCGTTCCCATACATCCTTATTTTTAATCTTTCCCTTGAATCTACATAAAAATAAAAAAATAAAAATAATTAAACAAATAATTTTTATAGAATATTTGGACAAGTCACACGAAACATTTTTTGATGGTGGCCACAAACTGTGAATCTTCCTTTTGAAATCTTAAGTGGTTCTCCAGCTTCTCAAGGAAAGGCAGATTCTGGGGCCATTTTCACAGAGAATTTTATCTTACTACTAAGTGTCCTAGCTAGGAGATTTAGCTTAAAACCTATTAACAAAACTCTTAAGGGTCTACAGTTACTAAAAAGAGGGTTGAGTCATTGCATTGACTTTTTTCTTTGTTAAATTTTCACCCTGAGCATGCATTGGAGCTCTTAATATTGAACTCTGAAAGTGCACCAGATAGACAAATTTAACTTTAAAATGTACATAATTTCTTAAATGAGTCCATGCCCCCAGATCCCCCAGACAGAACAAGCAAAGTGATGTTGTTGTGTATGATTTAGGAATAACGGAGAGCCTTTACATTGGTCAAATTTAGGCCAACTCCAATATTTTTTAAACATTTAAAAACGACTAGGAGCTTGGGAGATGCTCATAAAGCTCACAATTGCATTCACAATTGTGGTCCAGGGGACCCATAGCACTGCACACTTTGTATATCTCTCTTGTTAAACACACTTGATTCAGATGATCAGTTCCTTAGGAAAGAGCTCCATGAACTAATCTAAGCCAGGGTGTCTACACATATGAACAAGTTAAATTTAAGACTTTTTAAGACCTTTTTAATGCCACCTTGTATGAAATTTAAGACCAAACCTCTGATGGAAATCACGTTATTTTACATACGTATAATGTAATATTACATTTTTTTAATGTATATATATATATATATATATATATATATATATATATATATATATTGCTGTCAAAAATGCTATTTATTATTATGATATACAGCTAACTTTTCACATCAGCAGACAATATCCCATACAAAATATCCCCACAAAAGCACCGCAAGACCGAGATTTCTAGTAATGTAAACAATTTATTCTGAAGCAATATTTTATCTGTGTTCTATTAGCTTTTACATTTATCTGCATATTTTTATATTAACCTCAGGATGTTATGTAGGCCATTTTTTAAACCTTATTAAATGTATGCATCATATTTCATGTCAAATTCTTACAATTGATCAATAGATTAAATTTACACTAGGCTGTTATCAGACAAATTAATTTACATTGCACAATTACAGCTGCAATAAATAATGTTATGAGATTAAAGTTTTAAATGCAATTTTGAATATACAAATAAGAAATGTTGGGGGGATACATAATAATAATATGTTTAATTTATATAGCGCCTTTCCCAGGCTCAAGGACGCTTTACCAAAGCAGGAGCACAATGGACAGTAATTTCACATAGTCACAAACAGTCAGCACAAATAATCAATTAAGTTGTACAGTGGACATTTGTCCAGTCCAAAAACAAAATGAAACAAGATGAATGAAGTTGCATATTATGATATGGCAAAGACATATAGAAACAACATAGCAACACATAACAACATAGAAAATACATACTCTTACATACAAATACATACAAACAACACACTTTTAAACATACTAACCCTGCCAGTAGGTGGCGGTAAGTCACTTAATGAGTGAGTCATTATTGAGTCATTCATTCAACCATTCACTGAATCATTCAGTAAAAAAACACTGCTGTGTGTTGCTTGGAGATTGCGCAATACTTCTGCTGTGATCTTTGGAACTATTTTAGTTGGTGAAACAGAACAAAACAGTCAATATTGTGTCTAAAATGTAAGTAACTTAATTATGTGACTACTTAACTACTTGCTTATTTAACTAAAATCAATGTAACATTTGCAATAGTGAGAATATTCGGCAATTAGCTCCCTTGTCATGGTATGCTGCTTAACTACATCATGTTATAAATAAAAAAACTCAACATTATGAAATTTTACCTCAGCATGCTTCTTCTGTGAGTTTCTTTATGTGTCCCGTTCAGCTCTTTTGCTCATTTCATACGGTCATTTTATTTGATTTCTCCATAAAAGTCTCTTACAAAGAAACAGACAGCGCGTGGCTAAACAGCGCGACCTTGATACCAGAAATACACTATCCATTATCAATCGCTGTTTACGCTGTATGTAATAAAATGAGAATAATAAATCTTGCGTTTCGATGCTTCACTGTTTTTTTTTTTTTTTTTTTTTTTTTTTTTTTTTGGTTGGTTTGTCACATAGGCTATTTGTCCGGTCGGGCAAGTAAAAATCTCAAGCCATTTTTCAGTAAACTTCATTTAACCCATTTTAAACTATCTAGGAAGCTGGTCAGCTAACTGTAGCATGCAGTAACTACAGCAGGGAAAAAATCTGTCTGTCCAATGATTGTAAACAGTCACAGGTCCTTCAGACTGGAGAAAGTTTTGCGGAAAATATTTAAGACCCATCGAATCTGAATTTAAGACATTTTAAGGACCCGTGGCCACCCTGTAAGCTTGTGTCAGTAAAGAGATTTGTATAAAATGTGCAGTGCTGTGTGTCCCCAGGTCCAGAATTGAAAACCACTATCATAAGGTACTCTGCTCAGCAGTATTTTTTCTCATACCAAGACCATATGAACATCAGCGATTTCAACAAAATCCTCCTGACTGGGGAAAAACAAGGCTCTGGAATTAGACTATTAATTGATATCTATCTATTATCTACTGAATTGTGAAATCCAACTAGGGATGCATCTATCCGATACTCAGGATCGGTATCGGCTCCGATACTGGCATTTTCTGCCGGATCAGGTATCGGTCAGAGGAGACCAATCCAAATCCGTTATTTTGCATGTACTATTCTGTGTTATTTTTAAGCCCCACAAAAGGCACAAAAACATTATAAAGCACCATAAAGTTTTGTGCACTATATTCCAAGTGTTCTGAAGCCGTTCCATAGTTCAGTGTGAGGTACAGAAGAGTATTTAAGTCGCTAAATTCAAGTTTATGTAAACTCTTCTCTGCACAGCAGCTATCTGTCATCCTCCATTCAGCGTTCAAACTGCGTGTTGCATTCGGTTACTACAGTCAAACTCTCTTCAAGAGCGCACAATAACTGAGATTTAAAACTGTTAAAAGAAAAGGCTCAAACTATCACGCAGATTTAATACACTACACACCAATGTCTCTTTCCTTTGTTCTTTGAACATTTCTATGCGTAGCGCTGCAAGCTGTGACTCCGTGTTGCTTCAAGCGCATCATTCTGTGCACAGGTTGCACATTTGTGCCACTACATGACATATGAAAGTAAATAGACATGATAACAATATATTTTCTGTATGTGTTTTGTATACAGTTCATGGTATTTTTATAACAATAACGGATGTTGATGACATACATAGAGTCTGCCTATTCTATAGGGCTGCAACAACTAATCGATAAAATCGATTATTATCGATAATGAAAGTCATCGACAACAATTCTCATTATCGATTAGTCGGGTCTACCCACAGTGCACGTCCAACTTCAGCTGGTCGTGTCAAATTAACGTTACAGCACTGAATAATGCATTTCTGTGGCCAAAATGCATCTAAAAATAGTGGAGGAAACAGAATGAGATGCTGCGGGAGAAGTACGTGATCCAAGCTGCACAAAACATGAGAATTCTTTATTTTAAGATTTAAGTTAATGCATTAGCATAATGGCTTGTCTTGTCAGGCGCTTTGACAGATGCGTGTGCGTCCTCAGCGCAAAAACGTTCAGTTTACGGTCATATCCTTATCTGTACATGTCACAAATTCACGCGAGCATTTCCATTTTTGCATAAAGTTCCATCCTGACAGTCTGTGTTAAGTTTAAATCTTTACTGAATGAGCACCGGCGCGGCGGACACATCAGAGAGGGATTAATACCCAGATAGCAAAGTGACATTGATTCAATGTTGAAATTCCATCAGAATCATCATTTTGGTTGAGGTTTGGTTGAGGAAAATTCAATGCTAAATAATACTGGATCAATGTTGATAATTCAATGCTTTTCAGTGTTGAAAAGACAAATATTGAATCAATGTTGATTTTTGGTCAGTATTTCACTGGTGAAACTTTAGACTGTCAATCCCTCATTCAACACTTAAATAAGGTACATTTTCCTGAAATGTAGTGAGCACATGTTCATCAAACAATAAATTCTGTAAATTTTGTTAACCGTTAAATAAACAAATAAAACTGTCTTCTGAGTGTGTGGATTAACAAAGAACTGTGACCATTAGATAGAACTCAGATAAACCAGATGGATATTATTATTATTATTATTATTATTATTATTATTATTATTATTATTATTAGCAGCAGTAGTAGTTATAGTTTTACATTAGTAATTAATGTGTTCATTACCCATTTTTGGCTAGCTAGAGGAGTACATTCAGCCAGAGACTGACAATGACTAAATGCTCCAATGAATGTCCTTATAATTATTGTGGTCATCCAGTTCATTAACTTAAAATAAACATTTTTATTTTTAAATCAAAATACTTTTAAATTATAATTACACATTTAAATTACAATTATCATTTATATTATTTATAATTTCTATACTCATTATAATTATTAGATTTAAATCATGTGGAATTTACATTTAATGTGTTATCTATGAATGCATGTTAATAGAGAGAATAAAGAGAATTCAGAGGGTTTTTTCATGCGCCACAATCAAGTCAATTAGGAGGCAGTAATGCAGCTTAAAACTGGCTGCCAGCCGCCAATCAAATCAAAGCGCGGGAAAACAGATTTCAAATGCGAAACGGACGGAGACGAGGCCTAAAGGGTAATGGTGTTTTTTTTTTAGAGGTAAGTAATAAAATATTACTAAAAAAAAAAAAAAACTTGACAAAACATAACGCCTAGAAATAATTATATATATATATATATATATATATATATATATATATATATATATATATATAAATCCTTGTAACTTAACTTACTTTCTTTACAGTGAGTTCCCTTTATATGACGACAGTTGACAGATGTTGATCCTTTACTTAGCTACGAACACAACGGATTCACCTCAGAGAAAAGTAGTAGTGATTTCATTTCATGTGTATTTCACTATTCATCTTCCGTTACAACTGATGTGTGTTTTCTGGACAAGTCCGAGTGAACTGCGAGTCTGCGGCGAGTCTCATGAACGCGCACCGTCCAGACCAACGAACGGCCAAGGTAAGCGTTTCATTAAATATATTCAATTTCGCTTTGCTTTTCCACCAAACCCTGTAATGTTTGTGTTTGAACAGTGTGTGACAGCACACGCAGGCTGATCGCGATTTTGACTTCCCTTCCTGAAAAAAAAAATTAAATAAATAAATAAATAAAATAATACGTAATACATATTTCTACATTATTCGTGCCATCGACTTTATTTGCATTTCGTGGGAGGGAAAATAGGGAAAACCTTGCATTGTTTGATTTTATGTAATTTTTATGTTATGTGAACAATTTTATATATTACTTTTGTTTTATTGTACACCTTTGACACACCTTAAGTCAGTACGTCACAAAACCAATTACAACCAATATTTGGTTAACCTAATAGCTATGTTTTTCATTCTTCATTTTTTCCTTTTTGTAGGCCATCATCAGAGGGACATTTCCTTGGTTTGCTCACATCAGGTAAGAATGAATTTCTTCTGATTGTTACCTGTGACAGGTGTTGCATACTCTTAATTTTTACTTTTTTTAATTTATTTTTTTTTTTTAAATCTAGGTCAGAGGATGGAATCTCCTGGATCAATGTTAATAATAACAGGCAAGTTATTATAAAATGTACAAAACACATGTCTTAAAGCATCTGTTAATACAACTTTTATTTTGTAAAGGGAAGTAAGATGTTTATTTAAGCTGCAGCAGTAAATAGTAAAATAGGCATAGTCTCATCTCCAGTCCTCCCAGAATGTTTTAGATGTCTCACTAATTAAAACACCTGGTTCAGCTGTAACATTCTGGGAGGGGGGCCTGAGGACTGGAGCTAAGAAACTCTACACTAAGGGTTATGCAAAATTATGGCTGCGTATCATATAAGTTGTTGATATATTGTTTTTTTTTTAATGTTTTTCTCAAACTGCTTTCCCATTGCTTATTCTGAAGTGACTGGAATACTGGCAGAACTAGTGTCTGGAGGTCTGGGGTTTCATGAGACGCAGCTACCAGAGCGGATTCATCTAAGTGAAGATGACAGATGTGTGATCACGGTAATTTACATTTTAAGATTTATTTATTTTTGTTTTATTTATTTATTGACAAAAGCAAGTTTTTCATTCAACACGGAAGCTACATTCCCATGACATTTATTTGTAACCTATCCATGTTTTGCGCAAATATGTTCCTGACGCCCTTATAGGTTAGCTGTTTTGCTGTTGGAGGAGCATCAGTTGAGGCATATATTAGGATGCTGGGCTGTACTCTAACCAGTGAGCCGGCTTCTCAGATGAACTGGGCAGTAGGAGACCAAAAGATCAGCATGAAAAAAAAAAAAAAAAAAACTAATTTAGAGACACCAGACTCCAAGATATGTGTCATGAATCTGGTCCATGGACTTCCATTTGTTCACCACCAGAGGTCGCTCAGTCATCACATTGACTCTCACACCACACAGACTGTCACACATTACCCAGGACTTCATTTCACAGCAGCCATTTCCCTAATCACATGCTCACACCTGATACCCATCACACAATCACACACACTACTTAAGCCATGGACTTCCTCAGACAGATGGCTGAGTATTGTACGCACTTATCCCTGTTCTAGCGATAGCTACTCTACGGAGCCCACTTAGTTTCCATAGTCTTGCCTTGCCTGTTTTCTCGTGTTTTTGATTCTAGCCCGTGTTTCCTGGATTAACCCTTGCCTTGCCGTTCGGACTCTGTTTGCACCTCGTTTGGATTATTGCTGTGTACCTGGATTTACTCTCTCTGCCTTGCCCTGTTGGATACTGTTCGCCGCTCATCGACCCACGCTTGCCCTAGGACTACTCTGTGTCTTGCCTGTGTTATACCTGTTTGCCATCGTCTGACCCTGCCTGTGTTTTGACCATGTTTTACAATAAAGCCTTGCACATGGATCCGCACGTCTCTCGTCTCGTCAGCTCCGTAACAATATGCATGGTAAGCCTCCACATGGGTCCTTTGGTCTTAAATTCAGTTTGATTTAATTTAAATCCATTAAAAGTCTTATCTTAAATGGAATGTTTTAAATTTGGAGACCAAAAAAAAAAACTGTTGCAAAATAGCCTAATATGATTATTAAAGGTTAAGGCCCGTTCAGACCAAGAGCCATAACTTTAAAGATAACTATGTTCAACTATTTATTCTAAGCACACTCATCTGCTTTTAAGAACTCTATCTATCTTTATCGTTATCGTCCTTGGTGTGAACAGGCCTTCAGTTCACTCAAAATTAAAAATTTTGCCATTTATCCGCCCACATGTTGTTCCAAACCTGTATCAGTTTTTTTTTTTTTTTTTTTTTTTTTTTTTTTTTTATTTTATTTTTTTTTTTTTTTATTTTATTTTTTTTTTTTTTTACAAAAGATGATATGTTGAAGAATGTTGCTAACCCAACGCTGACGGCATTGAAACCATTGACTTCCATTGTACAGGGAAAAAATACTATGGAAGTTAATGGCTACCGTCAACTGTCTGGTTACCAACATTCTTCAGAATATCTTATTTTATGTTCAACAGAAGAAAGAAACTCATACAGGTTTGGAACATTTATATATTGACTATATATTCTTTGAGTTTGTATGATATAATTTAGAAAAAAATATAGAATGAGGCAATGCCATTTATATCAATATACAGTAGTTTGATATTATAAGCACATCTTAAAAATAGAGGACACAGAGTGAGCTGCTGTGTGGAAAGTGCATAATCCAGTTTGTTCCAAACATGAAAAATGCTTTAGATTAAGGGTTTCAAAATAATACATATGTCTATAGGTGCTTAATTTCTATATTCAAATTAAATAGTCTTAAATTTGAATTCACCATGTTTTAGCTTGAATGTAAACTTACAAATGTCCAAATACTTTAGACCCACCTTCTTTCAGTTATACACTACCACTAATCAAATGTTTTACAACATTGTGCAGTTTTAACATCCTGTTTGTTTTTTTTTTTACTTTAGATGCCTAACAACAAGTGAAAGCTGAGAAAAAGGAGGCGTTAGAGCTCATCTTTGCTGTGACAGTTGTTTTGCTAGCACACTAGAATAAAGTCCTAAAACATATAATTCACATTCCTAATACCCATAAACAGTTCACAATCAACCGCTGTATAGTTACCTCGTGTCTGGATGGATGTGTTTAGGAAGTTTCAGGTCCTTTTCTCCAGTGTCCGTCTTAGCTCAGTCAAGTTCAGACCACTTGAAGCTCGATAGGGTAGATTTCAGGTTCAGATAACTGGTTATTATTAATGAAGTACTCAGAGACTTGTTTTTAAAAGTTTAACGAATCACCAATACAATGGTTTCGTTTTATTAAAAAACAATAACTCATAAGTACAAAAACAGAAAATAACAACGAGTAAAGTCTTCACCACGAATTGTCGGCCCTGGACAATGGTCCCACAGGTATTTTATAACCTCTGCATAATACCCTCCTCCTGCCTGCGACTGCCCCCTCCTTACAGACAGGATGCATGACCTTTGTCACAGAGTCTAATTCACAACAGTATCAAAAGTTCAAATGGAAAAAATAATTCACACTAAAAACATCACTTCTAAATGGCAAGCATGTCTGGTTCTATTTTCAGATATAGGGAAAATAGCAACACCTTCTATGAGCTCGGCTTAAGCACATATATCATAAACCACCATATAACACCCCTAGCAAGTGCTATCCAATTCTAAGAAACGGTTCGGCTAGAAGTTCCATCTCGCACCCATGTGCGAGATGCATCTCCTTGCACTTCACCGTTTTTCTTCAAAATATGCGAAGCAACTACATAGCAGATATAAACCACAAAGCACCCAACATTTGTGCTTCTAAAATAAAACATAACCTTTAAACATTTTTTGACATTTACCCTTCTGAACCTTGAAAATCCATTTTCTCTAGATCACTCATTAACATTTGTATATCTTTTGAAAAACCCTGTAATTCCATTACTTCTTTTATTAATTTTGCAATTCGTTTATTTATTGTTTCTTGCTTCCGTATCAGCTTCAGAACTGCTTTCATCTTCAGGATGGTCTTTGAATCTCCCAGCTCTCTCCCGGGCACACCTGCGCCGTTCCTCCTTCTTCTGCTTCTTGATCGCTTTATCCCAGTCCCGTTGCACTCCTTGGACTAAAAAAATCACTAAAATCAATTTCTATGCTCTCTGATTGGTCCCTATAATTTCTGGTAGAGGATCGATCAGGGAATAACACACTAGGCGGGTAGGGATCTGATAAGACACCCTCTCTTGTTATTCCATGATCGAATTCTCTTGTAAATGTCCCATCAGTAGGTATTCTGTCAACCACACATTTCATAAAAGTTAAGCCAATTTTGTCGCTCGTATATTTTTTTCTCTATATACACATCAAAAATGTTTCTACTTTTTCTATAAAATGTTACTTCTACAAATCTTCTCATCTCCCAGTAAGGAAGAGGGTCAGCTTTTCTAGGATATTCGTGAATTAAGCACTTATTGATGCTTCTGTCTGCCTCCACCAGGACACGCAATGCTGCTAGCGATAAATACACTCTTCCTGTGGTTCCGGGTCGGTACCAGACCTCACAAAAGAACCGCCCCAAGGTGCAGCCGGTTACTCGGCCTTGTCTATCTGTCAGCATTACAGCAGCGCCCTGTAAAAGAAGTCAGAACCATCAATGAAGCACAATCCAAATACCCCTGTACCAATGAACGCTTTTACTGCCATTGGTTCTTTCTCTTCACAATTTTCATCTTCATGTCGTTCTAAAATTTCAAATAATTGAAAAATTATTACTGAACGACCACGTCCAATTCTTGGCCGCTCATATTGTCGTCCCATTACACATAATTTAACCCACCATGGGATTTGAAACACTCCATTGTCATTTTTCTCTAATTTTATCACCGTGAAACCATGTAATTTTAATTGCCATCTTTCAGACAATCCACTTCTGGTAGTCATACAATGTACTAGGTTCCATATGGGAACCTCTCTGCCCAATCCATCAATTGCATTATTAACAGGTCGTGCCATACATTTAGGACAATGACGCTGGCCATTAATTAATTCAAAATACAATCTTCTCGTAGAAGCGCCACATCCATAACACGTTTGTATTTGCCTATGTTTTTGCCTGTTTTTCTCCCGTCTGCGGGTTGTCCCACTTAATATTTGATTCAGCACTGCCAATCCAGTCAACTCCTGCAAGTTAGGCAGAAAACGTTTCGATTGAGTTCACATGTGTCATCAGTTTACAGCACTGTGTACACTGTTTTACTTTGGTCTTCATTTTATCCCATCTATTCATCAAAATAATCACACCCAAAAGAATAATACTCTCATCGCGTAAATAGCATCCTAATAAAAAAGCAATTAAAGTTGTACTACCCATGATTATCCATAAAGTTGCTGCTTTCCCATATTTAACCAATAATATCCCCATCAGATATATTGCGTCAAATACAATTATCGCTATTTCACACCACATAACAAATTCATGTCTTTTAATCACTGTCATAATCACATCTATACACAATCTGTATATACTAGTCATAATTGCCATTATTAATCCTCTGATGCCTAATAAATTGCTCCATCCCTCGGATACCACAATTAAATGACATACCAAAATAATCTTACTAATTTTCCCCATCAGAAGTATTCTAATAATTTGAAATAAACCAATTATTATTAGCCACCAGAGATTTAGATTTACTCCTTGTATTAACATCCATAGAAAATATACCCCACATTCACAAACCTGAACAAAGGTTTCGGAAACTGCCTGAGGAAATTCTCCAACTCCATCAGCCGTTCCGTTAGAGGTTTGATTGTTAGTCCCGTTGGATGCCATACTAACTTATCAAATTTCGATCTCTGTTGGACTTATCAGGAACAATTCAATTTTTCAATGAAATAATGTCTGGATTGTTCTTTGAATATGCTCAATTGCAAGCTCTATGGTCTCGTCAGGTAGTCTCCCACAGTCACGAGTGGGTTTTTAGTCAGTTATACACCCTATACTTTCTATAGCATCTCAACTCCACCTATTTCCTGTTCGTTTTTGCCGTTGCAACTGCTCTCCGTCCTTTGTGTATCTGTTTCCTTCACAACAACGGATTCTCTGAAATACTCTTTTTCCTCTTTCTAAAACGTTTGCGCCCTTTAGCTTGATAATCTATCAACTGTTCTAGGACTGCTAATTCGTCAGTTTTGCTCACCGTTTTAGAACACATTCGTGCTCCCGTAGCAGTACATAAGCATTTTATGGCAATTAATAACAAAATTAAGCCTAAGACAATTAAACCTCCGTATAGCACGTACCAACCTGCACTGACTAAAAAATCTATTATGCCTGTCCACATGTCTGTAGTAACAAAATTAATTATTGCATCCGCTGCTTTCTTCACCCCCTGGATTCCTTCATTCACAAATTCTCCTGGGGCCTCATACCATCTCGGACCTCCTTCAATTCGTTCGCCAATAATTTCTATACTCGTGTTGCATAAACTACTTTTCATCCAATCTAAACCTAAATAATGTTTCATCAATTCCCTTACACCATTTCTCTTTCCAATTTTTCCTAATAATTGTGTGAGATAAATCGTCGATTGCTATAGCATCAAGACCTGTTAATGGCACATTTTTTCCTCCTTTTGGCACTCTATATCTTATTAAGCTATTCGCAGCAATTTGAGCCGGGCCATGCAAAACCTTCCATTTCAAATTTCTATCTACTATTCTAATAACTCCCCCTGACCCGAAACTCATTTCGTATCTATTAGCTATATTACTTCTCTTAAAAGTCCATGGCAGAGGAACAATTCCGCTACTCCAATAGCATAGAACTGATACCATTTGATTTATTGTTATAGCATCGTGTCCCGCAGCACACTTTCCTATAACTTCACTGCATTCGCGGCTGGCTATTCCATATACCACATCTCCAAAGAAAACTAAATTACTTCTAAAAACACCTTCTTTGTCATTCCCTCGGTATATATTTATTCTTTTTAAATACAACTTCCTCCTTATACTTAAAATTTCTGACGTCTGGTTACCCGTTAAAGGATCGGTGCCGTTAAGAAAATCTCCACAATCCAATTTTTCTTCGTCTTTATCACAAAAATTAGCATAAGAAAAGTCATTGTAATCTGTCTTTGTGTAAAAGTGTTTTTTCCCGTGCCTTCTGTCACTAAGCTTTTCTCTCACGCATTTGTCTATTCGTTTTACACTATTTTCATAATATTCTTTGATTTCTCTTTCCGTCCTCAAAACTTTATTCAATTCCATTTTGATTAAATATACATCCGTTTCCCATTTCATATGATCTATTTCCCAATAACCTATTTTAAAGTTAAATTTGACTCTCGGCAGTGTCATCTTTTTTTCTCCAAATCCAGGCACATGTCTTATTTAATTCTAAATCTGCCTTTGTTTCAGATCTGGATTCTAATTCTGCATATCCTGTACGGCGTGAACCCACATGCCGGTCCCTGGCAGTGGTTAATAAAACGAATTCCCCTTCTGGGTTGAGAATCTTACTATTTTTTTTTTTTTATCCACTCTTCTATATTTTTTCGAATTTTTACCGCTGAGGATATTCTCTCTTTTTCCATATTTCTTTTGATTCTTTTCACTGCTCCTGTGTGTTTACACTGGCCTATTTTCCACGGATTAAAATTTTCTCGCGATCTAAATATCCAGCATCCTCCGAGGGCTTCATTCAAGCTAACTCTATAAGTCGGCCCAATAAAATATTTTACAGTCGTGTTTCCATCATGTTCTTCTATAAAACTATTTTCTTCATAAATTTCGACTACTTTTTCATGCCAATGTCTAATCTTTACTGTACTCTTAAGTTTTACCTTTGGTGTTCTTACCATGTAATACTTCACTCTGCCTGTATTAACATTATCTAACCACTTCCAAAAGTTTGGGGTATTCCTTTCTATTTCTTTACTATTTTCTTTTACTGTGCCCCAAACCGTTAATTCAAAACCAGACACATTTTGTCTCTCAACTTGTACTTCAGCTAGAATAATTCTTCCTGTCATAATTTCCCATTCTAAGAGATAACTTACTCTAATTAATATTAATAACAGTATTCCTAATATTATAATTATCCAAAGTATGATACTCATCCATCTGCAGAGCCGTTGCTGTTTCCTCAGCTTCGCGATCGTGTCCTTTGCACCTGCCAGTTCCTCGGTTAGGCTTTCCAGGGATTCGGACCTCTGCATCTTATCCTGTAAATACATGTTAGTTCTGGGGCTCAATCAAGAGCCGCTTCGCTCTTCTCATGAAACCTCTGCGTACTACTTTCACTACCGGTTGCTTTTCGTGCAATTCCACTTCGATTTCGCCGATCCAGTCATAATCTGGATGCGCGCACGACAATATATTTATTTTGAAATGCATAATCACAGCGAACACTTCAGCTGGCTCCTCCGTGATCTGCCCATCACTGTAAATTGCCCCGGTCATGAATTTCTCTTCCTCCGGGAACCAAACTTTGTGCTCTCCAATATTATTTGGCAGAGCCACAGTTAACTGCACAAACTTCTCTTTGCGCACACTTGGTCTTTTTTCCTTTACGTTAGAGCGCGGCAATCCTTATCATATGGCACTGTATCTAACCAGTCGTTCCCTTGCGCGAATTCTATTGCTAAACTGGCCCAACTCCGCACATGCCAGCGGCCGTCGAATTTTACATAGATCCACGCGATTTTCCCTCTAGACCCCTGTTTCAGATCCACTTCAGGAAAACATTTGACAACTGGCTCATGCCACAAAGTGAAATTCCATTTCGCGGATTCAATATCCGTGAGTGTCAAATCTTTTTCACGGTCCTTCCTTCTTATGTCTCGGACGAATTCTGCCCTCTCTTGGAAAATCCTATCCTTCACTTCCTGACGATCCCTTGGCCACATGGGGAACCTAGCGTCCAAAAACGCGCTCCTCTCATGCTCTCTCATGCCCAAATAGGGATGTCTCGCAAATCTGGACAAAATCCCGTCCTTAAAAAATCCTAGTGGTTTGAGCATTCTTAAGCCCTCCCACATCGATCTGGAGGACACTAAAGTCCTGTGCTTTGCCTTACATACTAGACAGTTAAACAGTACAGTACCGTCCCAGGTACATTGGCACTTCTCCCCGAGGTCTGCGGACACTCTGTACGAGTCGACACGCACCTTCGGGAATTTTGGTCGACAATTCTCATATATCAGAATTCCTGACAGCTCGACCCGAGTCTGTCGATAAACCATCCATTCAACCCCCATATCTCTCTTCTCATTACATGCAGAGATAGCCGGTTGAGCGCATAATTGGCCACATATCACACACAGATATGGCCTGACAGCAGTTTCATCTGCCTTCGTGTTTTCTCCTCGAAAACCTAAAAATCTTTCCATTTCTGGGTTTATCCACATAAATGCTCTAGATCCATGCTTACCGTGCTCCACCCTAATTAACCCTCTCTGGTTAATTATTTAGTGTACCCTGTCCATCTGCTATTTCTTTAAAAGATCTCTGTTACTCTGAATTCCGTTATTCTCTAGTTCTACACTATTAGACCCAGTTATTCGTTTAACGGTATCTATAGTACCCAGACCTTCAGAGAAACGACCACACTTTCGCCTTCTCGTGAGGATTACCTGGTCCCCTATGCGAAACTTCGGATTCTCCTTTACCCTCTCTGCAGCAGCTCCCTGCTCGCTCCTTTCTGTCTGGTCAGCTTTCACACCGCACCTGTTAATATCCAGTAAGCATTTATTAATGTTTAAATCCCAATCTCCTAGTTCTCTATTTTTTGCAAACCATTCTTTAATCGTCCTCACGGCTCGTTCCGCGATTCCATTTGTTCCTGCTCTATAGGGAATGCTTTTTGTCAACACTATCTTATTCTCTCTGCAAAAATCTTCGACCAGTTTGCCACTGATATTGTGCGCGCCGTCTGCTCTCAGGCTTTCCATTGGCCCCTACCATTTGATCCACTCTCTCAGACAGTCAATAACATTTTTTTCTAAAGCTGTCCTCATAGGCCACAACATAATTTTGCGCGTGCAATTGTCTATTGCTAGCAAGAAATAACAATTTCCCACTTTTGTAGCAGGCCGAATTGGCCCTGCAAAATCTATGCTCACTTCTTGACCACGGTACTCTTTGGGCAACTCGCTCTCCTTGCCCCCTCTTGTGGTCATAAACTTCCTGCACACCCTGCAGTTTGTTCGGGTCTCTCTGTAATGCGAACGCCAGTTTGGTATTTTCAGGTTTCGTAACCTTAACTCCATCTGGATCATATTTACACTCGGGTGATTCAACTCATCGTGCATCTTTTGAAACAATTCTGTTACCTCTGGCATTTTTACCTGGCCTATCATCTTATCCACTTCTCTGTTTCCCAGGGCTGCCTCGCTTTCCTGTTTTGTGTGCGACACCTGGTGGTAACAGTGAACGTTTACCTCCTGCAACAATCTTGCAATGTCCATCCATTGCTCTCTATGGGCCATTGGCTTATTTCTGGCATTATGAAAACCGTTTGCCTTCCACGTTTCTAACTCTTTGTTGATGCCCTCTGTCACATACTCGGAATCGCTAGTGAGAACAATCTCTTTATGCCCTAATTCTACCGCTTTCTGTAGTGCTTTCTGTACAGCTGTTACCTCAGCGCTCTGCGCCGTGCCCGTGACGTCACCACTTTGCGACGTGATCAGCTGTCCATTGCGTTTAACTAAATAACCCCATCTTACCTTCCCTGCTCTTTCACTTCCATCTGTGAAATACTTCGGGAGATGTTGGTGTTTATCATGGAACTTAGTCATTTTATCTTGTCGTTTCACTTTGCTCATTCTCCAATCGAGTTGAATATCTCCTAATATCAAACTCCATTGATCCCACCTTTGCATATTTATGCGTGGTTGGTTCATCACCAAATTTTTCTTTATTCGAGCAAGCTCCCCTGCCATTGAAAAAATTATTATTGACTGCTCTTTGGCTATGGCTTTGAGCTGTAATATCCTTCTGGTTACTGCTGCCAAAATCCTTTCAGCGCCATTCTGCTTATAGCGCCTCATTGTTGCCTCCTGTTGGTGGGTTAGGAACGCTATTGGCGCTCGCCCCCCCTCGTTTGACAACGTCATCATCACTTCGTCATTCTGTTCGGTCACGTGAACAAACAGAGGGAGAGTGTCATCTCTGCGCTCTAGTTCTCCACTCTTCAGAGCCATCCGGATTAATTTTAACCTGGCTTGCTCCATCTGCTCTGTCCATTTCCACACACCATCCTTCGTTCCACTGTACAAAATCTTTGCCTCCCTAGAATATCTAGGTATTAGCTCCCTGACATAGTTTAAAGTCCCTAGCAGTGACTGCAGCTGCTTTCTGTTTGTGGGCGGGTCTGACCGCTCCATCTGTTCTAGCTTCGCTCTTGTGCTCGTAGTGAGGGCTCTCGTGTCTTTTCCCAATTTAAATCCTAGAAAATCTACCTCATGTTTTCCAATCTCCATTTTCTTTAGACTAGGTTTTAACCCCGCTTTGGTTATCCTGTCTAAGGTTTGGTCTAGCAACTTCAGATGCTCCTCCTCCGTGGAAGTCCCTATCAAAATGTCATCAATGTAGACGGTCACCGGTATTCCCGATAAAATTGATAATAACGTGCTTTGAAAGACGTTACCTGCATTTTTGTAGCCTTGGGGGAGGACTAAGTATTTAAATTGATAGGTAAAACCTTTATAGGTAAAAGCTGTTTTTCCCTGACTTTCTTCCGCTAACGGGATGCTCCAATAGCCGTTTGCAAGGTCGATCTTCGACAGCCACTCTTTGCCTCTGCCTATCTCTCCGCTCGCCTCGCTGCAGTTGATCAGATATCTGGTGTCAGGAACAGTCAATTTGTTTAAAGCCTTATAATTTGTCACTAACCTCCAGGTCCCGTCGCTTTTTGGGACTGCTTGTATAGGCGAGTTCGTCGGCGCGCTCTCATTAGATCCCAGTTTCTTAATAATTCCCTGCTCCGTTAATTCTTTAATAGTCTCCGAGATCTCCTTCTCCGCTGCGCTGTTAATTTTCTATTGTCTCTGCGGGGGAGGGATGCCTCCCTGAATTACGTGTTGATACTTCATGTCAACTCTACCACAGTCGTTTTTGCTGCGCGAGTAATAATCAGAGTATTTCCGTAAAAGTTTTTCCAGCTCCCCTTTATGGCTTAATTCTGATTGTTTCACTATCCGTTCTATCTCTTTGTTCTGGTCTACTACCCCTAGCTTTCCTATTTTTATAAGATCTCCTGCGCATAGCAAATTGTCACTTCCAAAAATCACATTTATTTCGCCTTTCCTCCAAACATTTTTATTCCTGGGGTTTCCCTCAAAATCCTCTACTCTTACCACACCTAATAATTCATCGTGTTTCTCTGACGGTTTCAAAACGGTCAAATCGGCACCCGTATCAAGCCTAAACGTGGTTTGATCATAAACTTTATACAATTTCTTATCAATTTCTTCTGTTTTCATTAAAGCATCTTTTAGGGGAGCCGCGCATCCCTATGCGCTTTGAGCTTCGCTGCTCGTCTTTCGGTTTCTCTTTCTCTTAATTCTGAGCACCCCCTGCCCTCGCAACTCTTTCCTATCATTTCCTTGTGGGCTCTCTATTCTCACTTGGCCTATTTTATTTTGGGATTTATTTCTTCCCCGTTCCGCTATTACTCGTGCTTTCTCTTCTGCATTCATTTTCTCCCATTTGTCTGGGCTGATATAACCGCCTTTTTCTCTGTCACTTTCGTTTTGATTAGTTCTCGGTTTCGACTGATCTCTAAATTTTTTTCCCTCTCTGGAACTGATTTTTCGGATCAGTTTTCTCTTCTCCACTCCTCCATTTCTGATCAGCTTTACGGTCGGGGCGCGCCGCGGATCTGCTTTCCCTTTCATATCTACTATACGGCTTCCTCTCTCGCTCTGATCTCCTAGGCTGATCTTTGGGACGCTGCGGTTTATTATTTGATTTTTCTCTATCTGTCTGAATTATCTCAGTCTTCCGGTCATAACGGATTAATGCTTTCTCCAGTTCTTCTGGAGATGTTTCTGGGCCGTACAGGAGGAATTCTTTAGCCCCTATTAACGCATTTCTTTTAACTCCCTGAAAAATGTTTTAAAATACCTCCTACTCCTTTTTCTGCTACTTCTTGACAGGCTGATAACGCACCCACAGTGCGCCATCGCTCCTCAAAACCTTCCTGTTCCAGCTCTTCCATGTTAGTCGGAATTAATCCTTCTAAAGTTTTAGCTAATTTCCTGCCTCCTTGAATTCCAAATTCCGCTAAAATGTGAGAATCGACTGACTCCCCAGAAATTCTCATCTGTTCTCCATAACGGACTAATTCTCTAACTTTCCCTTTTACTGTTGTATTTTTCAACTTCGCTTTCTTTAGGAGTTTCATTTCGTGATCTCTCCTCATTAATTCCTCCAAGGTCGCTTTCGCTCCTCCAGCACTAAACTCAGGCTGACTCAGTGATTGCACCTGTCTGAGGAAAACACTTGGTTTTTTCTGACCTGGCGTTCCTAAATGCAACGCACCTAAGTGTTGGTTTACTGCGTCTACTTCGGCGGTCCGGTTAATTTCTGCACCTGACTGATCATCTCCACCCGGGGTTATTTCTCTGAATCTTAACCTCTTAGGTACTGACTCTGTTCTGTTCGGGACCGGCGTTACGTTTCTCGGCGTTCGGTCCTCTGGGCGTATTAACTCTTCGTATGCGGAGTCTTCCTCCTCTTCACTAAACTCACTTTCTGAACTTTCACTTTCTGGCCCTGAATAAAATTCCTCAAATGTTTCATCCCCGACTCCTTTCCTAATTATCCTCTCTAGCGCGGCTTTGTTCGTTAAATCTTTCTGAGCTAATATTGCCCGTTTAGCCCTCTGAGTTAACGAACTATCTGCGAGAACGGCAGCCGCATCTCCTCCATTCAGCAAACTCCAGAGCTGACCACGGGTAATACCCGGTGCATACTCGAGGTTCCATTGATTTTCTCTATCTAAATTAGTTTCGGTCTTTTTAATTTTGGGGTGCGTGGGCCTGTATAATCCTTTCCCTACTTGGAATGTTTCGAAGCTATCACCCAGTTTCAGTTTGTAAAAAGGATTTTCTACCTGATCCTTCTTTCCTCTAGATGTCGTTGTTCGCTTTAATACGGGATAATCAGGGATCGGCTCTTCCTCCACTAACCTGGTCTGTGGAGGTGTCTGTTCCTGCTGAGCGGTGGCTCCCTGACCTGACCTTCCCTCGCCTGCTGATTGGTCTCGGTTCACTCTCTCTGTGATCGCCATTAGCACATCAGCATTGGGGTGACAGACCATCCACATTTTAGGCCACTCTGCATGATCTGTTTTTCTCCTTAATGCATTCACCAGGGCTGTTCCCCTTAAATTAAATCCGAAAATTCCCCCTGATATTATTGGCATTGCCACTGTGCGGTAATTATTTTCTCTAGATAATAAACATATTTTGTCTATTATACCGTCTAGCGTGAGTATCGCTATTAATTCTTCCTCGATATCTCTCCTCTGGCCTCTTTCATGTCCGACGGCATGTATTACTGGTTTTCCATTTGGCCCCCCTATTTTTTGTAAAATTACATCTCCTGTTCGAATAGGATCTTGTCTTTGTTGAGCTATTCTATATGACTCGTCCTGGAATCTCACTCCGGCTCGCTCCCTGAGAGCGCCGGCCACTCCAGCGCCGTGATATAGAAATCTATTAGCCGGATTCACTATAACACATGATTCCTGCTCGTCTTCTAACCGCCCCTCTTTGAGAACGATTAAGTTTTTTCCTCTCGCAAAATACACTCAATATATTTCGTCATTGCCTGATGTGAACTGCACATCGGGACTTTCTGGACTATACCACTGTGGAGCACTGGGATCTTGAGCACTTGCTTCTTCCTTTCTTTGAGGTACAATGCTGGGGGCTATCGATCCTCTCTCGGACCCTTCACCTGCAGCATCTTCGTCTAAAGAGTCCCAACTTCTCACGGGGATATTTTTAATCTCTCCCCCGGACTCATCAAAGACTCTCACTCGCGGAAACCCATCCTTTCCTCCTTTACTTGAGTATATAAAAGGTGGAATTTCCGCTCCATTTAGAATTCTGATATTCACCACGGAAGCGATTAACTTAATCTCTTCCCATGGTAACTGGCCGGATCCTTCCGTGGAACTAATCCAGACCAGTCTTCCACCAAGATCCTCCGGTGTTAATGTCAGAGTGCACATCTGCGCCATTAACTCGCTCCGGATTCCCTTGGATTTAACTTCATACACTAGCACTACTCACACTCTGAGTTTTATGCTTTTACTTCAGGTCTTTTCAAGCCTGCGCGCGCGTTTACACAAACCCCTCTGGGTTATCACTGTTCAACTCTAGTATATAAGGACTTACTACTTTACTCACTCAACAGTTATCCCTGAATTTTCTATCTTAGTCAATCGAGCCCCACGTTGGGCGCCATGTTTTGCTAGCACACTAGAATAAAGTCCTAAAACATATAATTCACATTCCTAATACCCATAAACAGTTCACAATCAACCGCTGTATAGTTACCTCGTGTCTGGATGGATGTGTTTAGGAAGTTTCAGGTCCTTTTCTCCAGTGTCCGTCTTAGCTCAGTCAAGTTCAGACCACTTGAAGCTCGATAGGGTAGATTTCAGGTTCAGATAACTGGTTATTATTAATGAAGTACTCAGAGACTTGTTTTTAAAAGTTTAACGAATCACCAATACAATGGTTTCGTTTTATTAAAAAACAATAACTCATAAGTACAAAAACAGAAAATAACAACGAGTAAAGTCTTCACCACGAATTGTCGGCCCTGGACAATGGTCCCACAGGTATTTTATAACCTCTGCATAATACCCTCCTCCTGCCTGCGACTGCCCCCTCCTTACAGACAGGATGCATGACCTTTGTCACAGAGTCTAATTCACAACAGTATCAAAAGTTCAAATGGAAAAAATAATTCACACTAAAAACATCACTTCTAAATAGCAAGCATGTCTGGTTCTATTTTCAGATATAGGGAAAATAGCAACACCTTCTATGAGCTCGGCTTAAGCACATATATTATAAACCACCATATAACACCCCTAGCAAGTGCTATCCAATTCTAAGAAACGGTTCGGATAGAAGTTCCATCTCGCACCCATGTGCGAGATGCATCTCCTTGCACTTCACCGTTTTTCTTCAAAATATGCGAAGCAACTACATAGCAGATATAAACCACAAAGCACCCAACATTTGTGCTTCTAAAATAAAACATAACCTTTAAACATTTTTTGACATTTACCCTTCTGAACCTTGAAAATCCATTTTCTCTAGATCACTCATTAACATTTGTATATCTTTTGAAAAACCCTGTAATTCCATTACTTCTTTTATTAATTTTGCAATTCGTTTATTTATTGTTTCTTGCTTCCGTATCAGCTTCAGAACTGCTTTCATCTTCAGGATGGTCTTTGAATCTCCCAGCTCTCTCCCGGGCACACCTGCGCCGTTCCTTCTTCTTCTGCTTCTTGATCGCTTTATCCCAGTCCCGTTGCACTCCTTGGACTAAAAAATCACTAAAATCAATTTCTATGCTCTCTGATTGGTCCCTATAATTTCTGGTAGAGGATCGATCAGGGAATAACACACTAGGCGGGTAAGGATCTGATAAGACACAGTGCAAAAATGGCTCCGTTGTGGTCCTGAACGGCTTGTGGGCATTGCCTTGTGGTGGAAAGCCCTGAGTTGATCAGACTATCCGTTTAATGAGGAGTAAAGACATATTTTTTTGAATCAGAAAAGTAGCTTCAATCTGTGAAAAGCTTCAAGTCCTAAACAGCAAACTGGTAATATTTCAGTTTGTAGTACTTTAGTGTTTCTGCCTTTGGTGAGTTTTCATTTGCATTTACTTCCATTTTGCAGATGCAGTTTGCACTTGTTAGCCTATATGTTGTCATTTTTACAGGCTCTTCTCCTGGCATTTGCTTTATGAATTCAGAATTTACTGTTCCATGTAATTAAGTCACTTTGTCATTCATTTTATCATATGTGTGGAAATTGTATTTTAAGCTCTGTCTCCCATTTTCACAAGGCTAGTCCCAGACTAAAATGCATGTTTGAGTTGTCTTACCTGAAAATAACTTGCTCTGACAGATCTTAATGTCATTGCCATTGTCTGTCTCAAGATGCACACCAGTAATGTTTTATTGCATTTTTATTAAAGCTGTTTAAGTATCCTAATTTAAGGCCTAGTTCTGGCTTAAACTAAACCCTGTCTGTGATTCCGTACCTGTATGTTTTGAAGTCGCCACAAGTTTTTGTTTTTAAAGAATCACTTGTTTTACTTGAATGTAATGTTATTTTCCTGTTCAATGAGTGTGGGGGCAAAAATAAATATTTTTGCTTGTAAACTGACGGATGTTGTTTACTTTGAGTGACTTTTTGATTCAAAACCATATTAATTGCAGTCCTGCATGTTCTCTGATAGAAAGGAGTAAGAAGCATGATTGATTTGATAATGTTTCAATGTTAAATAAGTGATTTAATTTAAGTTGAAGAAATTTTTTTTTTTTTTTTTATGACCATCTTGATCGATTTTTTTTTTTTTTTTTTTTTTTTCATTGAATCAACGTTATTTGAGGGTGCAAACCTGACAAATCGATGTTAAACTTCAACCTGGATTCAATGATAATTTGATTGATGCATCAACATTGATTCAGTGTTGGTCTGCTATCTGGGGATGTAACTGGACCGGACCATATACGTCGCAGCGACGTACCAAATAACGTACTAGCGACGTAACTTTGTGATTCCCATATTCGTCGTGGCGACGTTATAGTGGTACGTCGCTGGAACGTGGCAGGTACGTCCTAACGACCAAACTGGCACGTCGTGAGGACGTCACTCTACCGGACCATATTGGTTGCAGCGACGTACCAAATAACGTACCAGCGACATAACTTTAGCTGCGTCCGAAACCGCTCCCTATCCACTATATAGTGCACTATATCGGGTGTCAGCCATTTTGTAGTGCTGTCCGAATTCTGAGTGAACGACTTCATTCCCTACATTCGTTCACTACTTTTTACCCACAATGCATTCTGATTTCGAGTGTACAACTGATGTACACTCGCTGAAGTACTATTTCCCACAATCCAATGCGGAGAACCGACACGAGCTGGAAGAGAGAGCAGGAGCGAGCGAGTTTGAAGGAGAGATGTCGTTCACATCTTTCTTATTTCTGCTTTAACGTTTATGTAGGCATTAAATCAGTTTAATATTTTATTAATTTACTGAGGTGGCATCTTTGTGAATTTACTAAAATGATGATAATTTGGTGGATATTTAAAAATGTCCGTTGGTAGCGTATTCATTCTGATGTAAAATTAATGGTCGCCTGAGGGCGCTCTACGACCATTAGCATCTTAGTGCAAAACGCTGCTCAGGAGAGTTTCAAAATACAATAAATACATACAATTATGAACACGTTAATGTGTGTTTATTTTTGTTGACAGTATTTTAATAGTATGTAATGATTATGAACAAAGCAATACAAAAGAAATTAATAATCTGACGCGGAGGTATGCACAATTACAATATAAAGTTCTTTTAAGTGTTACTGCTATTAATATTATTTTCTAAAATAAGGTACATGTAATATAAAAGTACATATGATGATGTTGTTCACGCGCAGTGTATCCGTCACCGTCCGAATCCGTTCACTCCTTTCTGATATAGTCCACTCAACTGCCATACACTATATAGGGATTAGTGAACGAGTGAGCGATTTCAGACACAGCTTTTGAGATTCCCATATTCGTCGTGGCGACGTTATTGGTTACGTCGCTGGAACGTGCTGAGAACGTCCTAACGACCAAACTGGTACGTTGACAGTACCGGATCACATTGGTCGCAGCAACGTACCAAGTATGTCCTAACAACTAAAATACCACGTTCACTTATTTTTAATATTTACACCTCACCTTTAGTCCGGGTCCTGAGGATGTGCTCCGACCATTGCCTTTAAATACATATAGAACTAATAAACTCATCTTTGGTGCAAAATAGAAACCTTTTAAAATCTAATAGTAATCACATTCATTACATGCAGTGCAAACCAATTCAAAAACACTAAATTCTAATAGAAACTAGACGAAAACACAATGCATTCATTCATGAATCGGCATTTATTCAGTGCTACTTTTTACAAATACTAAGCCAAAACATTTTGAACATTACATCTGTTCTTTAAATATGCAAAGTGTTAGCAAGTCATGAGCACAGAAAACTGAACACATAAATTCATAGACTGCACAATATGATCAACTGAAAAAGTTTGTGTCTCATTAAGGATGGGCATAGTTAAATGATGTTATCAGTGAAAATTATCAGTACTCTTATTGATACAACTCCCCATAATTTGGTGCAAAAAAATAAAGACATGATAAAAAGATACGATGTGCTTTAATACTGCTTCACTATCAGAAGACAAACCTAAACAATATTACAATTAACAAAGAACCATATTTCTTGAGCTTCTCAGAACATAAAAGAAATAAAGAAAATAATAACATTCATAAAAAGTAAAGATATGTATAATGGACAATATAGAGATTTCTAGCATCTCTCCTGTATAATTTGGCCCACCCCAAAAAGACAAACCGTTTTTGTTTAGGAAAATGAGCGTGTTGACTTTCTCAGGAGAGTCTGTGATCTCTGATTACTGACTGTGGAGAAGACTCTTTCAGACAGTGCTGAGGAGGCAGAGTTAGGTGCTGGACGGCTGTGAGAGAAGAGGAAGAGTGTCGTTCTTACCCCAGCAGCAGAAGGCAGGCTCTTCTGAGGGAAGGACAGGAAGGTGACACTTCACTCTTCATCTTTTCATGGAGGGTTGATGCAGTGTTTCGCTGTAGAACAAGACTCCTCCTCAGCACTTGATCTTCTTCAGCATAGAGTTCCTCTAGTGCAGAGTCAGAGACTCCAGATTCATTGCAAACTGGAATCTTTTAATAAAATTTTATTGTAGTTAGGTTTATTGTTTTTATTATAACACATGGCAAAGGTATGAGAAAATTATGTTAAAGGTGTTCTTCCTCCTCTTCGCCATCCTGAGCCTGCACTGTCAATATTCTTCTCTGGCAGCTGAAAGGGAGGATATCATCTTGTTAAAGTTGTTAATGTATGTACACAACCAGTCAAAAATCTGCAAAAAAAAAAAAATTTTTTTTTTTTTTTTTTTTTCGAAAGAAATCTCTTCTGCTCACTGAGGCTATATTTATTTGATCAACAAATACAAAACAGTACAAAACAGTAATATTGTAAAATATATATTTTTTTAATTTAAAATTTTTCATACCCTATTTCTAATACACTTTAAAATGCATTTCATTCCTGTGAGGCAAAGCTGAATTTTTCAGTAGCCTTTACTCCAGTCTTCAGTGTCACATGATCATTCTCATATACTGATTTGCTGCTTAAGAAACATTTCTGATTATTATCAATCAGTGCATTTACATGCACCTAATCACATTATAGCCACTCTGACCAAAGTGTGCATGTGCTCGTGACGTACATGAATGATGTGAGGCACCTGCAGGGGTGCGTTTCCCAAAATCATCGTTAGCTAACTATGGTCGTTAGTTCCACTGAACTCTATTGGTAACTATGGCACTTGTGACCATAGTTGCTTTTAGGAAACGCACCCCAGATTAGAAACGATGGGGAAGAAAGCTTTGCATTTCTGGAGAGCCGAATCACTAAACTCTGTTAGCACAACTTGCTGCCACCAGTCTCTGCTCCTTACCCTCATCCAGCGTAGGCAAACCCAGCTGAAGTGGCATTGCCATCACATTGCTATGGTGCCTAAAAAGCATGAAATACAACCATACAAACGTGTTTTGCTTTAGACATAAATTAAAACAGCGGCCAGTAACACACCTACTCTTTCTGAGTCTGTCATTTGTGCTGTGCAGTGGGGTATGTTATGTGAATAATGGTGGTAAAAAATTAACCACAATTCAAATAATACGAATAATGGAAATTGCATGTAAACGAGAATGAAGAGCTTTGCTCTTGACATGTAAACATCATAATTAGAGCCCGACCAATATGGATTTTTTGGGGGCCGATACCGATACCGATATTAGGGCGTTAAAAAAACAGATATCGATATATCGGCCGATATTCTTTGTGTATATTATAGTACAGTACCAGTCAAAAGTTTGGACACTTTCCCATATAATAAACTTTATAACCTGCAAACTGATGAAAATGTGATGCTATTAATTTACTGCCTCAGATGCGGCCGTTCTAATAATGGAGAAAACACAGATCTCTGTCAATCGCTCGTCAAAAACCTTGTTAACTCCATTTGAGTATGATTTTCAGAAATTAAGTGCAAGTGTCTGATCATATATAAAGCCAAATTACCAACTCTGATGACGCAATGTTTAATTATTGAAAAAAAATTAATACTTAGTGGTGTGCCGTGGGATCTTTTACATGTCAAAACTGTGCAGCGGCAGAAAAAAGGTTGGGAAAAACTGGTGTACACAAAACTATTGGGCAGCACAACTGTTTTCAACATTGAAAATAATCATAAATGTTTCCTTGAGCAGCAAATTAGCATATTAGAATGATTTCTGAAGGATCATGTGACACTGAAGACTGGAGTAATGATGCAGGAAATCCAGCTTTGATCACAGAAGTTTAAGTTTATTTATTTTTAAAGCACTTTCAAAACAGCCTAGAGGCTGACCAAAGTGCTGTACATGAAATTATATTTTAAAATACATTTCAAACTTCTGACCAGCTGTGAACATTGCTAGATTTAAATGAAAACACAACTTGTAATAACACAACAATAACTTACATTCTGATGATTACTTCCTTCCCTCACTGCTGTCTTCTTAAGTTGTTCCCATACATACTTATTTTTCATCTTTCCCTTGAATCTACACAAAAATAAACAAATAAAAATAATTAAACAAATCATTTTTACAGACTATTTGGATAAGTCACCCGAAACTTTTTTTGATGGTGGCCACAAACTGTGAATCTTCCTTTTGAAATCTTAAGTGGTTCTCCAGCTTCTCAAGGAAAGGCAGATTCTGGGGCCATTTTCACAGAGAATTTTTATCTTACTACTAAGTGTCCTAGCTAGGAGATTTAGCTTAAAACCTATTAACAAAACTCTTAAGGGTCTACAGTTACTAAAAAGAGGGTTGAGTCATTGCATTGACTTTTTTCTTTGTTAAATTTTCACCCTGAGCATGCATTGGAGCTCTTAATATTGAACTCTGAAAGTGCACCAGATAGACGAATTTAACTTTAAAATGTACATAATTTCTTAAATGAGTCCATGCCCCCAGATCCCACAGACAGAACAAGCAAAGTGATGTGGTTGTGTATGATTTAGGAATAAAGGAGAGCCTTTACATTGGTCAAATTTAGGCCAACTCCAATATTTTTTAAACATTTAAAAACGACTAGGAGCTCGGGAGGTTCTCATAAAGGCAGTAGTTCACAATTGTGGTCCAGGGGACCCACAGCACTGCACACTTTGTATATCTCTCTTGTTAAACACACTTGATTCAGATGATCAGCTCCTTAGGAAAGAGCTCCATGAACTAATCTAAGCTTGTGTCAGTGAAGAGAGATGTATAAAATGTGCAGTGCTGTGTGTCCCCAGGTCCAGAATTGAAAACCACTATCATAAGGTACTCTGGTCCGCTCGTAATTTTTCTCATACCAAGACCATATGAGCATCAACGACTTCAACAAAATTCCTCCTGACTGGGGAAAAACAAGGCTCTGGAATTAGACTATTAATTGATATCTATCTATTATCTACTGAATTGTGAAATCCAACTAGGGATGCATCTATCCGATACTCAGGATCGGTATCGGCTCCAATACTGGCATTTTCTGCCGGATCGGGTATCGGTCAGAGGAGACCAATCCAAATCCGTTATTTTGCGTGTACTATTCTGTGTTATTTTTAAGCCCCACAAAAGGCACAAAAACATTATAAAGCACCATAAAGTTTTGTGCACTATATTCCAAGTGTTCTGAAGCCGTTCCATAGTTCAGTCTGAGGTACAGAAGAGTATTTAAGTCGCTAAATTCAAGTTCATGTAAACTCTTCTCTGCGCTGCAGCTGTCTGTCATCCTCCATTCAGCGTTCAAACTGCGTGTTGCATTCGGTTACTACAGTCAAACTCTCTTCAAGAGAGCACAATAACTGAGATTTAAAACTGTTAAAAGAAAAGGCTCAAACTATCGCACAGATTTAATACACTACACACCAATGTCTCTTTCCTTTGTGCTTTGAATATTTCTATGCGTAGCGCTGTGCACAGGTTGCACATTTGTGCCGCTACACATGACATATGAAAGCAAATAGACATATGATAATATATTTTCTGTATGTGTTTTGTATACAGTTCATGGTATTTTTATAACAATAAAGGATGTTGATGACATACATAGAGTCTGCCTATTCTAATCAAAATCAACTATAGGTCACAATCGGAAGTTATTAGAAGCCCTCGATGATGGTTTAAAGTGACTTATAAACAAATACATTAATAATTACATAAATTTTCAAGTGTAGCTTGATGCTAATTGTACCTCTAGTTATATTATAGGATATTCTTGTATTAAAGATATTTGTGTTTCTGGTGCAGAACCAAACTTTATTTATCAAAATTTAATGCTGTACAGGGCTCGACATTAACTCTTGTCCACTTATCCGGGACGAGTGAGTGTTTTGGACGGGCAAGTGAAAGAGAAATTTATGTGTCCAGTCGGACAAGTAACTTGAAAATGTCAATACCAAAAACAATAATAATTGCCTTTATTTGTGATATGGCCTCGCCTCGTTTGCGATAATATCGTAATTGTTGTTTTAACGATGTGTAGTTTGTCGTCGAGTATATTGAGTATATTGCAAGAATCAAACAAAACACACCAACGGAATGCACATTACATAAAGAGTAATGTAGGTTAGACTAGCGCACGTGCGAGTGTGTTCTTTCACTTCATGATTCAGTATTAAAATGCATGAAGAATGATCAGAAAATTCAAGATATGGGGGCAGAATATGTATATATTTATATAATTACATATTGTTAAACAATATCACACGAAGATCGATCAAAAAAGAAGATTTTTGCTCCAAAAATCAGCATGATTACAATTGTGATTTTATAACAGTTCAATAAACAAGAAGTTAATATTAAGAGACTTATGTTTTAGACACCATATTTCTTGTTTTTGCTCCATTCTCTCCGGGCAACTAACATTTATACTCAGACAAATTTGCTTGTCCGAAGGACAACCACGAGAATGCTTAATGTCAAGCCCTGCTGTATATTGAGCAGTGGACGATGTTAAATCCATACACGAGATACACATCTGAGGAAAAATACATTGTTGGTCAGCGCCACCTAGCGTGCAGGCGTGAATTAGCAGAAGGCGAGCAATCGTTTCGCGCTCGGTGTGAAAGCACCATCGTCAGCGATTCACCTCGCCTTTTCGCATTACGCTCAGTGTGGAACGGCCTTTATTTCACTAAATGTTTAGATTTTATAAAATTATTGTGCACCCATGGTTTTTCTAGAGTATCTTTTGGTGCTGAATAATCCAATAATCTAGTTTATAATAATATTTTTGTCATAGATTATGATCAGTGTTGGGTGTAACGCATTACTAAGTAACCTGTTACTGTAATTAAATTACTTATCCACTGAAAAAGTAAAGTAAGGGCTTACTGTTCATTTTTAGGTAATTTAATTACAGTTACTTATAAAGTACTAGGGTTACATACAGTAAATAATTTCAACAGTTCTAAAATAAATATTGAATTTGAAATCTAAATTTACCGTCTAAAGATAACCCATTAACCCTCCGCGCGCCGGCTCGTCCACTTTCAGATTTTCCTGATTCACAGAGAAACCTTAAATACTCAGATACATAAGACTAAAATCAATAGAATCTAAAAAGCTTGAAGAGTCTACTTTTAAATGAACAAATTTAAATCAAAAACTAATACTTCTGATTATGTAATCCCTATGAAAGTAAAGCGAGACCAGTCTTTCCCGTATCTGAAAGCTTGAAATTTATACTTTTCAATGAACAAATTCAAATTGAAAATGAATATTCCTGATTATGTAATCCGTATGAAACTACAGAGAGGTACAGTCTTTCCTGTATCTGAAAGCTTGAAGTGTCTAATTTTAAATGAACGAATTCAAATCGAAAACGAATGTTATCTGATTATGTAATCCGAATGAAACTGGGGTAGTCTTTCCCGTATGAGCTCATTATATGCAGTCACCTAGATACAAAAAAAGGATTAAAAAAGAAATCAAGATTCATCTAATTTTCATCATTTTTGAAAGAAGACCTACTATGAGGAAGTTACCTCATAAGAACAGTGCGATCTGACATGGCTTTATTCAGCAGAGAAGATCATTTCTGTCATTTATTCTTACCAATATTTAAGTGTTATTTTTACATAGACCTGTATGGATTTTACTAGTTGGGCTTTTCCTGGACATCTTGCCAAACTGAAATGTATTGTTTAACTTTTAAGCTTTTTTGTTATTCAGATATTTTGCAGAGTATTTCTATTTGTTAACCAAAGGTTACAATTTTTTATATAAAAAAAGTTTAAGTATTACAGTTGTTTTAAAGTTAAAAGGTTAAACTAGTCTATGTTTGACTCAAATTGAAAGCATAAAGAGTTTAATTTCTATTAAGGTTTATATGGATTTTAAGATGTAGCCTAATTAGCGATTTGAATAATTAAGTTACTTATTGAGTAACTAAGTTACTTTTCAGACAGAGTAATTAGTAAAGTAATTTAAATACAATATTAATGAAGTAATTAGTAACTGTAATTAATTACTATTTGAAAGTAACTTACCCAACACTGATTATGATTATATATTTTTTTATTTGTTATTTTTCATTAAAATGAAGTTGTCTATTTAGCAGATTGTGTTTAACACACAAAAGAGCGATGATCAGGTCAACACACAGAAGTATAGAAATTCTACATTGATTTAAAAAAAAAAAACTGCACTGGTATCGGATCGGTATCGGCAGATACTCAGAATTTTCGGTATCGGATCGGTTCTAAAAAAATTGGTTTCGTTGAATCCCTAAATCCAACCCTGTGGATTACCTGTCTCTCCTCCAGAGCCTTTAGTCGTGTGGGTCCAGGAAGGCTCCTTATATGTTTGGATACTGCTGCACAAAATCTTTCAACCATGAGAAATGCAGTTCCAGCATGTCCTCACATCCAGGACAACAGAATGGTCAGGATGACCTGAAACATATAACCAACTGAAATCAATTTAAATGAATTTAGTCTTGCCTGAGTGATGCTGAAACAACCAGGTTTAGTTTTTCACCCAGGATTCACTGCTTCTTATGGAACAGTCTTCATGATGAATGATCTCTTGATCAAAATCTTTTTGCACTATGCACTGTCTCCCACAAAATCTCTCTTCTGCACAATAATGTACAAAATATATATTTTTTCTGCACAATTTCATGTACATATATCTCTTTCGCACAATTTCATGTACAGTATTTATGTAAAGTTTTTTGTACAGTCTCAGTTTGTGTATGTGTGGACAACTAGGTATAGCAGTTATAGTATTTTTAGTATATGTTTAGTCAGATAGTTAACTGTTGTATAGCTCTATTGTTTTTCCTATACTTGCATTGTTGTATGTTTATCTTATGTTTAACTAGTATGTAGCACCGTGGTCCTGCGAGACACGCCATTTCGTTCCACTATATGTCCACACATGTAGCAGAATGACAATAAAGCTCGACTTGACTTGACTTGACTTGATCCTGGATCAGGGTGCGAACTACGGGGGAGCTAGGGGGAGCTCGGCTCCCCTTAATAAGACATGGGCTCCCCTGAAAACGTGATTTGTGAAATTTTGGGGGGTCTCAAAAAATATTGACAATGTGTTATTTTGACGTGCAATTTCAGTTTTGTCTAATGTGATCATCATGTGTAAAATTGCAAAAATATTCATTCATGCATGACGGCGATTTAAACCTAATTTGCTTCAATAAAGATAACTATACATGCTATTCTTGTCATGAGCATCAAGGTGTGGGGCGCTGCGGTGCAAATTCCACTCATCTTTAGTACGTTAACTCAAAGATTCGTAGAAAAAGTATAAACGTTGGAGGCCATTGATCTTTGCGCGGAGTCCTTGAAATCCATTCAGGCCTCTGTGGTCGATTCTGTGTTAAGGTAAGGCATGTTATTCGCAATTATGTGTTGTAGATGCCTGGGTTGTTATAGGTCTGCGTGACTCTCGATGTCTACTTGAACGGAGAAATTATGGTATTCTTCTGTAGCCTTACGAGTAACTTTAACCGTTGTTCATGTGAACTCAAAGACAGCCTGATGCTTTGTTTGTTGTTTCACCTATCAATTTGTGTCGATAAAGTATAATAGGGTAAATCCTGTATCTTTATGTATGTATCTTTCTGTTAGCTGTTATGCATTAACTTTACTACGGTTAAAGTTTAAAGAATTTGAAGGTGAATACTGTATAGTTTATCGTGTTAAATTTCAAATAACTAAAAGAAAGGTATACAATTTTATCTCAAGGTTTAAACAGTTAACGTTACCTCAGACCGCCAGACTGCTCGTGAGCTAATTAACCGAACAGGGCATTTATTTATTAAATTAAATTAGGAAACCTACAAAAATACAAAACACTACTCATCTTTGGTGACATCTAATGTTATATCAGTAAAAATTATGAATACAAGTAGATTTATAGCGCTTACATTTTCCTCCGTGTCCGTCTGCTGGAAGTTGACCGTTAATGACGGGCACGCACACTCTCTCGCAGTACTCAGACAGTGACGCGCGCTGCTGGTTTAAATGATAATTTGATTTGTCCCGTGCCCTCTTTCAATAAATCTCATTCTCGGTCATTCACAAACATGTCATTAACAATGATCACCATTTGCTAAGCAAACTATTTGGTTTTTGTTTTGTCCTTGTTGACAAATATTTTATATATACAAATATAATTCATGCCATCTTTTAAAATACTTATGAATTAAGTATATTTCCCAAAATATAGTCTATCCAAATGGCATCTTAAATGATAATACATGTAGTGCAATAATATGAAAAGTTATCATGAGACCAGCTGACCACGTCGCTACAAAGTTCTTCTCGGGACTATCTAGCGACGTCTTTTGAGGACGTACCGACGACGTTTCTGGGACGTTAGCCGTGATTCTAAAAAAATGGAACTTTACCACGACGTCCTCACAACGTCGCTATAAAGTAATGTCGCGCTGACCAAAGTATGACGAACTGGCGACGTCCTCACAACGTTCTGTGTTTGCTGGGAGGACCCACACACTTTTATTTTGCTTCCGACGCCCATGATTTTTCCATACTCTGTTCTCTTTTTTCCCCGTACTTTTCCAGACCTGCAATTTACTTAAGTGAAATACTTTTTTAAACTGTGCAGGAACTGATGAGCCAAAGGAAAGCATTTTGTTTTACATAAACCTCTTACAACACAGTAACAAGTTTGTGAAGTAAAATGAGTGTAAGCTCTATGAATGAAATAAGCGCAAATAAAATAGCAGTGTTGCAGTTGCCTTTTTTCATGCATTTCCTGGAAATTACTTAAATAAATTTCCATATTTCAAAACTGCGTAGGAACCCTTACTGTTTTAATTAGAAGATATTTGAATATTTATTCATCGGATCACGAAAGGTAACCAAGCTGGGACTCGGACTCGCGTTCCCCAAAGCACGAACGCACAGCATCTCCAAACATAGCATACAAGGGTATTTGCTCTGACTTAAATGTTACAATCATAAAAAAAAAAAAAATAAATAAAAAATAAAAAAAAATTGTTTAACATGGCATAATTTGTTCAGGATAACTATGAAAAAAAGATGTAAAACCATAACGGTCTTATCAAGTAATTGTACGAAGTTTCGGTTCAAGCTCCGCCCACTTCCGGTTTTATCCGAATACAGATACGAATAATTTTGTGATTGTTACAGATACAAATACAGATACAAATACTGGCATCGCTGCACACCCCTAATTGCCATCACCTGTTTTCTGATGGAGCGGCATTTACTACACAGAGCCGTAGTTCACTAGCTATGTTTCCATCCAAAGATTCGAATTTAAATTATGCACAAAACTGGAATATCGCATAAAACATATGCGAATAAAGCACCGTTTCCATCCAACGAATCAAAGAGAACAAAATTGTCACTTCCTGGTAAACTGTGGCACTAAATATCACTAAGAATATAGGAGAAGCCATTGAACATAATAATTTTCATATATGATATAAATTACTTGTGCCTCAGAGAGAGCAGACGTAACACAATAAATGCTGTCACTGCGTTCTGAGGATGCCAGCTGTTTGGGAACACAGTCGTGTAAGACAATTATACAGAAATACTTTGATGACAGACTTTGCTCAGGCTTTTCAGAGTGACTACAACAACTTATAGATGCTGTGAACGAGATCGGTCTGCTGATTAGTCAAGTTATCCCGTCTCAGCGCAAAGTCACATGACTTTTTTGATGCGCATGGAGGAATTTATTCGATAAATGTGTTTCCATCGTAGTTTATGCGCATTTTTTCTTATCGGATAAAAAGTTTAACCTACTCAGTTGTGCGCATAATTTTTTTATGCGCATTTTCAGAATTTATGCGCATCTTGGCGTTTCCATCCAGCGAATTTTTTATGCGATAGTCCAAAATGACCGCTGTCAAGTGAGCCGCCATCTGTGAACACCCGGTCAAGTCAGCCGCCACCTGGATTTTGCTGCACGTCTATTTGTGGTATTACGCTACGGAGACACGGAGCGGCCAAAAAGCTGAGGAAGACATATATTTCAGCGGTTATTATTTAAATGTGTCCCAAAACACGAAAAATCAATTTTAAAAAAGCATATTAATATTGAACATTATAAAAGATACAGTTTACTGTGGAGTTTTGGAGAAAAATAAAGTCTGTTAAAATACATTATAACACTGATTATTTCCTGCTATTTCTACATGTATTATTAAAATTCCGTCAGAGTTAACATGAAAATTTCAATACATTCTTCTTCAGAACGACCATCACTCTGTCTGTGTCAACTTTCAATGGGTTTTACTGTGGAATTTTGGAGAAAATGAAAGGCAAAGTCTGTCACAATGCATTACAACACTCTTGACTTTTATACAGGCATTATTCAAATTCCTTCAGAGTTAACATGAAAATTTCAATACATTCTTCTACAGGATGACCATGACTCTGTCTGTCTCAACTTTCACTGGGTTTTACTGTGGAATTTTGGAGAAAATGAATGGCAAAGTCTGTCACAATGCATTACAGCACTTACCAATCCTAGACATTTAGACAGGTATTATTCTAATTCCTTCAGAGTTAACATGAAAATTTATATTCATACTTCTTCAGAATGCCCAAGACTCTGTCTGTGACAACTTTCATGAGATTTTACTGTGGAAATTTGGAGAAAATGAAAGTCAAAGTCAGTCACAATGCATTACAGCACTGACCATTCCTTGACATTTAGACAGGCATTATTCTAATTCCTTCAGAGTTAACATGAAAATTTATATTCATACTTCTTCAGAATGCCCAAGACTCTGTCTGTGTCAACTTTCATGAGATTTTACTGTGGAATTTTGGAGAAAATGAATAGCAAAGTCAGTCACAATGCATTACAGCACTGACCATTCCTTGACATTTAGACAGGCATTATTCTAATTCCTTCAGAGTTAACAAGAAAATTGGAATGAATTCTTCTTCAGGACACCCAAGACTCTGTCTGTGTCAACTTTCATGAGATTTTACTTTGGAAATTCGGAGAAAATGAATGGCAAAGTCAGTCACAATGCACTGACCATTCCTTGACATTTAGACAGACATTATTCCAATTCCTTCAGAGTTAACAAGAAAATTGGAATGAATTCTTCTTCAGGACACCCAAGACTCTGTCTGTGTCAACTTTCATGAGATTTTACTGTTGAAATTTGGAGAAAATGAATGGCAAAGTCAGTCACAATGCATTATAGCACTCTTGGCATTTATACAGGCATTATTCAAATTCCTTCAGAGTTAACATTAAAATTTCAAATAATTCTTCTTCGGGACACACAAGACTCTGTCTGTGTCAACTTTCACTGAGTTTTACTGTGGAATTTTGGAGAAAATGAATGGCAAAGTCTGTCACAATGCATTATAGCACTCTTGACTTTTATACAGGCATTATTCAAATTCCTTCAGAGTTAACATGAAAATTTCAATACATTCTTCTACAGGATGACCATGACTCTGTCTGTGTCAACTTTCATGAGATTTTACTGTGGAAATTTGGAGAAAATGAATGGCAAAGTCAATCACAATGCATTACAGCACTGACCATTCCTTGACATTTAGACAGGTATTATTCTAATTCCTTCAGACTTAACATGAAAATTTATATTCATACTTCTTCAGAATGCCCAAGACTCTGTCTGTGTCAACTTTCATGAGATTTTACTGTGGAATTTTGGAGAAAATGAATAGCAAAGTCAGTCACAATGCATTATAGCACTCTTGACATTTATACTGGCATTATTCAAATTCCTTCAGAGTTAACATGAAAATTTATATTCATACTTCTTCAGAATGCCCAAGACTCTGTCTGTGTCAACTTTCACTGGGTTTTACTGTGGAATTTTGGAGAAAATGAAAGGCAAAGTCTGTTACAATGCAATACAGCACTGATTATTTCTTGCTTTTTCTACATGCATTATTCAAATTCCTTCAGAGTTAACATGAAAATTTCAATACATTCTTCTACAGGATGACCAAGACTGTCTGTGTCAACTTTCACTGGGTTTTACTGTGTAATTTTGGAGAAAATGAAAGGCAAAGTCTGTTACAATGCAATACAGCACTGATTATTTCTTGCTTTTTCTACATGCATTATTAAAATTCCTTCAGAGTTAACATGAAAATTTCAATACATTCTTTTACAGGATGACCATGACTCTGTCTGTGTCAACTTTCACTGGGTTTTACTGTGGAATTTTGGAGAAAATGAATGGCAAAGTCTGTCACAATGCATTATAGTACTCTTGACATTTATACAGGCATTATTCAAATTCCTTCAGAGTTAACATTAAAATTTCAATTAATTCTTCTTCAGGACACACAAGACTCTTTCTGTGTCAACTTTCACTGGGTTTTACTGTGGAATTTTGGAGAAAACGAAAGGCAAAGTCTGTCACAATGCATTACAGCACTGACCATTCCTTGACATTTATACTGGCATTATTAAAATTCCTTCAGAGTTAACATGAAAATTTCAATACATTCTTCTACAGGATGACCATGACTCTGTCTGTGTCAAGTTTCACTGGGTTTTACTGTGGAATTTTGGAGAAAATGAAAGGCAAAGTCTGTTACAATGCATTACAGCACTGACCATTCCTTGACATTTATACAGGCATTATTAAAATTCCTTCAGAGTTAACATGAAAATTTCAATACATTCTTCTACAGGATGACCATGCCTCTGTCCATGTCAACTTTCACTGGGATTTACTTTAGAGTTTTGGAGAAAATTAAAGACAAAATCTGGTACAATACATTATATCACTGGTGTGTGTTTCCCGATAACGTTGCCTCTTAGTGCACTAAGAAGACTCTGAAGGTATATCTTAACAAAAGGTATACTATTTCTAGGCATGTTCCCCGAACTATACCTTAGGAGGTTGCTTACAGGTATACGTTCTTACGTGCTACGTTACCAGGTGCTGTCCATAAGGGTGGTGCTGAATTGGTTGATATTGATGGATCGAGAATCAGAATCAGAATCAGAATCAGAATGAGCTTTATTGCCAGGTATGTTTACACATACGAGGAATTTGTTTTCATGACAGAAGCTTCCACAGTGCAACAGAATGACAATGAAAGGATAAAAACACAGATAAAAGAATAAAAATAGAACAAGTAAACAGGGAATAACAATATACAAATTGATAATTGTACGTACAGGTATTACAATGTACAGTTTTGTATGTACAGGTATATTATGTGCAGATTCGAATATATAGACTAAGTATGTGTATGGGATAAACAAGTGTATAAGTGTATAAATAGTACTGTGTGTTCTACGTTATTGTCAAGTGTTCATGAGATGGATTGCCTGAGGGAAGAAACTGTTCCTGTGCCTGGCCGTTCTGGTGCTTACTGCTCTGTAGCGTCGACCAGACGGTAACAGTTCAAAGATTGAGTGTGCTGGGTGTGAGGGGTCCAGAGTGATTTTTCCAGCCCTTTTGCTCATTCTGGATAAGTACAGTTCTTGGAGAGTGGGGAGGGTTGTACCAATGATTCGCTCAGCAGTCCGGACTACCATCTGTAGTCTTCTGAGGTCAGATTTGGTAGCTCAGCTGAACCAGACAGTTATTGAAGTGCAGAGGACAGATTCAATGATGGCAGAGTAGAACTGTTCCAGCAGCTCCTGTGGCAGGTTGAACTTCCTCAGTTGACGAAGGAAGTACAACCTCTGCTTGGCCTTTTTGACAGTGGAGTCAGTGTGAGTGTCCCACTTCAGGTCCTGTGAGATGGTGGTTCCCAGGAACTTGAATGTCTCCACTGTCGTTACAGTGCTGTCCATGATGGTGAGTGAGGGGAGAGCAGGGGGGTTTCTCCTGAAGTCCACGATCATCTCCACTGTTTTGAGCGTGTTCAGCTCCAGGTTGTTAAGACTGCACCAGACGGCCAGCTCCTTAACCTCCTGTCTATAAGCAGACTCGTTGCCGTCCTGAATGAGGCCGATGACTGTGGTGTGTGGTGGCTTCTGCCGCTGCTGTGAGGAATCATTCTCAAAGTCTTGGAGTTTTGATGCCAGAAGATAAGACTTTATTATATGTGATAATGAAGCCTGAGAGACCCTGCAGAGAATCTCCCGAATCTGGGTTTGCAACCTCTTATATACAGATTTTTCTCCTAAGGCGTGTTCAATACATTTCCTATATCTTATTGTTTACCTTTTTTGGATGTGCCTCGAGTCTGTTTTCAGGAAGCGGACAGGAGGCCTCCATATACGTTAAAGAAGAGGCACCAACGTATAGTTTTTGTCTAATGTCACAACAGGATGTGCAGTTTCAGCACAAAATGTATGTCTGCACATCCTCTTCTCATGCTGGCCTCTATACACAGGCAGAAACATGTTTATAATAGTAGAATAACTTGATACATAAATGGCTATATTCACATTCATTATACTTGATTAATTTATATTTTGATTAATAAAAATCTTCTACATTCCCCCCTTTGAGACTTACTAAGTCTCACCTTTACTTGTTTTTACCCAGAGTGCAGTTTTATAATTCAGTCTCATCAGTTATCACTACCTAGTGACTAAATTAAGTCAAACAGTTTTATCACCACTGACTAGATCAGGCATCCCCAAATCTGGACCCCGAGATCCACTTTCCCCTGCAGAGCCCAGCCGCAACCCTAACCAAACACACCTGAACAAGCTAATCAATGTCTTCAGGATCATTAGAAAATCACAGACAGGTGAGTTTGATCAGGCCCAGAACCAAACCCTACAGAGGACCGGACCTCCAGGGTAAGAGCCGAGGAACCCTGGACTAGATTATGCAACAGCACTCTGGCGGAGCAGCAGGACCAAACCTCTCCCCCACACTTGACTAGGAAGGAATAAAAGATCCTGTCTCCCTAATCCCTCATTTAAGATAAAACATTGTTATAAGCATGAGCGTGCAATTGGTTCAGCATTTGTCTGTGGTTGTCACAGTTATGTATACAACAGAAATAAAAATTCAAAACATACAGCAATGTAACATCACACAAAAATTGCATAGTTGATCTTCAGCCCAGACACTTTGCGCATCGTAGAGGGCCACCCTTGGGCAGAGGTTAGGCTAGCACTTACACCCAGGGTATGGTTCATCTTTATGCTTCTTCTTCGTCCTCAGTTGAGGTACTAGAATCTCCATCATTTGTCAATGTTTGTGACTTCCAGTTGGGTGCATAAGGCCAGTCCTGGTAATGTACATTTTGGTTACTCTTCAAATTCAATTTCTCATCATCTTGACATTTTAGCATTTCCATTTGCCTAGCTGTGGCTTTGACAACTAGTGACCTCAGTATAGGAAGTACACAGCAAAACAGTAATCCTCCTATTAATACTGCAACTCCTGAAAACATTCCCAAATTAGCTAACCATGCTCCCCATGCTCCTAACTTCATATCAAACCAGTCCCACATTTGATTATCTTTTTCCAGCATTTGCTTTAAGTTTAATCCTTAGGTTTATTAATTTGATCATTACTTCACTAAATGCTCCTTCTGGAGCAGTATAATTTGGTATATAAGTATTGCATTGCTCCCCAAACATAACACATACTTTTTCTTTTTCAGATAACAAATAATTTACAGCTATTCTATTTTGCCATGTCATTCCGACTGTTGCATCCAATTGCTCTCCTATAAATGATAAGGGCTCATCAGTGTAATTAATAAATCTTTGTTGATTGTACTTTATGTAATTAATCCATTCTGTATTTTTTTTTTTTTTTTCAAATTAATATTGATTCAAACCCTGATTTTACTTCATCTGTTGCATTAAATTTGTTAGGTATGCCTTTAAGTTGACTATTTGAATCTATATAAATTGCAGGGTCTTTTTCATAGGCTCTTTTGGATCTGACTTTCTGTTCATTTTTTGCTTCCTCTTCTAGAGAGATGTGACTCATTGTATGTGTCACCATAACCCTAGTACCTAATCCTGACCATTTTTTTGGTGATGTTGGCACGAGGCCTTATTCTAATCCACACATCTACCATATGTCTGCCAATGCAATATCAATTTCATCAAATAGGCCTATAGGTGGTAGGCCTTCTTTTATCCCTAAATAATCATCTTTACATTGTGATATTTTCCATATTTTGATGCATTTCCCTTCAAATCTTCCTATGTCAATATTTCCCTTTTACTCGTTACATTCAAATTCTTTATCTACCATTAAGTGTATTTTTCCTTGTGGCTTTTGTATTTTGTATTTTTATTTTTTCCATACTATTGGCCATTCACGGGTATGTATGTAATGTAATTCAGTTGCTTCTCTGTAGTTTGTTGTAGATTGGAGAAACTGGCACCAATATGGGCAAAATGCCATTTTTGGGTACAGTTTCTAAAGACATTTATTTCTTTGCCTCTTGCTATAAAGCATTTACCTCCCAATCTCACTACCTCAAACCCCATTGCATTAGATAGTCCTGGACATTTCTTAAACCATTCATCATGAAATATTCGACAACGAGACCTGTGTATAGGTATTGGTACAATATATAAAATTGGTTTTGCTTCAAAGCAAACTATGCAGTTTTCCAGTTTTTCTTTTTCTGCTGTGTAATTTACCCATTTATACCAACTGTTTTTGTCTACCTTTTCCCATAAAACATTTGAATTGCTCATTTTCTTGTAACTGATATGATTATTATCTACAATGTGTCTGTTTTGTCTGGATATTTTTCCTCCTCATCTAGTTCTTGGTCTTTTTGGATTAAGTCATAGCCACTGCTAGATTCATTCGAGGGTTGAAAAGTCAGTTCTAGGGAAGTCTGGGTGCTGTTGTCTTCGGCTTGAGCTTGTAGAATTAGATGCATTAGGCATGTGATGATCATCAGATATCTTTTTACTTTTCTGCTTCTCTCACAAAAGAATGTGAGCTCCTTGCTTATCTCTTTTTGAGTTGTCATCAGTTTGCTCTTCATCTTGTCTCACTGGTCTCTTATTGTCACTTTCTCCTGAGTTGTCTGCTTGTCTGTTTCCTTCTCTTTCCACTTCCTCTTTTCCATTTATCGGCCCACATCTGCTCCCAAGTATTTTGATCATCTCGTTAGCTGTCCCATCACTCATTCCATCTTCACCAGGGAGACTCTTTGCGAGTCGTTGCATTGGTCTTTCCCTCCTTGGCAAGGGAGGGTTGTTACTAGCACGCCCTTCATCCCTCATTTCATGTTGTGTGGGGTTGTTGAAGCTGGTTGGTGTATTTTAAGGTGAGAAATGTGGACCTAGATGTCCCTCTGCAACCATTTTGCAGGTCAATGCAAGACTCTTCCTTGAGATCATAACTGCACACTCACTGGTTCTTAATGGTGGAGCAGACCATTCCCTGGCCTTGATAGAACTGCTGTCACCTGGAAATGGAAACCTTTAGAGTTTTTGTTAGTGATATCAAGCATGCTCATTTGCTCATCTGGCCAGTCGTCCTTCTTGGTGTGACCTGTGGAAATTTCATGTGGGTTGAGGGCTGTCCTGGCCCCTTTTTTGAGCTCTCACAAATCCAGTTCTGTCAATACAATGAGTATAGGGCTACTACCCATTTGCTATAATGTAATAAAGAATTTGGTTTTACTCAGTTATCTGCATCCTTATAATTTTTCAATTCATTTGAAATTTATTCTCAACAATTTGCTAATTCAGTTATCTCTTTGTTTTATAAACTGAGTTCCCCAATATCACTAGATAATTTCCTAGGTCTATCTTGCTCAGTAGCATAGATCTTTTGACCTGGAAAACACTCAACCCACTTTATGTTAACAGTCAGAAAGACTATTTTATCCTTTTGACATAGAATCAGCTCCATCATGATATGCTGAAAAGAAAGTTAGATGTGGGGTGGACAGAGTAAGCTTGCTTGCTTTGCCTTCCCATGTTATACGCTGCGCAAGTGTGGCACTGTTTTTCTTTTTGCCACAACACTAACCTAGGTGCTGACCAGGAAACTTAACCAAATTCATCCATGGTCATTATTTTACTGGGCATTATTTGCCCTGTGGGCCCACATCTTAACATTTGCATACAGCTGTTTTGGAAAATAATTGATTTGCCTCAGTGTCTCGTCAGACACCTTCTTTCACTCCATACAACAACATCATTCATACTTTTTCACACTCTTTCACACACCCCTTTTGGCCAAAACCTATTTTTCTCTGTGAGACCTCAGTCGATTGTGAACTGGATGACTTTAGCTGTGGAACGCCACAGATTCTGAATAGGAAAACATGAACTTTTTCGTTACACTCTACTGAGCGTAGACCTGGAAGCATTCCACATAGTTTCTAGATGTCATATGCATCTGGACAACATCAATCACTATAAGATTTAATTTAACACTGCAGTTTAAACCTCCTTTTTTTTTTTTTCTTCTTCTTTTTTTTTTTTTCTTTTTTTTTTCTCAAACAATATGTAATAGATTAATTTGTTTAGAATAATTGTCTTGGGCAGTGTGCAGTTGAGATAGCCAATTGTAATTTCTCAAATGTCACTTGTTTGTCTAATTTAAAGTTTAGTCAAATACTTTTTGTTATTGCTCATGAGCTACTTTGAGAAGAGGATTGGAGATCTCTGCATAATCTAGGATCCATGGCCATCAACATTTCTATCTTGTTATCCCCAGTGATGACAGCATATGTGATTTCATGATTTTGGATCTTTGGAGTACATTTTTTTTTTATTTATTTTTTTTTTTTTTATGATTTTATGAAATCTAGCCCTAGAAAATTACCATTAAACAAAATGGAGTGACCAGTATTTTTATTTTATCAGCCATATATATTTATTTTTCTGTTAGACATATTGTCTACCCTTTGTTTGTTTTTTTTCCCAAAGAGTTCAGCATTGTTGTCAGTAATTCAGTTGTACATTTCTCCCCTAGTTGGTTAATAAAATAGCCCTCACTATGCCAAATCCAGCTCCATTTTTATCTGATTGGTGAGTCAAGCACCCACTTTTGTCTATTAAAATTCCTTATTCTTTAAGACACAAGGCTGGACTAGTACCTATTGAAAAGCAGATTGAGAACGTTAGTTAAAACAAAGAATTCAAAGAACTGCTGTGAGACCAGTGAATAGTCAAGATTAATATAGTTAATAAAATAATTAACAAAATTTGAAACAGTCTCTAAAGTGATCAAATAAATGTGCATCACCTGTCCACGCAAAGGGAAGGGATGGAAGTGCTTCTAGTTTGATCATCATTCTGTTGAAGCTGTTTGGTTGTTGCACTGGGTCGTAAGTCTGTGATGACACTCAAAGGCCTGATGTTGTGGTGTATGATCTCCATTGTTTCTCTGCCTCTCCTCAGTCTGGCTTTTGATTGTTCCTGCCAGAGTTTTGCATTTCAGGATGTTCTCTTCACCCTCAGGAAAAGTCTCAAGTGAAAGATTCACCTTTTCCTGCTTTAAGTCAGCCTTTCTCCATGTAGAAGTGTGCACTCCTCTTTCAGGAGGGGAGTTGAAAGTCCATCAGCCCCTCTCTCTTCTTCTTTCTGCAGCTGTGTCTTTGCTTCTTCGCCACTTTGTTAAACAGACTTCAGTTCATTGCTTCCCCTTGTCAAGGCACTGATCCAGAAGCCATCTGAAATCTTAACACTCAGAGACTGCATTATTCAAATTGCACCTTTGTAAACTCTGACCAAATTGTGTCGGAGCAATCAGCTTTTTATCTAATTTTCACTTTTCAACCATCTCTTTCAATGGTCCCTTAATAAAAAAGGTCTCATCTGGTTAAAAACAGCAGTTCCCTTATTCTATTTTAGTAACGCAAGTTCTTCATTGCAGAAATACAGCAAGCAGTTATTTCTTTGCAAAATGCAGAAAGCAGCAGTAATCTACCTTTATTATATACTACAATTAAACAAAAGAATCTTTCCTTTTACAACAGCATGACGTGTATGGTAAACTAAAGACTTCAATCCTAATTTTTCTTCTATATTTGCATACATGGTTCAGAATAATCTAGTAATGTTGAGTGAATTTTCCCCAACCAACATAAAATAATTCCTTTTATTTTATTTAATTATTTAATCAACAAGTTCTGCTATTATTGTAAAATGCCCTATAGCTTTTGAATGAAAATTTTCTATGAACTTGGTCACCCAATCTTGCTCTCATTCAACATTGCACAACACAAGTTATCTCTTTTTAACTCAAACCCAAATTTCTGAAACTCTGTAATGGATTAACTTTCTCACCATCTCCCAGGGACAACAAGATACAAATTTTAGACGTCTTCAGATATAAGATATAAAGTTTTAAGCACGTGCAATATTTTCATTCATCTATTAAGACGTCATTATAATAATAAATGTATATCTTATTTTAATTAATCTATTATTATTTCAATATTCTGCAAAGTCCATATCTTAGAACACTTTTTTTTTTTTTTTTTTTTTAAATACCATTCATGCAAGTCCCTTTATTCTTTAGGGCTCATACACTCATCCTTTGTCCCTTTTTGTAAATAGGGCTCATACACTCATTCATCCCTCTCAGGTGGGCACGAGCTGCGTCCGCCTCTGCCAGGTCACACTGACGGTCCAGGAGGGGTGCGCAGCTTCTGCCCACCTAATACGGAATTTATTTATTTTCTCATACAACCACAGTCATTCACACAGACACCGACACAGACACATTAAAACAGACTACACTACACTCTTCCTGAGTGACCTGTTAGCTCTTCTTGCTCTTTCACTGATACACTTCCTCAACACAGTAAAAACAGAACCTAGCAGGAATTTTTGCCTACCCGTACAGACCTCTGAGACCAGAGCGGTATCCGCAGGACTTTGCGCGCTTCTCTATACTTTATCTGTTTAACGTTTATTTCTATCCTTCAAGGCCCACTTAGCAATAAACACAGACCATTGCATGCAATGTATATCTGCTTAACGTTTACGTCATCTATCAAAGCCCACTTGACAGTAAACACAGATTTTTGCATGCACAATCTGCCCTCATTTACTGCTATCCATCAAAGGCCCTCTTAACAGTAAAACAGATCTGTGCATGCAATTATTTCTTCTGGAATCAAAACCCCTTTTTTCTTTTTGTCCTATATAGTTCTTTAAAATTTGGAGGAGCATTTTCAAGTGTTCTTACCACCATGGGCATACTTTGGCCAACAACACAAACCATTTATATAAGCAAAAACTGCCTACCTTTTTAGTGGCCACTTAATTTGTGTTGCTCGTCAAAGTCCACCCAATGTGGTCTTCCACCCTCTGCTCCTTTCCAATCCTTTTCGTGACGCCAATTTGTGGTGGCTTCTGCCGCTGCTGTGAGGAATCATTCTCAAAGTCTTGGAGTTTTGATGCCAGAAGATAAGACTTTATTATATGTGATAATGAAGCCTGAGAGACCCTGCAGAGAATCTCCAGAATCTGGGTTTGCAACCTCTTATATACAGATTTTTCTCCTAAGGCGTGTTCAATACATTTCCTATATCTTATTGTTTACCTTTTTTGGATGTGCCTCGAGTCTGTTTTCAGGAAGCGGACAGGAGGCCTCCATATACGTTAAAGAAGAGGCACCAACGTATAGTTTTTGTCTAATGTCACAACAGGATGTGCAGTTTCAGCACAAAATGTATGTCTGCACATCCTCTTCTCATGCTGGCCTCTATACACAGGCAGAAACATGTTTATAATAGTAGAATAACTTGATACATAAATGGCTATATTCACATTCATTATACTTGATTAATTTATATTTTGATTAATAAAAATCTTCTACAGGTGTCGTCTGCAAACTTTAGGAGCTTGACAGAGGGGTCTTTAGAGGTGCAGTCTTTGGTGTAGAGGGAGAAGAGCAGTGGGGAGAGAACACAGCCCTGAGGAGCTCCAGTGCTGATCGTACGGGTGCTGGATGTGAGTTTTCCCAGCCTCACTAGCTGCTGTCTGTCTGTCAGGAAGCTGGTGATCCACTGACAGATGGAGGTGGGCACGGATTGCTGAGTTAGTTTGGGCAGGAGGAAGTTTGGGATGATAGTGTTTAAGGCCGAGCTGAAGTCCACAAACAGGATCCTCACATAAGTCCCTGGTCTGTTTAGATGTTGCAGAACATAATGCAGTCCCATACTGACTGCATCATCCACAGACCTGTTTGCTCTGTAGGCAAACTGAAAAGGATCCAGCAAGGGTCCAGTAATGTCCTTCAGGTAGGCCAGCAACTGTTTTTCAAATGACTTCATGACCACATTGGTGTTTGGTGATGAGTTTTTGGCTCAAGGTCTGCATTTAAAGTCACACCAGAGGTGTTCAGCTTGGATTGGGACTTGGCTTTCTGCAGACCAGTCAAGTTCTTCCACACTGACTAAATCAATCATTTCTTTTTGAACCTTGCCTTATACACAGAGGCATTGTCATGTTAGAATAGAAAAGGGTCCTGTCCAAACTGTTGCTTTAAAATTAGAAGCACACAACTTCCTAGAATATCATTATATGCTTAAACATTAAGATTTGTACTCATGGAAATTACTAAAGTAGTCAAACCTGTTCATTAGAAGGGGGTGACCCAATACTTTTGGCAATATAGTGTATCTTTCTTGGTTTTGTTCCGTGACATGATGTATGTTGCAAAGTAAAAGTAAAAGTTTCACGCAAGTTCATTGCATTCTAACAGGAAAGAGTTTTGTGTCTTTATTTAAAATCAACACTTCTTTTATAAAGAACACTGCTTTCTCACATAATGCACTGAAGCAGCCCCTGCATAGAGTGAATAATCCATTCTTTGTAATGGCGCCACTGATGGCAGCCTCTGTGGTGTGCTCCGCAGTTGTTTTTATGTTTTTGTTAGTTTGTCCTGTCTTTAGTTATATCCCTGCAATCAGTTTCACCAGAGATGAATTACTGGTCATTCGGCAGTACACACCTCCCGGTTTCACCGGGTTTTTGACTATTCTGATGTTTTGCTGAACATTGTAGTTAGTGGAGCAGCGGCGCTGATCAAACGCTTCAGGACGCGCAGATGGGGGAAATGCGCCGGTGCGCTTTAGAACACCGTTGCCTAGCATCCATCTGGTGAATCTCCGCTGTCTACCCAACAAAACGGATGAACTCCTTCTGCTCTCCCAGGTAAACAAGGACTGTTCACATTCTGCTGCTCTGTGTTTCACATAAACCTGGTTAAACGGAACCATTCTGGACACCGCGCTACATCTGCCGGGCTTTCAGCTGTTCAGAGCGGATCACGACGCAGAATCAACGGGGAAATCGCGCGGTGGCGGGACATGCTTTTACATCAACAAAAGGTGGTGTACAGATGTAACTGTGTTAAAGAAGATGTGCTGTCCCGATCTGGAAGCGCTTTTCATCAACTGTAAGCCTTTCTACTCGCTGCGGGAGTTTCACTCGTTCATTCTCATGAGTGTTTACATTCCACCGCAAGCGCACATGAGCTCAGTTTTACAGAAACTCGCTGATCTGATCACAGAGACAAAACGACAATACCCGGACTCTGTTTTAATCATTCTCGGGAACTTTAATAAAGCAAATCTCTCCCGTGAACTGCCAAAATACAGACAGCATGTTACATGTCCCACCAGAGACAGTAATATACTGGATCACTGTTACACAGCAATAAAGGATGCATATCACTTTGTCCCACGGGCAGCTTTAGGACTCGATCACTGCTTGGTTCATCTTATACCGACCTACAGGCAGAAACTGAAATCAGCTAAACCTGTATTAAGGACTGTAAAGAGATGGACTAATGAAACAGAGCGGGTTTTACAAGCCTGTTTCTCACTCACTGATTGGAGTGTTTTTGAAGCTGCTTCTAACAATCTGGATGAGCTCACAGAGGCTGTAACATCTTATATCAGTTTCTGTGAAGATATATGCATTCCTGCCAGGACTCATTTAACCTACAACGACAAACCATGGTTCACTGCAAAACTCAGACAGCTCTGTCAGGCCAAAGAAGATGCTTATAGGAAGGGGAACAAAGTCTTGTATAAACAGGCCAAATAGACACTGGAAAAAGAGATCAGAGTGGCAAAGAGGAATTATTCTGAAAAACTAAGGATTCAGTTCACTTCCAGCGACTCACCATCAGTGTGCAAAGGTCTGAAAGACATCACCAGCTACAAGACACCATCCCCCAGCACTGTGGAGAATCAACAACTGGCAGACGATCTGAATGAGTTTTATTGCAGGTTTGAAAAAACACCCCACACCCGCTCTGAACACCTCTCCACACAACCATTAACACCTCCTGCAACCCCCCTCTCCTCCACTCCGGCATTTCAGTTCAGTGAAGATGACGTGTGCTGGGTCTTCCGGAAGCAAGGAAGAAAGCACCAGGCCCAGATTGTGTTACACCAGCCTGTCTGAAATCCTGTGCTGACGAGCTGGCCCCCATCTTCACACAGATCTTCAACAGATCACTGAAGCTGTGTGAAGTCCCCTCATGCTTCAAACGCTCCACCATCATCCCTATCCCAAAGAAACCCAAAATTACAGGACTAAATGACTACGGACCTGTGGCTCTAATGTCTGTGGTCATGAAGTCATTTGAAAAACTGGTGCTGGCCTACCTGAAGGACATTACTGGATCCTTGCTGGATCCTTTTCAGTTTGCCTACAGAGCAAACAGGTCTGTGGATGATGCAGTCAGTATGGGACTGCATTATGTTCTGCAACATCTAGAAAGACCAGGGACTTATGTGAGGATCCTGTTTGTGGACTTCAGCTCGGCCTTTAACACTATCATCCCAAACCTCCTCCTGCCCAAACTAACTCAGCAATCCGTGCCCACCTCCATCTGTCAGTGGATCACCAGCTTCCTGACAGACAGACAGCAGCTAGTGAGGCTGGGAAAACTCACATCCAGCATCCGTACGATCAGCACTGGAGCTCCTCAGGGCTGTGTTCTCTCCCCACTGCTCTTCTCCCTCTACACCAAAGACTGCACCTCTAAAGACCCCTCTGTCAAGCTCCTGAAGTTTGCAGACAACACCACAGTCATCTGCCTCATTCAGGATGGCGACGAGTCTGCTTATAGACAGGAGGTTAAGGAGCTGGCCTTCTGGTGCAGTCTTAACAACCTGGAGCTGAACACGCTCAAAACAGTGGAGATGATCGTGGACTTCAGGAGAAACCCCCCTGCTCTCCCCTCACTCACCATCAAGGACAGCACTGTAACGACAGTGGAGACATTCAAGTTCCTGGGAACCACCATCTCACAGGACCTGAAGTGGGACACTCACATTGACTCCACTGTCAAAAAGGCCCAGCAGAGGTTGTACTTCCTTCGTCAACTGAGGAAGTTCAACCTGCCACAGGAGCTGCTGGAACAGTTCTACTCTGCCATCATTGAATCTGTCCTCTGCACTTCAATAACTGTCTGGTTCAGCTGAGCTACCAAATCTGACCTCAGAAGACTGATGTGAAAAATCATCTATACTGTGTATAGCAGTTAGGTTGGTTCAGATTCTATATAGAGCAACAGAAAAGTGGAAAACTAGAACATTTGTTTAAACATTTGTAATAAAAAAAAAAAAAACTCAGAAAGATGAATTAACTAAAATGAGTGTATAAAGATCATCATTTAATTGTTGTTTCTCCAAAAAATAGAATGTAATAGAAAATACATTATTATTATTATTATTATTATTATACTTTTTTAGTATTACACTCCACTGGTTAAAGAACCTTTGACTGAATGGTTCTTTGTGGAACCAAAATTGGTTATTCTATGGCATCGCTGTGAAGAACCTTTTCAAGCACCTTTATTTTTAAGAGTGTAAAAGAATTTATTTATATTTTTTTATTTATTTTATACGTGTTTACTATGTGAGTAATATGTTAATGCATCAAGCCTTTTTTAACCTTGTAGCACACATATTAGCACTGTCACATTCCTGACAATTTTTTCCTGTCTGGATCGACCAGCAGCAGGCAGTGCATTCAAAGCCTTGAGAAATGGATCACTTTTCAACACATCTGGCTGGAAAGCTTCAAAGCTTCATGAAGCTTCATTTCGCCACCACTAGTGAACAGCTTTCCAAAAAAAATAAAAAAAATAAAAAAAATCGGATCAGATCAGAGCAAAAACCGGAATTGAGCACTAAAGCTTGCAGTGTGTTTATTTTCTCATACAACCACAGTCATTCACACAGACACCGACACAGACACATTAAAACAGACTACACTACACTCTTCCTGAGTGACCTGTTAGCTCTACTTGCTCTTTCACTGATACACTTCCTCAACACAGTAAAAACAGAACCTAGCAGGAATTTTTGCCTACCCGTACAGACCTCTGAGACCAGAGCGGTATCCGCAGGACTTTGCGCGCTTCTCTATACTTTATCTGTTTAACGTTTATTTCTATCCTTCAAGGCCCACTTAGCAATAAACACAGACCATTGCATGCAATGTATATCTGCTTAACGTTTACGTCATCTATCAAAGCCCACTTGACAGTAAACACAGATTTTTGCATGCACAATCTGCCCTCATTTACTGCTATCCATCAAAGGCCCTCTTAACAGTAAAACAGATCTGTGCATGCAATTATTTCTTCTGGAATCAAAACCCCTTTTTTCTTTTTGTCCTATATAGTTCTTTAAAATTTGGAGGAGCATTTTCAAGTGTTCTTACCACCATGGGCACACTTTGGCCAACAACACAAACCATTTATATAAGCAAAAACTGCCTACCTTTTTAGTGGCCACTTAATTTGTGTTGCTCGTCAAAGTCCACCCAATGTGGTCTTCCACCCTCTGCTCCTTTCCAATCCTGTTCGTGACGCCAATTTGTGGTGGCTTCTGCCGCTGCTGTGAGGAATCATTCTCAAAGTCTTGGAGTTTTGATGCCAGAAGATAAGACTTTATTATATGTGATAATGAAGCCTGAGAGACCCTGCAGAGAATCTCCCGAATCTGGGTTTGCAACCTCTTATATACAGATTTTTCTCCTAAGGCGTGTTCAATACATTTCCTATATCTTATTGTTTACCTTTTTTGGATGTGCCTCGAGTCTGTTTTCAGGAAGCGGACAGGAGGCCTCCATATACGTTAAAGAAGAGGCACCAACGTATAGTTTTTGTCTAATGTCACAACAGGATGTGCAGTTTCAGCACAAAATGTATGTCTGCACATCCTCTTCTCATGCTGGCCTCTATACACAGGCAGAAACATGTTTATAATAGTAGAATAACTTGATACATAAATGGCTATATTCACATTCATTATACTTGATTAATTTATATTTTGATTAATAAAAATCTTCTACAGGTGTCGTCTGCAAACTTTAGGAGCTTGACAGAGGGGTCTTTAGAGGTGCAGTCTTTGGTGTAGAGGGAGAAGAGCAGTGGGGAGAGAACACAGCCCTGAGGAGCTCCAGTGCTGATCGTACGGGTGCTGGATGTGAGTTTTCCCAGCCTCACTAGCTGCTGTCTGTCTGTCAGGAAGCTGGTGATCCACTGACAGATGGAGGTGGGCACGGATTGCTGAGTTAGTTTGGGCAGGAGGAAGTTTGGGATGATAGTGTTTAAGGCCGAGCTGAAGTCCACAAACAGGATCCTCACATAAGTCCCTGGGTCTTCCGGAAGCAAGGAAGAAAGCACCAGGCCCAGATTGTGTTACACCAGCCTGTCTGAAATCCTGTGCTGACGAGCTGGCCCCCATCTTCACACAGATCTTCAACAGATCACTGAAGCTGTGTGAAGTCCCCTCATGCTTTAAACGCTCCACCATCATCCCTATCCCAAAGAAACCCAAAATTACAGGACTAAATGACTACGGACCTGTGGCTCTAATGTCTGTGGTCATGAAGTCATTTGAAAAACTGGTGCTGGCCTACCTGAAGGACATTACTGGATCCTTGCTGGATCCTTTTCAGTTTGCCTACAGAGCAAACAGGGCTGTGGATGATGCAGTCAGTATGGGACTGCATTATGTTCTGCAACATCTAGAAAGACCAGGGACTTATGTGAGGATCCTGTTTGTGGACTTCAGCTCGGCCTTTAACACTATCATCCCAAACCTCCTCCTGCCCAAACTAACTCAGCAATCCGTGCCCACCTCCATCTGTCAGTGGATCACCAGCTTCCTGACAGACAGACAGCAGCTAGTGAGGCTGGGAAAACTCACATCCAGCATCCGTACGATCAGCACTGGAGCTCCTCAGGGCTGTGTTCTCTCCCCACTGCTCTTCTCCCTCTACACCAAAGACTGCACCTCTAAAGACCCCTCTGTCAAGCTCCTGAAGTTTGCAGACAACACCACAGTCATCTGCCTCATTCAGGATGGCGACGAGTCTGCTTATAGACAGGAGGTTAAGGAGCTGGCCTTCTGGTGCAGTCTTAACAACCTGGAGCTGAACACGCTCAAAACAGTGGAGATGATCGTGGACTTCAGGAGAAACCCCCCTGCTCTCCCCTCACTCACCATCAAGGACAGCACTGTAACGACAGTGGAGACATTCAAGTTCCTGGGAACCACCATCTCACAGGACCTGAAGTGGGACACTCACATTGACTCCACTGTCAAAAAGGCCCAGCAGAGGTTGTACTTCCTTCGTCAACTGAGGAAGTTCAACCTGCCACAGGAGCTGCTGGAACAGTTCTACTCTGCCATCATTGAATCTGTCCTCTGCACTTCAATAACTGTCTGGTTCAGCTGAGCTACCAAATCTGACCTCAGAAGACTGATGTGAAAAATCATCTATACTGTGTATAGCAGTTAGGTTGGTTCAGATTCTATATAGAGCAACAGAAAAGTGGAAAACTAGAACATTTGTTTAAACATTTGTAATAAAAAAAAAAAAACTCAGAAAGATGAATTAACTAAAATGAGTGTATAAAGATCATCATTTAATTGTTGTTTCTCCAAAAAATAGAATGTAATAGAAAATACATTATTATTATTATTATTATTATTATTATACTTTTTTAGTATTACACTCCACTGGTTACCTTTGACTGAATGGTTCTTTGTGGAACCAAAATTGGTTATTCTATGGCATCGTTGTGAAGAACCTTTTCAAGCACCTTTATTTTTAAGAGTGTAAAAGAATTTATTTATATTTTTTTATTTATTTTATACGTGTTTACTATGTGAGTAATATGTTAATACATCAAGCCTTTTTTAACCTTGTAGCACACATATTAGCACTGTCACATTCCTGACAATTTTTTCCTGTCTGGATCGACCAGCAGCAGGCAGTGCATTCAAAGCCTTGAGAAATGGATCACTTTTCAACACATCTGGCTGGAAAGCTTCAAAGCTTCATGAAGCTTCATTTCGCCACCACTAGTGAACAGCTTTCCAAAAAAAAATAAATAAATAAAAAAAATCGGATCAGATCAGAGCAAAAACCGGAATTGAGCACTAAAGCTTGCAGTGTGAGAAATCTCTAACCTGATTACCACACTAAATTATCACATCTGTACGGTCTCACCCGTAGAAGTTTTCAAGAGAACAATCTTTCAACTGAGGGACCTTAACCACACTTTATAACTTGGCATATTCTGTATTTGAAATAATAGTGTAATTGGTGAAAACTTCTTGCCTGTCACTGGAGCTGCTTCCGCTGTGTCACTGATGTGATGATATATGTTTCTCTGCACAATAAAAAAAAAAAAAACTAAACCAAAAACCTCTGGTTTGAGGTTATAGGTTTTTTTTTTTTTTTTTTTTTTTTTCCCAAAAGTTCCACTAATTCTCTAAGACCTTTATCTCCTGTTTTTTTTTGGCTGAGCAAATGTCTCAAAAAGACTATATGTCTAACTCCAAACCAAAAGCAGAATAGTCCATTTATTTGCAGCCTCAGAATTTGCTTATTAAAAAACAAATAAACTATATATATATATATATATATATATATATATATATATATATATATATATATATATATATATATATATATATATATTTTTATTTTTTTTATTTTTCTAGAAACACTTAAGTTTAAACTAAGCAATTTAAACATTTAAAGACATTTAAAGACATTATGTTCTTGCTCCATCCAGGAAACTTGAATGAGCAGGATTTTCTAGCATATTTAATTAAACTGATCAGGTCATCAGTGCTATGAAAATGTATCTTCATATTTACAAGTAAATATGAAAGTACATATTTATTAAGAAACATATTAAAGGGATACTCCACCCTAAAATGAAAATTTTGTCATTAATCACTTACCCCCATGTCGTTCCAAACCCATAAAAGCTTCGTTCGTCTTCTGAACACAATTTAAGATATTTTGGATGAAAACCGTGAGGCTTGTGACTGTCCCATTGACTGCCAAGTAAATTACACTGTCAAGGCACAGAAAAGTATGAAAAGCATCGTCAAAATAGTCCATCTGCCATCAGTGGTTCAATCTGAATTTTATGAAGCGACGAGAATACTTTTTGTACGCAAAGAAAATAAAAATAACGACATTTATTCCCTTTCCCTTTCATACTTCCCTTTCCCTTTAAAAAAAAAAAAAAAAAAAAAAAAAAAAAAAAGTGGGCAGTCGTGGCCTGATGGATAGAGAGTTGGACTTGTAACCCGAAGGTCGTGGGTTTGAGTCTCAGGTCCGACAGGGATTGTAGGTGGGGGGAGTGAATAACCAGCACTCTCTCCACCCTCAATACCACGACTGAGGTGAGACCCTTGAGCAAGGCACCAAAAACCCCCAACTGCTCCCCGGGCGCCGCAGCATTGGCTGCCCACTGCTCCAGGTGCATGTTCACTACTGTGTGTGTGCACTTGGATGGGTTAAATGCAGAGCACAAATTCCAAGTATGGGTCACCATACTTGGCCACATACCACTTCCCTTTTTCCCTTTCCCTTTCCCCTTTCCCCTTTATGGGTTTGGAACGACATGGGGGTAAGTGATTAATGACAAAATTTTCATTTTGGGGTGGAGTATCCCTTTAAACTCCTAATAATTCACACCCTGATAACACAAATGTTTCTGCCATTATCTCTCGTGTGATTGTCAGCTTTCAACAACAGACTAAAGCAAGTTACAAGGCTGTAGGCCTAATTGTTTTACATTAAAATAAGGTGGATTACTATTTTGAAAATATTAGTTGGAAATGAATTTGTATTTACAAAAACATGATAATGTGTCAATAAAAAAGTTTGTGAAATATACTTTAATATTATAGGCCTACTGTCACACCGGTGTGCTCAGAGACGAGGGAGGCCAGGATCCAAATGCAAAGGGTTTATTAACAACAACAAAAATACAAAATAAACTCAAAGATACCAGGAGACCAGAAGCAAAACTGAGCAAACTAAAGCAACATATAGCAAAAAGCAACATACCATATTCAATTCATTATTTATGCTGTGAGACATAACATTCAGCATATATGACCGTGTCCAAAGACAGGACGTTAATTAATTCCAGAAAAAGTGCAAGACAGAGCACAATTGACAGACCACTCCATCTTCAGACACCCTCTTTAAAAACAATTACTGAAATACATGGCACATTAAAAAAAAAATAAAATAAAATTTTGTTTGGATGAATTACACTGCAGATAGTCGGTCAGATCTATATGTGACGACCTTTGGTTGAGGACAATTACAAGGAAGTTTCTGATTTCTTTCAAGGAGTTTACTGCATAACTTTTTTGAGCATGGGAGTGGTTCTGAAACAAACACAATATTAATAAACTTACTGATTCATGCATATAGATATTTCACAACATAACTGTCCAATTAAATAAATGAACAATATTTTCTGTCTAGATATAATCAATGTAGTCAAGACAACACAGCCCAATGCTGGTGGTTATTATTTGTATGTCCACAAGGGGGCATATGAATATCATTTATCTGAATAACTGCAATTCAAACATCAGTCTTATCTTACCAGTTGATGAGGGATGCGAGAACAAGGAAAATGCAGGAAAACAGGCGAGAATGGCAGAGACAAGGACCCAGGTGGGAGAACAAAGAATTCACAGAGTCCTTATGTAACTATAGCAGGAATCAATTGTTGCAGGGTAAAAAAAAAAACATAAAAAAAAAAACAAACAAACAAAAAAAAAGAGTACAGGGTAATGCAGAGTGCCCAATGACTCTCAAACACAAATGCCACTGAGGAGCTATAAACCTCTACTGTAGCTGGGGAGAGAGGTAAATTAAGTATAAGGCATCAAACGGCCCTACACAAATCCACTCACCCAGCTTAAGGCCAGCCAAAGAGGAGATATGTCAATAGAGAGAGATAAATTTACATGTACAACATGTGGTCTTTAAAAACAAAGTTTGTGGACTGTAATGTGTTCATTTGTGGGAGATGCTCATATATTTGTAGTTTTGATCCCATTTGAAGTACAAACTAATGTTAATGATCTCTGTGCACATCATTTGCTGGGTACAACTGTATTGTGTTAGATGTTTTATTCTACTGTATGGATGGTTGGCTGCTGTGTTGAAATCACATTATCAACTGAATGTTACACTTTTTTATTATGGGAAGCCCCTTATAATACTGCTGAAAACTGTAAATCAATCATAAATGATGAAAATGACAAATTTAGATTTTACTTTTTTACATATTATTTACATATTACAATATTAAATAAGCTGTCAAAATGATCAGTAAAGAGATGGAAACTCAATTTGTGCTCTTTGTGGCATAGAAATAGCACACTTTCACTTTTAGTAATCACAGACTTCATATATTATTTTTTATTATTTCTTTTTCATTATACAGGTCATTTTATGCTTGGTTTTGAAGCCCAAATGAAGCCCAGGTCTGATGAAATTCAAGTTCAGACTGACGTCTCATCAGCGTTGGGTTCTATGTGTGTTTGTGGTGTCTGAACATCTCTGAGATTTCCTCTGCAGACCAAAACACACAGAATAGGGTCTAAAATCACTCTCAAACTCAATAAACAGAAAGACATTACAATCCAAGTTGTGTCGACATACAGATGAATATGAAACAAACTTGCACAGATGATCAACATGAAAGGTAAGTACAGCATAAAAAAGTTAACTATTGCAACAGTGAACAATGATCGTATTGTTTTGCTGACAGGAGTGGAAGAGGCTTTACAGGTGATTATAAGTGTTACAACCAATAAGATTAGAGGAGCCAAACTTTGGCCAAGACTGAATAATGACATGTTTACAGTTACAAATGGAGGCACGAAAAAAAAGAATGCGCTCACTATGGAAAAAACAAGCACAATGATGGAGATTATGATGTAACAGGGCAGTGAAAAGATACGAGCGGACCACAGTGAATATTTCAGTGTCAAAATCCCTTCTAGAGCCACCAGCTGATGCAAATGAAAACCACACCAATGTAACCCTGCCCAAAACTGGAAAAGCTCACGGTTAGAGTATCTGTATTTTGCCAGTATATCTGTCACTAGATATAGATTAAGGAGCAGTTGTATCAGGTCACTGAGGAGGAGGAGGATGATGAAGGCTGAGATTCGTCCTCTGATCTTTCTGTGAAGGTGCAGAAAACGAAAACCCCAAACCAGAGCTGGCAGACCCACACAAACACTAGTGATGAAGAAGATACACTCTCTGATTTCTGAAGAATCATATGTATGTTTCTCATATTGAGTTTCATTAGGGACATAAGTGTAATAATAGTCAGTAGGAAGATCGTTAAAGGTAAGATCACTGTATTCATCCATCAAGGTCTGATTTTCACTGTTCATGTTGCTGAAAGAAAAAATATATATATACAATGAGTGAATGAGTCAGATATTGAGTGATAGTGTGAATAATTCAAATCATTGCTGTTTCATACATTTACAGCTCTCTTTAATGGAAATGACCTGCTCTAATTAATCATGGTTACATTGTCATAGTTAAATCAGAGCTCTGTGAATCCATAAAAACCCTCACTAGTGGCCGCAGACTTTTTATGCATCAGTTTTAAACCCTCCAAATTCACCAGCACTTTTAACAAAACCCTTCCCAGCACAACATTATCACTAGAATAACAATATTGTCATCTTGATAACTTATGTAGCTGCTAGGATATAAAGAATAATTTATTTGTTCTTTTTTCACCTAAGACACTTGGAGTTGGTGAAACAGCATCTGGAAATAACTTCACAGACAAAAAATTAAACATTTTAATTTGTATTAATTATTTTTATTATATATCCCCTGGCTTTAACCTAAGAAATGAATTAACACATTTGAATTCAGAGATTTGTGTGGCTGATTCTGAATTTTTAGACTGTATTTAACACTTCCATTGACCTCTGTACCCACAATTAAACCTGTACATACAAACCGATTTAGAGTGTTCATTTGATAAATTACAGCCCTGGGAAATTTCTATCTTAAAATTAGCAAACTGTCCACATTTTCCCTGCATCCCATGATTAATTGTGCAGATTATGCAATTAACTTCTATACTAGAGTGACGGTCAAACTGTTCATAATCAGCGGTTACCGATGTGCTTGTTGAAATGTGTGAACTAAAAGTTATGTTTTCAGACACTTAATTGCATGTTATTAAATGAACTTTAGTGTGAGTTTAAAGCACATCTTTATATGTGATTTCATAATTCTGTTGTTTTTGAAATATGGTTAAAGTACTCCTGAATGTACTGACAAACATTATATAATAAACTAAAATTAATATGATAAACTAAGATTACATACACGCATCTGTGCCTAATATAATCATATACTATCACATATTATCCTTGGGCAGGTCGTGAATAAATCATACAATTCAGATGAGTAGCAGATTAAATCTTTTAAAGAAATGTTGAAACTGTCTGGTATCTAGGAAATATATAAATAATAAAAAAATACTAAACATCAGTGGACATCTGTTTCTCTGTGTTTTGCAAGGCAGGTTGAGTCTGATAATACAGTGTACTTGGTGTGCTCAGACTAAGACTAGTCAGCTAGTCATGTTCAGTGATACTGCAGTTATTTGTTACATAAATCTATGTTGAGTTAACCAAGTATTTTAATTTTAGTTCTTCATTAAGAGAAGTTCTTGTCACATCACTTTCTAATTAAAATGCACATTAAATCACATTGATGAGAGCTTACCGGAATGAAACAGAAATGTGTTACAGCTGCTGTCTTCAGTTCAAATCGCTGTGGTTCAGTTTGCCTCTGTTCCACTCAAGCTATTGATGTTTTCTCGTCAGTCAGCAGTTGGTTTATGGTTAGTGGTTAAAGATCAGTGTGCCTCTGTTCTCATCTCACAACTCTGACTGTTGTTCCAGTATAAAATCCCTTGTGAAAAATAAGGACATTATTTTTATTGCATGTGCACTTGTAGTGTAGGCCCTACTTTGAATCTTAAAAATATATATAAAAATGTGTACAGGGTACTTGCAGATAATGTAATATTATTAAAATACTGTGTACCTAAAGAGAGACTGTTTCTTAACACTCTTAAAAAGTGCACTTTTTTCAAACGTCAAATTAAGTTTCAAATAATATTAATCATAATGTTTTAATCATTTTGTTGTGCCTTAAGCCAAGAACACACTACATAATTGTCAGGCCAATTATCAATGTAATTTGGTTGGACTGGGTCTGTTCCAGTTCGGCTCAGTTGCTGTTTGCAGTCGGCAGATGAAGTCCTACAGTGTGTGGTGTCTAAAGATTATAATCTTAGATTTCAAGAACCAGTCGTTGCCAGTCATGTTTAATATTTGTGACTGATGCCAGTGATTGTATATGCGGCAGTGGAGATGTGTTAACTGTCAAATATCATTCATCATTAATTTTGTCATTTTGTCATTTTTTTTTTCTTGATTGCATCTTGTGTTGTTTCTTTTTTTAACATTGAAAGTTAAATGGTTTTACTAATCTTTTTTTTTTTTTTTTTTCTGCAATCAAAGAAAGTAAAATAAATTAATAATGTCGGTGATTTCTCTCATTTTAAAGAATTAACCTATAGGCCTATACAGACTACAGTCTAATTATATTTTTCTAATCTTTTTACTTTTTCTTAAAATTTGTCATGAAGAATAATCAGCTTCATAACAAATATTTTTCACAACAAATTTTCAAAACAAATAGACAAAGATATCGAATAGCTATTCTTCAAAATGTATTTTTTAATTTAAAAAAAAATATAAATAAATAAATATATATATATATATATATATATATATATATATATATATATCACCAATATGCCACTTGTAAATAAAATCATTTTATATATACTGTTTAATTATACATAATGTTGTGTCAAATGGATGAGAAAATTACATTGCATTTCTCTGCAGCTCTTCTGTCAGCTGTCAGCGTGCAGTGTTGACAGCTCCATTAAATTAATTAATCCTAGTTTTCCTCATCTACTTTGTATTTTGTGATCAACAAACAAACAAAATGATAAATTGCATGTGATTATCATGCGCATCTCATCAGTAAAGCCGGTTCTGTGATTAGCAGTAAATCTCCATCATCTGCTTTCAGATGGAGCTGCATTTAATACACAGAGCCGTAGTTCACTGACAAGCCACGCAATATCGCGTTGATTCAATTATGAACGCGATATTGCGTGACTTGTCAGTGAACTACGGCTCTGTGAGATGCACATGACAGTCACATGCGATTTATCGTACAGCTCTAATGGATTTATTGCATTTTGAGAAAAAACAATCAGTTTTTATTATAAATCTTTGAAAACCAAAATCTGGATTTGCATTGTTAATGTTATTATAACCTAAAGACGCTATGTGAAAGTCTGAAACAGAAAATAGTGGTTTCCATCTTGCCACTTTCTTGATAAAGAAAACACATTTTCAAATTAATCAAAATGGATTTATCGCGTTTTGGAACCAAACTCTTTGTTTTTTATTTCGTTATAACCGGTAACTATGTAAATAAATAAAGTCTAAAATAAAATACTCAAAACCAATTCATTTCCAATCCCTGATTTTAGACAAGATGAAATAATTACAGGATTTTTCCACTAAAACGTTGTTCTTTAACTTTATTCATTATACTTCTGTGAATGTCAGAGTGTGAATAGTTTTCTCTGTTATTTGTGTGTCACTGAGCTTTTTAGATACAGATTTTAACAGTAGTTAAAAGTGCTGTAGGACACAGAATATACACATTTTTATGTATTTTGTTGCACTATGTACACTGAGAATCAGCTTTGATCAGCAAGCCATGTGCATTTAGTTATTGAAGGGAAAACACACACACACACACACACACACAAAAACATTCCTGTTTTAAGAGGTGGGAATTTTGTTTGAATTCATACAGTGTGAATTTTACAACAATGTATGATTTTTAGAAAAAAAAAAAAAAAAGCATGAAGGTCCACCCCTAAACATAACCATCAGTGGGGTGTAAGTAGATTATACAAATTTATGTGAATTGGCCACAAAATCATCAAAACCTAATATAGTTACAAACTGCTAGATTGTGTTGAAAAACTGTAAAAGTGACATGTAAAGTGCTTGAGATTCAGGTTTTTCAGACATTTTGTTTGGGAGTAAGAATGGGTTGCACTTCCACACTGTAAAACCTTAAACCTTGTTACCTTAAATAGCTATTTCTAGCTGATTTAGCACATAAAATAGTTTTATGGTTATACATCAATGTATTTAGGTGGATTCAATGATGTTATATAATATTTTCTGGAAAGCTGGTATCAATTTTTTTTTTTTTTTTGGAGAGCCATTTTAAAGCCCAAAGTATACTTCAATTTTTACGCGTGCGCGAGGGACAGTGTACAGTGCACGTGACGCGAATTTCACAATCAGAACCGCACATGCGCGTTGAAGTTATTTTGCAGTAATCAGTTTTTCCACAAGTTGACAACACTGTCTCGGGCCGTTGTTTCTCAGTAGAAAACTAAACTAAAGAGACGGAACAACAGCAACAAAACAGCGGAGACTACAACAACAACAGACAGTCACACTGACAAGCGCTTGTGAGCAAGAGGGTATGAGACAGCTCAGCTTTGGTTTAAAAGAGTTCAAAAATATGTTATTGGCCATAACTTATGGAGAAAAATAGAGCTGACACTGGACATAAACGAAGCTTTCTAGAGCGCATGTGTCAACCGCCCGCATTTGCGCACAACATCAAATGGAGTAAACTTTGAAAGGCTATGCGTTCGAATATACGCATAAACTAGCGTGTGCATATAGAAACGAAGTATACTTTGGGCTTAATGTTAATGATCTCTGTGCACATCAATTTCTGGGTATCGCTTCATTGATTACTAGATTACTTGTAGAGAGACAGATATTTTGAGATAATTTTGTGTGTATGTGTCTGTTTAATCACAAGGAGATCAGTTTGGTATTTGCACGCTATCTGAAATGTGCCTTTCTGCTATGTGAACAGAAAACAGTGAGCGAGTACCTAATTGAGTTCTTTCACCTCTTTTTGTGATGGAATGGTTTAAAAATTGCTTGACTGTGTAAACCGGCAAGACAAAACACATACAATTTATAATCTTTCATTCTATGACGGTTAAATTTTGCAGTTAATCTGTAAATCACATGCATGCTGATTTCCTCTGCAGACCAGAATACACAGAAGAGGATCTGAAATCACTCTCAAACTCATCAAACAGAGAGACATCTGTCGACACTATGCATAGTAAAGAAATGCACACTGATGACCAACATGAATGGTAAGTACAGCATAGCAAAGTAAGAATAGCAACAATTAATACTGAGCATGTGTTTTTGCTGACAGGAGAGGAAGAGGCTTTACATGTGATTGTAAATGTTACAGCTAATAAACTCAGAGGAGCCAAACTTGTGCCAATATTGAATAATGACCTGTACATACGCACAGATTTAGAGGGTTCAATATAGCCCTGTGCAATCTCACACTTCAACAACTATTCATTTTTTTCCTGCCCTGTGCAAATTATGCAAGCAACATCTGTACTTGTGTAAAGGTCAAACTGTTCATAATCAGTGGTTACCAATGTGCTTCTTGAAAAGCTTGCTTTGTGTAAGCCAAAATAAGCATTCACAAAGTAATTCGGTAAAACAAGGTGACATTTTTCTCCTCAACCATTGTAACACTTGTGAAACAGAAGTATGCGTTAGCATCCTTTTAAAAAGACTATTTATTATGGAATTAATACATGCATAAGTGTGAACTAAATGTTATGTATTTAGACACTTAAGTGCATGTTATTTGCAATTAAATTAACTTTATAGTAACTACATGTTAAATGTAATTTTGTAATTCTGTTGTTTTTCAAATATGGTTAAAGTACTGCTGAATGCAATGGCAATAGTTATAAGTTTAAGGAGACGTGCTGAAATCGCGTTTGGTCTCGTACTGTATCACGTACCTTGTTAGTGTCTGCGCTTGCTTGGCCTTTTATTGTGATTAACAGGAAAGTGTGTCAAGCTGAATTCAATTAGTGATTTGTCAGACGGGCATAAAAAAGGTTATTATACTGCGGCAGCCCTCGTGTGAAGACCGAAGTGTGTAAAGACCATTGACTCTACTGTGCGACTCCACCGGACAGGGACACCGGCAAAGGATAAGTATCATTTTTTATTTATTCTCTTTCCTATTACTTGTTTCACTTCTGTTTCAGTTTTAATAACCATTTCTTACTATGTGTAAGTTGTTTTTTTTTTTTTTTAGCTTGTGTGTTTGGCTCAGTGTTATTTTTTTAGGATTACTGTTAAACTAATGTAGTTTAATTTGTATATGTTATCTATTATAATTTTAAAGTTGTAGGAATGTTTGTCATTTTATTAGTTTTTTATTATGTCTGTATAGGTTATTTATTAAGTTTTAGTTTTATTTAATTTGAGATATTTTAGTACTTCAAACTAAATGGAAATGAAATAATATATATATTGAATTTATGGATATATATGTGTGTGTGTGTGTGTGTGTGTGTGTGTGTGTGTGTGTGTACATACACATGTAGTTGTTTTTGGTGTTATGTTAGAATCATTATTATACTCTTATACCTTTTGTGCTCTTAATATTTTGTAATAATTGATTGTTTCTGTTGTCCTCATTTGTAAGTCGCTTTGAATAAAAGCATCTGCTAAATGACTAAATGTAAATGTAAGTTTTTGATGATAATTTGCAGATAATATTAATGAAATAAAAAGCCACTTAAGTATAATTAAAGAGAGCATGACTGTTTAAATACATGATATACCCCCGGTTTCACAGACAAGGCTTAAGCCTAGTCCTAGACTAAAATGTAAGTCTGAGCTATTTCAACTGAAATAAACTTGCACTGACTGATCTTAAAACATATCAGTGCCTTTGTTTTGTCTCAAGATGCACACCAGTAATGTTTTTTTTTTTTTTTTAAGCTTGTTTATAAAAATTACTTAAATGTCCTAATTGAACTATGGCCTAATCCTGCACTGTAAAAAAAAAATCCTGTTAATTTACAGTAAACTACTGGCAGCTAGATTTGCCTGTATAATGCTGTGATTATACAGTACACCTATTGTAATATGGAACAACAGTTTATTACCGTAAAAAAATATTACAGTACTGTGCTGTAGAAAATATAATATGTACAGTATAACACTGTAGGTGTTTGGTTGCCATTATACTGTTTTAGTATTCCCTCTATAATTTCATAAACTTTATTACTGTAAAATGTATTAAAAAACTGTAGAATGTGATTTTTATGTTATTTATGATTTAAAATTTACAATATAAAATTAAAACCACAGAAAATTACTTGAACACAAATGGCTCTGACAAAAGATGGCTTCAAAACTTTTATTAAAGCCAATAATATATAAAATGGATCGTTTCCACTGCACCATTGTGACTGAACAGAACAGAATGCTGTGACTTCACATGAACATCTACTATACGTAGTTGCAGAACACAATGCTCTGACTTTGCATTACTAAACAAAGCCCCACTCAAAGTCCAAAAGGTTTTTATGAGGGTGGCTACGTGAGGATTCACAGTTGAAGCCTTTTTATGGACAAGTTTCCCTGTCTTCTTGGATATCACCTTCACCTGGCTGGCCTTTGTTCCACTCTCAGGGATCAATCCAATGAAGCGCCTAAAAAGCAATATAGAAATATGAAATATTAGGCTTGGTAAGTAAAGATTAATTGCATTTAAGACAATTCTAAGAAGTTTATTCATGATAATGACCTCTGTATTTTATAATTATCAGAGAATGATCTCATTTCAGATTACCCCGACACCTGAGAAGGACTGACACTAACCCTATGAGGACTTAAAATTACGCCAACTGAATCAACATACAAACTGCCAAATTTTCCTTATATTATTATTATCACAACATGTAAATATTGATTTAACGTGTTTCAGATTAACTGAACACATGACGTTAACAAACTGCATGATTTGTATTATCTTAGAACTGTACATTTTTGCCATATAAATATTACTTTGACACAATATGTATTGTTACAGCACTATACAAATAAACAAGATTTTAATTGAATATTGACAAACTATTATCCTTAAAGGGTTAGCTCATCCCAAAATAAAAAAAATAAATAAAATAAAAAAATCTGTCATCAATTACGCACACTGCTTACGCATATTACGATGTTTTTTTTTTTGTTAGAAAGAAATAAAGAGAGAGTTGCAGTGGAAGTTAAAGAGAGAGAATTACAGTATACTCTATTCACGAACATGCAGTGAGATAACACATTCAGTTTAAACCCAGTTGAATGCACAGCTTAAACATCAATTCACGATCAAAATAAACTGTAATTATAAAGTTGATATAGGAACAAGAGAGATCTACTAATATACAGCACAGCTTATAGTAAATGACAATTTCTGAACAGAACTGGGAAGAGGGGCACAATATCCAAACAATATTTACCTTTGAACAAACTCCAGTGTCCTTGAGGCTTCCTCTTGGTACTGTAAGTTGAAGACGTAGTAAGTGTTGAAAATTGCAGCCAGCCCTGTGATGAAGCTTTGGCGGACACCTTCACAGATTACATGGTTTTCGATGCTGATCATCCATCCTCCAGTTGTGGCTTCATCACCAGCAACTGATACAGACAAAAATTATAGTTAAAATCCTTAAACAGTATCAAATATTATTATCAGCACCCTATCCATGCATTTTCAATACAGTTTTGTGTATTGTGAGCAGTGTATTGTCTCTCCATTTACAATAAGTATCAAAACTGCTGCAGTTCAGTACTTTTCATAACTTGGCATGGCTAAAACAACATTGATGAGCTAAATCCGTGGGAGAGCCTTGCTTATCTGACACTTACACAGTATCGGCCATGGAGTGGCAAGGAGGGCTCAACATCTGCTGCAGTGGCAGACATCTGTAGAATATAGACAAAGGTATTCAAATTATGAATGAAATTGTGTGACCAGTCGTAGCAAGTATAAGTAAATAAAAATAAACAAAACGTACATCAGTCCCTCTATTCTATTCTATAAACACTCACCTAAGATATAAAATTTTGCAAATACTACCACAGGGTAACAATGACAATGATAAAATTGCATTTACCTTAAGCAGACGATGAGGAAAACTCCGGAATATGTCGTTCAGTTTGGTAGTGCTGGCAGCTCACAGTCGGGGCGAAAAAATTGTCTTCTTGAACTCTTTCTCCTTTGCTGTTTAATATTTCTGTACACCTTTATTGTAATATATTTTATTTGAAGTACACTACAAGTTCACATTCAATAAGTGCATTCATTTTTTCACAAGAAATCATATAGCTCAGATTTATTTTTACATCAATAAATCATAAAGCTCAGATGAGTAGCAGATTAAATCTTTTTAAGAAATGTTGAAACTGGCTGGTATCTAGAAAATATATAAATGATAAAAACTTAAAATATATATAAGTTGAAAATCCATTTCTCTGTGTTTTGCAAGGCAGGTTGAGTCTAATAATGAATTGTGCACACTGCAAAAAAGTTTATCTTTTATCTAGTATTTTTGTCTTGTTTCTAATCAAAATATCTAAAAATTCTTAAATTAAGATAGATTTACTTGATAAGCAAAACGACATAAGATATTTAGTCTGAGAGAGTGTGCTCAGATTAAGGCTAGTTAGCTAGTCATGTTGATTGATACTGTAGCAAAACAGTTATTTGTAACATAAATCTATGTTGAGTTAACCAAGTATTTTAAGTGTTTTCCATCATTCTGACAGATAAAAAATAAGGTCTGTTGTGTTTCAATGCTTTAGATCATTCTCACAGTAAAGAATGCAATTCCAGCGGAATAATTGTTCGTTAAACCAGTTTCTATTGTCATTTTCATATTATGAGAGCGGAACAGAAAAAAGAAGTCAAGAACCTGCAACATGGCACTAAGTAAAACTAACAGATCTTCAGTAAGAGAAGTTCTTGTCATATTACTTTCACATTAAAATACCAAGTATTAGTCACATTGATGAGAGCTTACCTGAATGACAGTTCAAATCACCGTGGCTCAGTTTGCTTCTGTTCCACTCAAGCTATTGATGCTTTCTCATCAGTCGGCAGTTGGTTGATGGTTAGTGGCCTCTGTGTTGATAGTTAGTGGTCTGTAATGTGTCTCTGTTCTCATCTCACAGCTCTGACTGTAGTTCCAGTATAAAATAATAATAATAATAATAATAATAATAATAATAATAATAATAATAATAATAATTACTAAAAAATACTAATGAAATTAAAGGCCACTTAAGTGTACCTAAAGAGAGACACTTTCATGACGGTTTCTTAACTCCCTTAAAAAGTGCACTTTGTAACATCAAATTAAGTTTTAAAGAATATTTTAAGTTATTGTTTTAATAATATTTTATTTTGCTATAAAGAAGTACCTAATTTTGATGTGTTAAATAATAATAAACTTGATTATAATTTTAACTTTTTTGATCAGCCTGTGGTGGGCCTGCCTTAGCGGAGGGTCTATTGTGTTTAAAAGGCTGAAACACCAAAGGAGGCAGAGGTACACAACTGAAGATGGAATTCTGTCTAATGCATAGGTGGCCCTGAACATCTGCTGGTGGTGACAGCTATATATATATATATATATATATATATATATATATATATGAAAAGTTTAGTTCCAAAATGTTATAAATCCATTTTGATTAATTTGAGCAAAAATGTGTTTTCTTTACCAAGAAAGTGGCAAGATGAAAATGCCTCAAGGTTACGTATGTAACCCTAGTTCCTCGAGGGAACGAGACGCTGCGTCGAAACGCTTTGGGAACGCCTTCAGCGTGACCACGCTCTGAATCACATGTGTAATCAGTCCAATGGATGGGCGAGACGTCACAGGCGGGGTGACGTAGCGACCAGGAAGCATAAAAGGACGTGCGGTGAAACTGGCATCAGCTTCAGGAATGAAGCAAGCGCTGGCAGGGATGCCGGAAGTCTGGCTTCGAGACGCAGCGTCTCGTTCCCTCGAGGAACTAGGGTTACATACATAACCTTGAGGAGTTCCTCTTCAGGAACTCGAGCTGTGTCGAAACGCTTTGGGAACGAGTATGCCCACGCTGCCAGACTGACAAATCCCTGCCTAGTGTGTGAAGGAGCACAGCAAGGGCGAGAGAAAAAAGAGCCCGGAGTGGCTTGCGTATCTGACGTAAGTGAGGGCGTGGACTGACCTGCAGCATAGCAGAGCGAGCCTTGACCCCCAAGGAGGGGAGATCAGAGGACTCAATGAAGAGAGGCATCCACAATCCATCGGCTGAGGGACCTTGTCCCTTCCCACAGGGCAGCTCCGCACCAAGAAGTACAGTTTCCTCGATGAGGGAGCTCTGGATTGGAGGATGGTCTCAACAACCTCGGTTGAGAGACTGGAAGCTATGAGTTGTGCCTCCTCAGAGGCCACACCCACAGCTTCCACAGCTCCGGCGGGGGCACGCCCTCCGCCTGTGAGAGGAGATCTCTCCCTACGGGAATCTCCCATGGAGCGCCATTGAGGAGAGAAATCAGGTCCGAGAACCATACTCGGCCCGGACAGAACGGGCTACTGGCAATAGGCTGACCTCGTTCCAGCGCACTCTCACCAGAACTCCCGGGAGCAGAACAATCGGGGAAAGGTATACCAGTGGAGCTGGATGAGACAGAAAGAGAACCAGAGGGGACCGTGCGATATCATCTGAGTCGCAAACAAGTCCACAAGAGCCTTGCCAAAGACTCTCTAAGCCTGCTTCACCCCTCGGGGTGAGGCATCTATTCCCCGGGCCTCGGCCCCTGCCTCGACAGGATGTCTGCCCCCACATATATAAAAGACCATTGCTGTGTTGTCGGTGCGCACCAAGACATAGAGATCTCTTAGGCCTGGGAGGAAGTGTTTCAAGGCTAGAAACACAGCCAGCATCTCCAGCCAACTCAATCGCCACGTGAGATGGCGACCGCAGACCACGGGCCAAGTGGCCACTCATGACCGCTCCCAACTGGTGAGAGATGCATCCGTCACTAGCATACGCGGCAACCAGGAGCTCCCAGCACCTGGCCCTGAGATAAGAACCAAGGTTTCTTTCACATGTCTAAGGCACGTAGGCTCCGCCGCGTGACCTTGAGCATGCGAAGTGGGTTTCCTCTCAGGGAGAACCCCTTGGACTTAAGCTACCACTGTAAGGGTCTCATGTACAGCAGGCCAAAAGTAACCATGTTGGACTCAGCTGCCATCAGACCCAGCAGTCTGGAACTGCTTGACAGTGAGTGACCGGCCTTCTCTCACTCTCGCGACTACAGTGAGGATCGACTTGATCTGAGTAGGAGACATATGTGCCTGCATCATGGTCGAATCCCACACCACGCCCAGATAAATGGTTCTCTGTAATGGAAAAAGCACACTTTTCTTGGCGTTAATTCTTAACCCCAGCTCTTTCGTGTGAACGAGAACGACATCTCGATGTCCAACCGCCATCCGCTCTGATTGAGCTAATATCAACCAAAAATTGATGTGGTTGAGTTGTGAAAGTGTGGGGTGAAAGTGAAAGGCCAAAGGAAGAACCGGTATTGGTAAGCTTTTGCCCCTAAAAGCAAACCTCAGGAACTTCCTATGATGAGGAAGGATGGAGATATGTGCATCTTTTAGATCGATCGTGACAAACCAGTCCTCGGACTTATCTGAGACATGACCTGTTTGAGTGCGAACATACTGAACTTCAGTCGCCTGACTGAGCGGTTTAAAGACGCAGATCTAAAAAGGATGCAACCCTTCATCGGAACAGTGAAGTACCGGCTGTAGGACCCAGGGGAAGGGTTGGCAGACCGATCTCCTGAGGGCACTGAGGAGAGACGGGCACTGTGTGATGCGGTGTACACCGCTCTTCCCCAGAGGGGGCCAGCCCTCAGACGTCCTGTGTCATAGGCGTCAGGACATTCTGGCCGAAGACTATCCAGCGAGAATGACAGTCTCTTTTCACAGACCTGCCTTCTGCTAGAAGCCTTTGGCCTGGGTGCGCCACTCTGACTCCATCATTATGGGAAGTACGAGAACTGACGCTCCCTGAATGAGGAGCTGGAACAAGATTAGGGCTGCTCCCATCCAGCAACCCCTGCTGCCACCTCAACCGCCTCGGAGGAAGAGAGAGCACCTTGCTCCCTACTCGAGAATTTCATCCCAAGCGCTTGCTGTATAGAGAGTGAAGGGAGGAGAAAGGAGGACCCGTCTCCAGTCCTACTAAATACAGTAAGTATATGAACACATACATATATATATATATACATATATATATATATATATATATATATATATATATATATATATATATATATATATATATCTCTTCTCATCGCAGATGATATACACCATTTAATTCCTCAGAATTAAACGCAGCCAAACAACCAGACAAGTAAACACGGTCTGGTTGTGAAAAGATTCAATATAAAGCATCGTTTTGAGTGCCGTAATGCACGCGTCGCCTCGGCAACACATGCTGATTTTACACACAAGCCTTTTCTTCGCTCGAGAAGAAATGTATCATAGCAATATCAATCTCCTCGGAGAAAGATAGCTGCAGCAGCGAGCTCTCGCTTAAAGGGGGAAGAACCGCAACGTGAGCTTCCGAAACCAGAGAAAGAGCGTTAGATCTAAGGAATGCAGGTGGAGAGAGGACGAGCCTTCTCCAACCCGTCCGCCAGATCCATGTGCGATCCCCGCGATCTCAGTCGCCGCCAAGAGCTGACTCTGCTTGCTCTGCTCTCAAGCAGACAGCACACAAACTGTGTGTATCCCCACCCGTAAAGTAGCTTTCTTTTATGCTTCCTGGTCGCTACGTCACCCCGCCCATGACGTCTCGCCCATCCATTGAACTGATTACACATGTGATTCAGAGCGTGGTCATGCTGAAGGCGTTCCCAAAGCGTTTCGACGCAGCTCGAGTTCCTGAAGAGGAACCTCTATTTTCTGTTTCAAACCTTCACATATATCTTTAGGTTATAATAACATTAAAAATTCAAATCCAGGTTTTGATTTTCAAAGATTTATTTTAAAAAGAGTTTATTTTTTTCCCCAAAATGCAATAAATCCATGACACGTTTTTTTTTTTTTTTTTTTTTTTTTTTTAATGCAATCCATTGAATCAATATAAAAGTTATTTTTCATATTGAAGCTGTTGAAAATACACAACAAAGCAAGTTGATCCACATATGACAGCCTCTGAACTTGGTCAATACTAATCTTATATACAGGCACTGGACTAAATATAGCCTGTATTAAACCAGTCATCGCTCCCAAAATGAATTCAACGGGTCATCTTGTTAATTCTATAAATTAATTAACAATAAAAGAAAAAATAATCATGAACAAGAACATGAACAAGAATATCACATTAGACCACAGAAATTCCAAAAATGACATTTCCCTTACATTCAACTTCAAAAAGTGCATTCATCTTAGCTATGTTACATTTAGTTGACTAGTGATATATGCTGTATTAGCAAAAACATTAATGGCATTAATAAAAAACACACTGACAAGCTACACAATATCACGTTCATAATCAAATGTGATTCATCTGCAATTATAAACGCGATATTGCGTAGCTTGTCAGTGATCTACGGCTCTGTGTATTAAATGCCGCTCCATTTGAAAGCACGTGATGGAGATTTACTACTAATCACAGAACCGGCTTTACTGGCAAGATGCACATGACAATCACATGCGATTTATCGTGCAGCCCTTTTTGTTTGTTTGTTGATCACAAAGTACAAAGTAGATGAGGAAAACTAGGATGCCAGGTGTATTCAAAGCGCCGCCATTACTGTTTACAATGCGTGGAATGGTGCGCTGTGATTGGTTGAGCGGATATATTGCGTTCTGCAGAGAAGGGAGACTGGCATGTGTCGCAGTTTGGAAAAAAAGGGAGAAAACATGACAGAATAACATGACGGATATCGCATTTTGCGTAAAATTAAAAATTGACTTTTCAGTACCGACCAGATACAATACTGATTTGGTGTTAACTCAATTTTTTTTAAAAATGGCATTTATCGTGTTTTGGAACCAAACTCTTCATATATATATATATATATATATATATATATATATATATATGCTATGTGTTTAAAAAAAAAATGTGTTGCTCTTGCTTTCTGGTTGTCAGTTTTATCTTGTGGTTTGTGCTCAATGTGGTTGCAGTTCTCATCTCACAGTTCTGCCATCGATGCAATTTACTGAGTAATCCACTATCCACTAAAAATGAAGATTCCAAAAACAAAAGTTTCTTAGGAAACATAATCTATACATAATATTAAGATAACTTTAATACTTCTTGAGTTACAGGCTTGCAAACTTTGAAAAAAAATTATATTCATGGCACTCAGATAGATACTGTATGTCCTATGCAGTTGTCTTGATAGAGGCAAACAAGCTACAATTCTAGTTTCAACATTTTTTTATTCTTCAGACATTGTTCTTCATTTAAAATAAGTATCAGCTATATACAAAGTGACCAACATTCAGTTTTTGACCACTGAATACAGGTATTATTCAACAATCTGAATATGGAGCCGCATTGAGATCCCCATATCTTTGAGACTGAATAATATAGGGGCTTGTAAATGAAGATTCAAAAGACAAGAAGTACTGTGTCTGTATGCAAAGTGACCAACATTTGGTTTTTGACCGCTGAAATGTGTACAATTTAACAATTTACTCCTGGAGACATATTGAAATTCCAATATCTCTGAAACCGGCCTTAAAAATGAAGATGCCAAAGGGAAGGTCTGTTAAGACCCAATATCTATCTTTTACTGATAGACCTACCAATCTGTGTGTAAAAATAACAATGATGCCGCCATCTTTCTGAAGTCATTTTTACTTCCCTGTAATCTGGCTCTGAATCTCAGGTAAAAATAGCCATTTTGACCCCCCTCTACAAAGTGTATTACTTAGTAAGTTTACATTGATGACATTTAATATTTTGGCTTTCATCAATATACATATTTAGCTTTCTTCAAAAAAAAAAAACAAAAAAAAACAAAAAAAAAAAAAAACAAAAAAAAAAAACAAGTGGCATATCTGATTGATCATACTAATCGTTCAGTTACACCCCATGGCTCGCGAAGAACGTAACAAAAATGGGGAAACATGAGAGTGCAAATAATGTACAAAATTTATTAAAATAGAACTATACGGAGGAAAAAAAAAAACAAAAAACAATGTAACATGAAACAGTCAGGAATCAGTGGTGTAAAGCTAAGTGAATGCAAGAAAGTGTAACGGACTGTAGTAATGTTGGATATATAAAGTAAAGCACGGTTAAACAAAAACCAAACAAAACCAAGTCCAAAGTGCAGCTTGCCCCCTAGCCAGTTCTCATCCTGCTTTTAAAAAGGCAAGACAGGAAATCAGCAGCAGGTGTCCTCGATGAACCCATCTGAGAATGATCAGTTGGAAAACGGAGCAATTACACAATTCAACCCAGGGATGAAGCACGTAAAGCATGAGTCGTCACAGTTGTCCATAATATTTAAGACCACCTGTGCCATTTGAACAAGCAGGGCTTTGAGCAGATGAGTGAAAACAGTATCAACAGTGGAGTACTGAGGCCTGTAGCACGAAACTGGTTTCAGTTTTTACCAAGGTAAGTTTGTGTATGTTTAAGCAAACTCTGAATTTTCAGAGCTTATGCTACACGGCTACCCTGCTCCGGAGCAGGTTTTATTTGGAGTTAAAGATTAAAAACCCAAGCTGGACCAATCAGCTGTGAGCAAAGTGACATATCTGATGCAATAAAGCCACTCCCCCTGTATCTCTCGCCTCAAATTAAAGCAGTTTACATTCAAAGAATTTTAGAGACAAAATTGCCCATCTTTTGCTGCTAATTATTTACTAGATTCACAATTCATATTCAAATCATTATTATATGAGGTGGCAACTAATATGAAACTGAAATACAGTGGGTACGGAAAGTATTCAGATCCCCTTTAAAATTTTTCACTCGTTATATTGCAGCCATTTGCTAAAATCATTTAAGTTCATTTTTTTTCCTCAATGTACACACAGCACCCCATATTGACAGAAAAACACAGAAATGTTGACATTTTTGCAGATTTATTAAAAAAGAAAAACTGAAATATCACATGGTCCTAAGTATTCAGACCCTTTGCTCAGTATTTAGTAGAAGCACCCTTTTGATCTAATACAGCCATGAGTCTTTTTGGGAAAGATGCAACAAGTTTTTCACACCTGGATTTGGGGATCCTCTGCCATTCCTCCTTGCAGATCCTCTCCAGTTCTGTCAGGTTGGATGGTAAACGTTGGTGGACAGCCATTTTTAGGTCTCTCCAGAGATGCTCAATTGGGTTTAAGTCAGGGCTCTGGCTGGGCCATTCAAGAACAGTCACGGAGTTGTTGTGAAGCCACTCCTTCGTTATTTTAGCTGTGTGCTTAGGGTCATTGTCTTGTTGGAAGGTAAACCTTCGGCCCAGTCTGAGGTCCTGAGCACTCTGGAGAAGGTTTTCGTCCAGGATATCCCTGTACTTGGCCGCATTCATCTTTCCCTCAATTGCAACCAGTCGTCCTGTCCCTGCAGCTGAAAAACACCCCCACAGCATGATGCTGCCACCACCATGCTTCACTGTTGGGACAGGTGATGAGCAGTGCCTGGTTTTCTCCACACATACTGCTTAGAATTAAGGCCAAAAAGTTCTATCTTGGTCTCATCAGACCAGAGAATCTTATTTCTCACCATCTTGGAGTCCTTCATGCGAGCTTTCATGTGTCTTGTACGGAGGAGAGGCTTCCGTCGGGCCACTCTGCCATAAAGCCCCGACTGGTGGAGGGCTGCATTGATTGTTGACTTTCTACAACTTTCTCCCATCTCCCGACTGCATCTCTGGAGCTCAGCCACAGTGATCTTTGGGTTCTTCTTTACCTCTCTCACCAAGGCTCTTCTCCCCCGATAGCTCAGTTTGGCCGGACGGCCAGCTCTAGGAAGGGTTCTGGTCGTCCCAAACGTCTTCCATTTAAGGATTATGGAGGCCACTGTGTTCTTAGGAACCTTAAGTGCAGCAGAAATTTTTTTGTAACCTTGGCTAGATCTGTGCCTCGCCACAATTCTGTCTCTGAGCTCTTCAGGCAGTTCCTTTGACCTCATGATTCTCATTTGCTGTGACATGCACTGTGAGCTGTAAGGTCTTATATAGACAGGTGTGTGGCTTTCCTAATCAAGTCCAATCAGTATAATCAAACACAGCTGGACTCAAATGAAGGTGTAGAACCATCTCAAGGATGATCAGAAGAAATGGGCAGCACCTGAGTTAAATATATGAGCGTCACAGCAAAGGGTCTGAATACTTAGGACCATGTGATATTTCAGTTTTTCTTTTTTAACAAATCTGCAAAAATGTCAACAATTCTGTTTTTTTCTGTCAATATGGGGTGCTGTGTGTACATTAATGAGGAAAAAAAATTAACTTAAATGATTTTAGCAAATGGCTGCAATATAACAAAGAGTGAAAAATTAAAGGGGGTCTGAATACTTTCCGTACCCACTGTAAGTTCTAATACATAAAGGCCTGGTTTCACAGACAGGGCTTAGACTAAGCCAGGATTAGGCTATAGTTCAATTAGGACATTTAAGTCATTTTTATAAACGTGCTTAGAAAAAACATTACTGGTGTGCATCTTGAGACAAAACAAAGGCACTGACATATTTTAATATCAGTTAATGCAAGATTCTTTCAGTTGAAACAGCTCAGACTTACATTTTAGTCTGGGGTTAGGCTTAAGCCTTGTCTGTGAAACCGGGGGAAAGCTTTAAAATGACTTTTATTTTGAGCTCTTGGTGAAAGTATAATTAAATTAATTTGATTAATTTGCATAGTCAATTTTTTTTTTTTTTTTTGCTGCCTTCTCAAACTTTTGCTGCAGCAACAGTGTTTAATCCTGCCTTGTAAATGCATTTAAATTCATTATATTTATAATAACATCTCTTGATCTTCAGCAGAGAAGTGAATTGTGCGGACTCTTGCAAGAAGTGAATCAAACTGATGATCTTGTTTTGTTTGATTGGCTGTTTGCTGCATGTGTCACACTTTCAGGTACACGTGCTCCAGAGTAAGTCACAAAACCTGAACCTGATCTAAACCAGGCTGGATTTGTTTGGTTTTGTCAACTGTAAACCTACTCTAAAACTCAGAGTTTGTTCAGCTTGATTCATGCAACAGGTCACTCATTCAGCAGAGTGAAGAACAGAGATAGTAACTGGAATTCAAAAAACAGACAGTCTTATGTTGAAGGCTGATGAGGGATACAAGGTAAAAACAAGGAACAGTTGGGAGAACAGGTGAGGATCACACAGACAAGGAAACAATAGAGAACAAACAAGATACTGGAGGAAGAACGAGGAGTTCTTATGTACATAGCAGGAGTCCAAAAGCAAATGTGTACCATAAACTAGTTCAGACAAAGAGTGCGCACGCAGGCAGAGTGTTTATAGTGACTTTGATTGTGGTTAAGATTGGTGACAGGTGTGGCTGATTAGTACTCGGGTGAGTTTGAGCATAACGTAGACTGCGATAGGGGGGTGGTGAGCTTGGTGTAGCTACTACACTCGCACTGTTTCTCCATTCTGGTGGTTTCTCGTATACAGATCTCATTTCTGTGGGGCCTCAGTTTTTTTTTTTTTTCTTTTCTAGATAACACTCAACCTTTTTTACACTCAACCTCAAAGATTTTACACCTACAGCAAATGTTTAAACAGTTTTATCACTGCGTTGTGTATGAAGCATTGCATATTATGAACTGCTGAACAATGATCAACAGGTACTACACGTAAACACACTATGATAGGAGTAGATTTAGGCAGGACTGGTACAGACGTATCTCAATAATAATAATAATAATAATAATAATAATAATAATAATAATGTGTGAATATTAATTGGATTATGCTTGTTTCTTGGTAACACCCCAAGAGCATCCAGTCATGTAATTTAACTTGTAAGAATATCTTTCATCAGTGAGCCCCTTTAACTCACAATAAAATTGTTTTGCATAAATTTACCCTACATTCATAGAGGTGCTACAAATAAATAAATAAATTTATTTATTTATTTATTTATTTTGTTTACTTTTTATACTTTAAAACAACAATGTTTAAGATCATTCTTGCACGTAAAAAAGGCCCAGCTTTGTGGGTGAGTCAATTGTTTGTATTTTATTGTTATTTGGAGGTGAATTTATTGTGTTTTTTTTGTTTGTTTGTTTATTATTATCATTATTATTATTATTATTAGTAGTAGTAGTAGTAGTATTATTATTATTGTAAGTAGACATACAGTAACAGAAGACAGTAGAAAAACATAATAAATACGCAAAAACCAAAGACAAACATATGGACAAACATGCAATATGTTGTGCAGCAATACTCCCCAGCCTTTTAATACATGTGAGAAGAAAAATGTTATACTGATAATAACAGTAGTAGTAGTGGTAGAAGTAGTAGTAATAATAATAATAATAATAATAATAATAATATATTATGCAGATCCAGAATGTACACATTGCTATTATTGATGATAATAATATTGATGATAATAAAAAATAAATAAAAATAAAAATATATGTAAAAAAAAATAGAGGGAAATAAATATTTTTTTTTTTCCATTTGAATATACAGTGCTGCTTGAAAGTTTGTGAACCCTTTAGAATTTTCTATATTTCTGCATAAATATAATCCAAAACATCATCAGATTTTCATATAAGTCCTGAAAGTAGACAAAGAGAACCAAACAAGTGAGAGAAAAATATTTTCTTTGTCATTTATTTATGGAGAAAAATGATCCAGTGTTACATATCTGTGTGTTGCAAAAGTATGTGAATCTTTGCTTTCAGTATCTGGTGTGACCCCCCTTTGGCTGCAGTAACTGGAGGTAAAGTTTCTTGTAAATGCTGATCAGTCCTACACAATAATGTAGTGAATAACAGTCAAACTGGCATTCCAAGGACCAGTTTATGGCAGGGCCCCTATCTAACTGCTGGTGTGGAGGAAGATGTGCCACACTGTGATTGGATCTTGGTCAGATAAGATGCCAAGACAACTGCTAGACACCTCTAGCAGGACAGGAAGGGAGACATTCTCCACCCACAACCACCTAAGAGAAGACTTCTCATTGGACCACGGGTTGACCCTCACCATCACACCCAATCCTAAGGTTTAGGAAATGACTGCCATAAAAATTCCTCCAGATCTCTGGATGCAACTGCAGTGGCCGAAACAAAGAAAGGCCACAAAGATCTATCCAAATTCATTCATACCCATGTTTGGAGACCTTAAATGGACGCAAACTGCAAGGGATTCACTTCATCCTCAGATGAAGTACAGTTTATGCTGATGGCCATTGACTGTTAACACAACAGTTCACGGAAGCAGGCCTATTAACATATTATGGTATGAATAAGTGATAGTGCAACAGTTTCCTATCATGTTTGGACTCTTTTTGCTCCTCATGATGCTGATAACAGTTTGAAAGAGGTTTGGTAAATATTGCATGGGTGAAATGTTAAAGACACTGTTTAACTTTGCACTCCACTGTATGCAAATGAGTTCCACACTAGGGCGGGCAACACCATGGCCACCTCGGACACAAGTGGCCAATCACATTCCTGGAATGGAGAGGCGCCAGATTCTTATCTCCTCCTCATCAGAAAGAGATAAAGGTACCTTCCCAAAACACACTCCTTGTTCTGAGTCTGAGTCCTGTTACCGGGAAGGCAACAACAGGAACACTCCCCGGTTCTGAGTCTTTCGTCTAGAGAGACACTAACAGAAACACCAAAGTCTGAGTCTCCGGTACATCCAGAGAGACAGTAGCCGATACAGCGTTCTGAGTTTCTGGCCTGACGAGGAAAGAGACTTCAAGACAGCTAAGGTTCAACTCAGCTCATGAGTAAACCTTCCTTATCGCATTTGGCTGCCCTTCAGTTGCCAAGGACCCAGCAGTGACGGACCCCGTCTGACTCTTGCCACTCCGAAAGCAGCGCAGCCCAGTCCGAAAGGACCTCCGCAGTGGCAGACACTGCCTGAAACACACGGATCCTCAACGACGCAGCCAGGCTGCAAAGGAACCTGTGAAGACCCTTCTGAACCAGCTGCCCAGTCCATGCTCTAAGGACCCCCTGTGGCACAATAGAAGTTCAGCATCCTCCAGGTCAGCGCATTGACGGCTACCGGAACGCAACTCTGTGCCCTCCCCACTGCACGCAGTCTGCATCACCAGTGGAAGACGTCTCTACCGCCGGACTGATCACCCGCCCGTGGAACGTAATTATAAACTTACCAAACCTCTTTCCTAAAGACCTTGGCTTAGTTTATACCTGCAGCCTATGTTTTTCTAACCTGTTTAGAAAACATTTACTTAGGGTCAGCATTACAAATAGTAGCTATATTATTTGTTCAGAGATAAGGAAGCAGTTATTTATCATTAATTCCACCAGAGCCATTAAGTGGTTCCCATAAGCAACATTTCCATAGAAATCTCTTCCATTGCTACATTCAGCTCAACAGCATTGCATTCTGCCATTCTGTGTTCACTCAGTTTATTTGTTTCTACAATTTATTTGGTATCTTCCTCCATATTTAGTTGTATTTATTCTTGCATATCTATTGTTAATAAATTTAATTAATCTTATTACAATTGTGTCTTCTTTGTGTTGATGATCCAAGGCTCTACTAGCTAGCTAAACCACCAATCTTTCAGATAAACCAGATGACCATCTCCCTCCAGTGTGTGAAATTCAAATTGTTGAACAGCTTGTGGGAAACACGCCCACATTGCCAAATTAACAGTCTTTGACTGGTGCACTAAACTAAGTGAGGTGGGAATTGGTCATCTGATATACTGATAACCGCACCTTGAGTGACGTGTGACCCAAAAATCACAACGTCTTAGGTGACGTGACTCTTAGGTGACGCTGGAATGCAGTGTGTTCTTTTCTCCGAACATAATAGCTTCTCATTTAAACCAATAAGTTCTATTTTGGTTTCAACCATCCATTAAACCTTTCTCCAGTAGTCCTCTGGCTTGTCCACATGAACTTTAGCAAGCAATTTTCTTTTTGGAGTACAGTGGCTTTCTTCTTGCAACTCTGCCATGCACACCATGGTTGCTCAGTGTTCTCCTGATGGTGGGCTCATGAACATTAACATTAGCCAATGTGAGAAAGGCCTTTAGTTGCTTAGAAGTTACCCTGGGAACTTTTGCAACCTCGCAGACTATTACACGTTCTGCTTTGGAGTGATCTTTGTTGGTCGACCACTTCTCGGGAAGGTAACAGTGGTCTTGAATTTCCTCCATTTGTACACAATCTGTCTGACTGTGGATCTGTGGAGTCCAAACATTTTAGAGATGGTTTTGTAACCTTTTCTAGCCTGATGAGCAACATCAACTCTTTCTCTGAGGTCCTCAGTAATCTCCTTTGTTTGTGACATGATTCACTTCCACAAACATGATCAGACTTTGATAGATCCCTGTTCTTTGAATAAAACAGGTCACGTACTGACATTTGATAGTCATTGCACTGACTGAAAGCACCTCTGCACAGATGGACTCTAATTTCACTTTGAAGTTAACTGCTAATCCAAGAGATTCACATACTTTTGCCACTCACAGATATGCAATATTGGATCATTTTCCTGAATAAATAAATGACAAAGAAACAATTTTTGTCTCATTTGTTTGATTGGGTTCTCTTTGTCTACTTTCAGGAATTGTGCAAAAATCTGATTATGTTTTGGGTCATATTTATGCAGAAATATAGAAAATTCTAAAGGGTTCACAAACTTTCAAGCATCACTGTATGTAAATTCAAAGTATAGTAACTTTTCTTTTTATTTCTTTTTATTTTTTTTTATTTTGTTACCATTGCTGTCACCACTGCCATCTTGAAAATATAGCTTATACTAAAAAAATAAAAATAAAAATACAAATAGGCCTAAGATAAAAAAAAATAATAATAATAAATAATAATAATAAAAATAAATTGAATTAAATTAAATTGAATTGTATGTTATAATCCATTTTCAAATGTGTTAATATGACAAATTTACTAGCTTATTACTTTAGTAAAATCTCCAGAATACATCTAGGCAATGTATCCTGTTATTTATTTTTTCCACTTTAAGTCATTAAAGAGTAAATGAAGTAGTCAGTCAGACTGATTTCCACTTCAATAAACAAACAGAATTAATGTAACCATTTTAAAGAAAAAAGGATATTATGTTAGCATTTGGAGCAAGGGCACCACCATCTTGGAATAACACAGTGTGACGTCACAGGGTTTGCTTGCTCCATTGGCCAGTGAAGAAATGCAAGCATTTCTTTAATTTTTGAACACACAAATGTTATTTTAACACACAAATGATTTTGGTTTTCACCATAATTTGGATATCCAACATCAAACTGTCTACATCACAAAGTTTTGATCGTGGTATTCCAAACAATGTTTTTATAACACGAGGCGCAACATGATATAAACAAACAACACTTCATACAATATCATTCATGTCGCATCTTATGTCAGACCTTTCAGAAATATTTGCATTACAGTAATTTGTTCATCAGTAGTGGTATGTGACGCTTTATGTTCACCTGCAAATACAATTAGCTTACCTGCTGTTAACAGGATGCTAAAACTAATCACCTATCTGAACGATCTCACGTAGTTTAAGTCTTGCCAGTTTTAAGCCATTCAAGCGCAAGACAGCGTGAAAGAAATTTCAATGCAGTACTTGCGTGCTGTGATACATAGTTTCTGTGCACATGCACACAAAAAGCCACAGCTCAGACAGCAATCAAGTACCAAATTGAGTTCTCTTTCTTATCTTCTCGACCAAATGCACACAAAATTAGTCAGAATGCCTGTTTTGACCAGTATCCACGGAAACATGTATTGTTTCCAATCCGCTCTTCACCCCAAACCAGCAGGTTCATGACTTCGTCCACCTGTGATGGTATTAACAGCCCTTGCTCCAAAAACTGAACCAACTAAGATCTTTTGAAGCACTTAATAATTACAGACAAGTCATGGACTGTTGTTGGCCAATAAAATATATAAAAAGTGCTTCCACACTAGTGTTCATTGTCTCTTGGTAGGCTGGACAAGTGAGTGTGCAGTAGTAGTGCCGTGAAGAAGTCAAAACCCCTTCCAATAGTGTGTATATTGTGGATACCTGTATATATTGTATATTTTGGGACCTTTTCGCCAGTGGCAGCGTTTTGTTTATTTTTGTAGAGTGTTTTTTTTTTTTTGGACTTTGTAAATATTGCACACCTGTGGATCACCTAAGCCTCAGTGTAAATAAACATCGCCTTGCACCAGAGTGCACTTTACAGTCAAGCTATCCTTTTTTCTTTTACATTATGGACACTTACCACGTCCAGGAAGGTTGCTGCGAAGCGGCTTTCCCACAGCCATACAATCACGTTGTAGCATCCACGTTCCACTTTGAAGGGAACACATACATGCATTATATTCCTCACACCATTTTATTTATTTATTTATTTTTCAATTTTCCCACATATTGTAATCATTAGACTTATTAGAAACCATAAAACAAGAATCTTAGAAAACTTAATCGGCAGTTGAAAAACAATATTGTAGATGTGGCAGGCTCTCTTATTTTACTGTTTACTAACCGATCTAATACACTGCAATCTATAATGCATGGAAAAATACAATTTACATATAAAAATTCATAATACATGATAATTTAACATAAATGTTTATATTTAATTTTCATTCGTCACATTATATTTATTTTTTCTAAGTGTAAATTCTCTGTGCGTTATTATATTATGCAATCATGAATTTCACATTCATATTCATGCAGGTCTTTACTGATGTGCAATGCAAAGGACATAGCAGTATTTTACATTTACAATCGTAATCTGTGTGTAATGTACTTGCAGTTTTGCAGACTTGATCTGAACATTATGCATATGAACACAAGGCTGTCAACTCTCACCCATTATATGCATTCACACTGTTCTCATGGTCTCACGCCACATTTTCACACAGTGAAAAGCACCCTCAAACGAAAGCAAGATCAAACTGTAATAATGGGGTATTGGCAAAACAGATTGGCAACCAACATATAAAGTTGTGCTCAAAATTATTCATACCCTTGGTAAATATGAACAAAGAAGGCTGTGAAAATTAATCTGTATCATCAATCCTTTAGATAATTTATTTTAAAAATGTACTAGAATCTAACCTTTCATTGGAGAATAAGAATTTAAAATGGGACAGAAATTTCATTATGAAATAAATGATTTTCTCTAATACACATTGGTCACAATTAACCCTTTTATTGAATACTTTTTGCAACCTCCTTTTGCCAAGAGAACAGCTCTGAGTCTTCACCTATAATGCATGGGGAGTTTAGAGAACATTTGACAGGAGATCAGAGACCATTTCTTCATGCAGAATCTCTCCAGACCCTTCAGATTTCCAGCTGCAAGTTGATGCTTCTCCTCTTCAGTTCACTACACTCATTTTCGATAGGGTTCAGCTCAGGGAACTGGGTTGGCCAGGGCAGAAGCTTGGTTTTTTGCTCAGTGATCCATTTTTGTTTTGATTTTGATGTTTGTTTGTGGATCATTGTCCTGTTGGAAGATCCAACCATGGCCCATTATAAGATTTCTAGCATGGAGAGTGTTTTTAATTTTTTATCCATTGGTATTTTATAGAATCCATGATGCCATCTATCTGAACAAGATATCCAGGATCTCCGGCAGAAAAATAGGCCTACAACATTAAAGATCCAGCAGTATATTTCATTGTACACATGAGGCACTTTTGTATCTCTGTGTGCACCAAACCCATCTTGAGAGTTTGCTGCTAAAAAGCTAATTAGTTTAATCTGACCATTGAACCCAGGCCCGTTTAAAGTACCAGTCGTGTCTAGCAAATAAATATGCTGGAGTTTGTGTTTGGATGAGAGCATTTTCTTTTCTAGTTTTTTTCTTGAAACCTTTCCTAACATTTTTTTTTATTTTATTTTATTTTATTTTTGAGGCTTTCTGACCCCAAGACTCAGCTATTTTCTGCAGTTCTCCAGCTGTGATCCTTGGAGTCTTTGGCCACTCAAACTCTCCTCCTCACCATGCATTAGTATGATATAGACACACGTCCTCTTACTGTATTAGAGAAAAATATTTATTTCATAATGTGATTTTCCTCCACTTTCACTTTTTTTTTTAACTTTAATTGAAGGTTAGAGATTTTTTTTTTTTTTACATTTTTGAATGAAAGATCAAGTGGATAAACAATGCAAATTTATTTTCACAGCCTTCTTTGATCATATTTATCAAGGGTATGAATAATTTTGACCACAACTGTAATTCCCTCCAGTGCATAATGCAAAGACAAATAAGCACCAGGAGGGATTTATGTCACTCCTGAAACTTTGCTCAATGTAAAAATCTGTCAAAAGTTTATTTTCACAACATATTTTTTTTAAGCGTTGAGCAATGTAGCCAATCACAGACATACCTGTTGATTTCTTGAACACTTCTAATTGGCCATTGAGTTCAAGATCGTCAGAATCCACTCACCACTCAAAACTCAGATTCTGTTCTGCATGCTCACAAATCCTCTCATTATAACAAACTGTAAACACAATGTCAATAGGAGATTCATTAGGAAATACAGAGAGTGTATATATATATATATATATATATATATATATATATATAATATAAACCTATACAATTTTAATAAAAAATAAATATAATATTTGAATAAAAGTTATTATTTTTTTTTTTTTTGTACTGCTAAGAGGACCAACAGCCACATATCCTGTAGACACAGCAAAGTTTCGGGAGTGATATAAATCCCTCATATAAATGCAGGATTCAGTTTCAAAATTGCAATGATTGACATAGTAATAATCGAATGGGAGAAAAATATAATTTGTCAAAACAGATGTGCATTAAGCAATGTAAATGCAAACTAATATATTAATAGAAAAACAAATATATATATTTTTTGTATCAAAATATTTTGAATTGGGCTTGCATAAGAAATTACTTTGCACTATATCATAGATTTAGCCCTCCATGCTACTCTGTGCACATGCTGAAGACAGTCGCAACATATAAAATATTTTGTGTGAAAGAGATACGACATTTGTTAATAAAAAGACACCTTATTGGTGTTTTTCATTGAGTTGATCAGCAAGCCTTCAACAAGAAGTTAAGATGTTCTTCAGAAAATATTTGATAACTTATTAAGAATCTTCCAAAAATTCAGGAGTACCAAAATTTCCACAAATCTGGCCCTTGGAAACCAAGACATCATTTATTTACAGTGCCACTGCATATACAACATACAGTACATTAACTCAAAATTTAACTTGTTCAAATTGCTTTGTTGAAATGTGTTGAACCTATGAGTTTTGTGGTTATCATTGCTCAGAAGAGTGGCGCTTGTGCTCAGGCTGTGGGTGGTTACGTGACAGTCATGATGTCTGTCGCTTAACAAAGAGCAAAAACTTGCTAATGCCAGTACTGAAAAAAGTCACAGTTACTTCTGTTGATTATTATATATGTTGTATGCAACAACAAAATTGTCTTTACCATACATGCACTAATGTTAGTTAGTATGAAACTAATTTAAATTTAAGTTGATTCAACAATGCATTGTTTAAATATACTTTTTATACTTCTTGTACTGACTTTAACTAATTGCGTGCTCATACTGTTTCTGCCTTCTGGTGGTTTCTCACATTCTGCTTTGTCTGTAAGGCTTCAGTATGATAAACAGTATGATATAAACACACATTCATAGGCATAGAGTTAGGTAGGGCTGCTATATATTTCTGAAAATTTGAAATGTCCTGACCTATATATATATATATATATATATATATATATACACACACACACACACACACACACACACACACACACACATTATGCATGTTTATTGCTAACTAGTCAAGTAAGTTTTATTACTCACAATAAAACTACAATTTGCACAAATCTATTCTACATTTATGGATACAGTAAAACATTTACATACAGTAAAGTTTTACTTAATTTAGTTTTAATGCTTTTAAACATTATGGTTTGAGTAAAGGCTATTCATGATTCTTACTGAAGCAACAGAAAGATCTCAGATATGAGAGATGAGATTGAACCACCAGATAAACCAACAACTAGAAACCAGCAGTAGAAAAAAAAAATAAAGACGAAGAAGCACAGACAGAAGCAGAGAGGAAACCAACCAAGATTGGAAATTTTCTTATGTCATAAGCACAGCGCTGTAAAAATCTCCTAAATATATTCAGGTGAGACACAGTTGTTTTTTTTTTGTTTGTTTGTTTGTTTGTTTTTGTTTTTTTGGTTTTTTTTTTTCACTTTTTTTCATTAAATATGAACTGACATGTATTACAGACTAGAATGCATGAATATTTTCAGCCTGATGATTCAGAGTTGTTGTTCGTTTAGCTGACTTTATGAACTTTGTATCTTCTGAAAGTTGATCATTTATTCAGCACAGATACTAATTTTGTACCTTAATTTGTTCACTTACATATTTTCAGCTGGATATCGCAAAGAGATAAAAGGGACACTAGAATATGGAAAATCATACATTTCATAGGGAGCTGGAAGCTGGCTGGCTGGAGAAAATGGTCAGATTGCCCATCTTCATCTTCATTGGTGCGTGTGCAGGTCTACCTGCTCTTGTTTGGTCTGTCAGAGATCTAATTCATCATAGAAAGAATGGACACTGTATTTCAGTCTTCATCATCCTCCTCCTCCTCACTGACTTTGCTGAGCTTCTTTTGAGTCCCTACATACTGATAAAAAATCTCCTAGAGGAGTTCTCCTGGTATAAGGATTGGACATGTTGGTTTTACTGGGCTTTATGGTGATCATTAAGAGTCTGTGTACAGGATGTGAACCGGGTCTTCAGGAAGCAGAAATCTAAGAAAGCCTCATGCCCAAACGATGTCTCACCTGCCTTTCTGAAAGCCTGTGCTGACCAACTGGTCCCCATCTTCACACAGATCTTCAACCGATCACTGGAGCTGTGTGAAGTTCCCTGCAACACCTCGACAGGCCTGGGAATTACGCAAGGATCCTATTTGTGGACTTCAGTTCGGCCTTCAATACCATCATGCCTGACCTTCTCACAGACAAACTGGCACAGCTCTCTGTACCCACCTCCATCTGTCAGTGGATCACCAGCTTCCTGACAGACAGGCAGCAGCTAGTGAGGCTTGGAAAACTCACATCCAGGACTCTCACCATCAGCACTGGTGCCCCTCAGGGTTGTGTTCTCTACATTTACATTTGTAACTGCACTCTTTAAAATAACATATATGTACATTCATTTAAACAATTACTTTTTTTCTCTATACTTCTACTTCTGTGTATAATGCATTATTTAATTGTCTGTTTTTCTTATATTAGTGTTAAATTCCATCTGTACTGTGTTATTCCTATGTATGTCTGCACTATCATGTATGTTTGCACTATGCCTGTACTTTTTTCTGCACTGGAAGCTCCTGTCATCAAGTCAAATTCCTTGTGTGTGTAAACATACTTGGTAATAAAGCTAATAAAGGGAGAAGCCGATTAGTCACCAGAAGAGACGGACGGCAGCGCGTAAGTGTTGTTGTAATACTTGTTGGTAGATCTGTTGTTTAAATTATTTACTTGCTGCTAGGAAGGAATACTTCGTTTCCTACCTATTTCTATTCTGCTTTTTCGTTGAGGTTTATATTTTTGATTGCACTTACTGGTAATTATAATAATTTGCGCCTCGGCTAAGAAGGAGCCTGTGTCATTTGCATTGCTCCTTGTGCTAAGTGTTAGTTTCGTCTTGAGCTATTAGCACTCCGTTGGGCTATTGGCTGGGCTAATCAGAAGCCGGCCACAGCTGTTTTCACTCTAGTCTGTTAGACTGTGTATTTATTTGATGTCCGTGCGCTGACGCGGAAGCGTCTGCGGAAGCGTCGTGTTCAGCCTCCTCGTGTGAAGACCGACAAGTGTAAAGACGAACGACTTTTTCCTGCGCGACTTTAACCGAGCAACGAACTTAAGTATCATTTCTATCTTCCCTCACACACTCTTCTTTTCTGTCCTCTTTCTTTCCACCTCTATCATGTGTTTCCAAACCATTCCGGTTGTCTCTCAACCACGCTCTAACATCACACGCAGACGGCAACGTAATCCTGCTAACCTGCACCCTATCTCTACATCATCTACCGCACCTCTTTCTTTCTCTGTGGGTCTCTGGAACTGTCAGTCAGCGGTCAACAAAGCTGACTTCATTTCTGCTTTTTCTTTACAATCCACACTCAGCATCTTGGGCTTGACTGAGACCTGGATTCGTCCAGAAGACTCAGCAACCCCAGCTGCTCTCTCTAACAATTTCTCTTTCTCTCACACCCCACGTCAAGTTGGCCGGGGTGGGGGTACTGGGCTGCTCATTTCAAAGAATTGGACATACTCAACCCACTCTCCCCTATGCAATTACAACTCATTTGAATGTCATGCGATTACTGTAACAGCTCCTATAAAACTCCAGATTGTGGTAATTTACCGTCCCCCTGGCCAAATTCTAGCCACCTTCCTAGAGGAGCTGGACGGGCTGCTGTCCTCTTTCATGGAGGATGGCACTCCACTCTTAGTCTTTGGCGATTTCAACATTCATCTAGACAAGCCTTATGCTACAGACTTCCATTCACTCCTAGCTTCATTTGATCTCAAACGCCTTACCACTTCTAGCACGCACAAATCAGGCAACCAACTTGACTTAATTTACACACACAATTGCACTGCAGATAGCATTCTGGTGCAACCACTACATATCTCTGACCATTTCTTCATTTCATTTACATTACTTTTTGATACCCGTGTGCCATCAAGCCCCTTATCGGTTACTTTTAGACGAAACCTACGCTCCCTTTCTCCCTCACATCTTTCCTCTGTAGTATCCTCCTCTCTTCCCTCACCTACCCATTTCTCATCTCTGGATGTGAATGCAGCTACTGACACTCTATGCCAGACCTTAACCTCTTGTCTTGATGACATTTGTCCTCTCTCCTCCAGCCCAGCACGGGTTGCCCCTTCTAACCCCTGGCTATCCGATGTTCTTCGTGAACATCGGACCAAACTCAGAGCGGCAGAGAGAAAATGGCGCAAATCAAACGATCCGTCGGACCTGAGTAGGTATCAGTCTTTACTCTCATCTTTCTCTGCTGAAGTCCACACTGCCAAATCTTCACATTTCCACGACAAGATCAACAGCGCTCCAGACATGCGTAATCTCTTCAGAACATTTAATTCTCTCCTCTGTCCCCCTCCACCACCTCCCACCACTTCTATAACAGCTGATGACTTTGCCACTTTTTTTACAGGCAAAACTAGAACAATCAGTAGTCAGTTCTCTCCTCCACACACACACGACCTCCAACCAGCCACATCCACTGCTAAAACTCCCATCTTCTCCTTCTGTCCACTCACTGAGGCAGAGGTATCCAAACTTCTCCTCTCCAGCCATCCTACAACATGTCCTCTAGACCCAATCCCATCACACCTTCTCCAAGCAATCTCTCCCACACTTTTACCAGCACTCACACACTCAACACATCTCTCCTCACAGGCATTTTCCCCACTGCATTCAAGCAGGCTCAGGTAACCCCACTGCTCAAGAAACCTACATTAAACACTTCTCTTACTGAAAACTACAGACCTGTCTCTCTCCTTCCATTCATAGCGAAAACACTCGAACGAGTTGTCTTCAACCAGGTCTCATTGTTTCTTTCACAGAACAACAAACTGGATGCTAAACAGACAGGCTTCAGGAGTGGCCATTCAACTGAGACTGCGCTACTCTCAGTCACTGAAGCCCTGCGAATTGCAAAAGCAGACTCCAAATCATCAGTCCTCATTCTGCTGTATCTATCTGCTGCGTTTGACACTGTTAATCATCAGATCCTCCTGTCTACCCTCTCATCTCTGGGCATCACTGGGATTCCACTTCGCTGGTTTGAATCCTATCTCACTGGTAGGTCTTTCAGGATGGCCTGGGGAGGGGAGGTATCCAAAGCACATCAACTGGTCACTGGGGTTCCTCAGGGATCGGTTCTTGGACCCCTCCTCTTCTCCACATACACGACATCACTGGGTCCCATCATACAGGCACATGGCTTCTCCTACCATTGCTACGCTGATGACACACAGCTCTATCTCTCTTTTCAACCAGATGATCCAACAGTAGCTGCACGGATCTCAGGCTGCCTGGCGGACATCTCGGCATGGATGAAAGAACATCACCTACAGCTCAACCTGGCAAAGACTGAGCTTCTTGTCTTCCCTGCTACTCCAACCCTACAGCATGACTTCACAATTCAGTTAGGTTCATCAACAATTGCCCCATCAACTTCGGTCAGAAATCTTGGTGTAATCTTTGATGACCAGTTGACCTTCAAAGAGCACATTGCAAAGACTGCTCGATCTTGCAGGTTTGCACTACACAACATCAGAAAGATCAGGCCCTTTCTGACAGAGCATGGTGCACAACTTCTTGTCCAGGCCCTTGTCATTTCTAGGCTGGACTACTGCAATGCTCTTCTGGCTGGACTTCCATCAAACACAATCAAACCTCTACAAATGATTCAGAATGCAGCGGCACGTCTGGTCTTCAATGAGCCCAAAAGAGCCCATGTTACACCTCTCTTTATCTCCTTGCACTGGCTACCAGTTGCAGCTCGGATCAAGTACAAGACACTGATGCTTGCATATAGAACAACCACGGGCTCAGCACCCGCCTACTTCCACTCACTATTACGAATCTACACCCCCTCCAGAAGTCTGAGATCTGCTAGTGAGCGACGCCTCGTGGTACCATCACAGAGAGGCTCAAAATCACTCTCCAGAACATTCTCATTCACCATTCCTGGCTGGTGGAATGATCTTCCCACCCCTATCCGGAATGCTGGATCCCTATCAATCTTCAAGCAACAACTGAAAACTTATCTCTTTCAGCGCTACTTGACTTCATCCTAAACTTTAAAAAAAAAAAAAAAAAAAAAAAAAAATTCTTTCTCTTTATTTATTCCTTTCCTTTCTAGCTTGTACTTATTTGAACAATGCCTGAGACTTGTTGTTACGAGCACTTCCTCTGTCTGATTGCCTCTTCAAGACGAATCGCTTTATGTATTCCCCAATTGTAAGTCGCTTTGGATAAAAGCGTCTGCAAAATGACTAAATGTAAAGCTCTTTCTGACTTCTGAATTCTGACATTCTAACTAATGTTGTGCTGTTTAACAAGGAAAAGGGTGGAAGAACTATCAAAAAACGCTCCGGTTACTGACGTAACCTTGGTTCCCTGAAATAAGGGAACGAGCATTATGTATGGGGAAAACTCATTTTTTACTCTGTACTGAAGCCTGATTTGTTCACGCTTGTGTAGCTGCACAAACCAATGGTGCTTTAGCCTGCCAGAAAGGGCAGAGCCGACCACTTTATAAGTCGGCTCGCAGCGCCATACATCAGATCATTCGACTGAAGCGACAGTCATCGATTCGCGCAGCTTATAGTGCGGCAAGTGACATAACACTCGTTCCCTTATCTCAGGGAACCAAGGTTACATCAGTAACCGGAGCGTTCCCCTTCAAACGTCCACTTCACTTTATGTATGGGGAACGTATCCAATCATGCCGTACAATGAGCAGACACAGGACATCCTGCTCTGCGAGCCCAGTCTCGAGGCACTAAAAGGACCCCTCAAAACTTGAGCATGTTTCGCCCCAAGCTATAGCTGAGAGCTTTTTATGACCACTTCACCCAAGGGGGATAGTGGGACATTTAAACAGATAGAACTCGCGCCTGCAAGGCAGGGACGTTTAAGTTATAAAATCTGGCAAATGTGGACGGTGACGACCAGCCGGCGGCCGCACAGATCTCACTGATAGATATTCCACTGGACCACGCCCAGGAGAAGGCCATTCCCCTTGTGGAGTGGGCCCTCACACCAATGGGGCATTCCAAACCTTCTGATGCATAAGCCAAGGCTATCGCATCAACAATCCAGTGAGAGAGTCTCTGCTTTGTAGCCGGCAGTCCCTTCTGGCGGCCTCCAAAGCAAACAAACAGCTGCTCAGACTGCCTAAACAGCCTAGAGCATTCCAGGTACACTCTCAGAGCTCTGACAGGGCAGAGCGTGTTCGGTCCCTGCTCGCCATCTGCAACGGGGAGCGCCAATAGGGAGATCACTTGAGCTCTAAAAGGAGTTGAGAGTACCTTAGGAACATAGCCGTGCCTTGGTTTCAGAATAACCTTGCAGTCGTTAGGTCCAAACTCAAGACATGAGGCGCTGACTGACAGAGCTTGCAAGTCGCCTACTCGCTTAACTGACGCCAGATCAAGGAGAAGGGCCGTTTTAAGCAATAAGGGCCGCAGGTCGGCTGAGCTGAGCAGCTCAAAAGGGGGGCCTCTCAAGGCCCGCAGGACTAACGACAAGTCCCAGGATGGCACAGTCTGAGGACGAGGAGGATTCAGCCTCCTTGCGCCCTTCAGAAATTTAACGACCAAGTCGTTCTTGCCTATTGAATGGCCAGCCTCAGGAGAATGATTCGCCACGATGGCTGCCACGTATACTTTGAGCGTGGAGGGGGCGCGCCCCTTATCCAGCAGCTCTTGTAGAAAAGTCAGCATGTAGGACACGTCACACAAAACCGGGTCCAATTGCCGTGCAGAGCACCAATGAAGGAAGACTGACCATTTTTGGCTGTAGAGCCATCTCGTGGACGGCGCTCTCGCCTCTAAAATGGTACCGCTTACTCTCGCTGGTAGCCGAATAGACTCACGTCGAGGCACCAGACATGAAGGCTCCACAGCTCCGGCCGGGGATGCCAAATCAAGCCTTTCGCCTGCGAGAGAAGGTCCCTCCTCAGTGGAATGGGCCATGGGGCTGCTATTGAGAGCTGCATTAGCTCTGGAAACCAAGCCTGGTTTCTCCAGAGCGGGGCCACCAGGAGGAGGGAACACTTGGTCTCCCTGACCCGCTCGATGACCTGAGGAATCAGGACGATCGGGGGAAATGCATACAAGCGAGCTCTGGGCCAGTCGTGGGCTAGAGCATCTCGCTGTATCGAGAAAAATGTTGGGCAGTGAGAATTGTCTTCTGAGGTGAAGAGGTCGACCTCTGCCCTCTCAAAGACTGTCCAGATCTCCTGAACCATCTGAGGGTGTAGCGCCCACTCGCCCGGGGCTACATTGCCTGTGGACAGCATGTCTGCACCAAGGTTCAATTTGCCTGGTACATGAACCGCCCTTAGCGAGAGAAGTTCTTTCTGTGCCCAGAAAATGAGGCGATGAACCATCCTGTAAAGAGTGAGAGATCCGAGGCCGCCTTGGCAATTGATATAAGCCACCACCGTCATGCTGTCCGACCGGACCACAACGTGGTGACCCTTCACGGCTGGAAGGAAGGTTTTCAGGGCTAAGAAAACCGCCAACATCTCTAGGCAGTTGATGTGTAGGCATCGCTTCTGAACTGACCAGGAGCCAAGTGCCGGATTGCCCTCCAACAGCACGCTCCAACCCGAGTTGGACGCGTCTGTTGTGATCACTTTCCTTCTGGAGGCCAGGCCTAACCTCACTCTTGTTTGGAACAGACGAAAGGTCTTCCAGGGGGCCACGGCCTTGATACAGCGGTGGTCTACCCTGACAGGAAACCGCCCCAGGCACCAGGCTTGGGGCGGGATACGGGCTTTTAGCCAAAACTGAAGGGGCTGCATGTGAAGCAGGCCCAGAGGAATCACAGAGGCAGCGGCCGCCATAAAGCCGAGCAGCCTCTAAAAAACCCTCAGGGGGCACGACGTCCCCGGTTTGAGGGAAGCCGCCAATCGCTGAATCATCAGGGATCGTTCCGGCGTAAGCCACGCCCGCATTTTGGCAGAGTCTAAAATCATCCACAGAAAGACAGCTCGCTGTCTGGGTAACAACTGACTCTTGTGTGGGTTGATGATCAACTCGAGGTGTTCTAAGTGGCAGAGTAATAGCTCTCTGTGAGCTATTAGTTCCCGTTCTGATCTGGCTAGAACCAGCCAGTCGTCGAGGTAATTTAACACACGGATTCCCATCTGTCTCAGAGGGGAGAGAGCCGTGTCTATGCACTTCGTAAAAGTGCGTGGGGCCAGGGATAGTCCAAATGGAAGGACTGTATACTGATAGGCCACTCCCTCAAACGCGAATCTCAAGAACGGTCTGTGACGGGGGGCTATGTGGATATGAAAGTTAGAGGGATGCGCTACATGGGCTTTCAGACCGAGGGCAGATGGCGGACACAGATGTGCAGCAATCGCTTCCTCCAGGGGCGGAAGATTGCTGTACCCCTTTTCCTCAGCGCCGTCCACAGTGGTGAGAGCTGCTGCAGTAGAGGGGTTCACTCGGGCCAAGTAGGGGGCGCACCATGTCTTGGTGAGCTCATTGTGAACTGCAGGCAAGAATGGGGTGGGGCGTTGGCGAGAGGACTGTTGACGGCTTCCCGGCAGGTACCACTCGTCAAGAAGGCCATGGGCGGGCTCATCTGGAGCCGACCACTCGAGGCCAAGGTCCTCCACCGCCTTAGCGAGGACGCGGATGAGCTCAGCGTCCGGCTTCGGTCTCGGCACTTGAGAGGGGGGAATGGCTTTGGGCTCCTCACCAGAATCGCCCCACTCCTCTGCATCAGACACTGCCAAGGACACGGAGTCGTCGGCGGTGACGTCTTCAATATTAATGTCCTCTTCAGAAGCGCCGAATGAGACCAAGCCACTCGCAACCGAGGAGGGGCGCTGGTCCTCTTGTGTGAAGCACACCGGCGTGAGAGGACGCAGGGAGGGCGCGGCACGCGGGCGCTGGGCCGACGTGACACCGCTCGAGCCCGCAGAGAGGGATCCGCTGCCCCGCTGTTTCTTCCTCTTAGGAGAGGAAGAAGACGGGAGGGCTGGGCGGAAGGGACCGCCTTCCTGGAAAAAGGCGATCCGCAAGCGGAGACGGGAGAGACTCATACTCTCGTAAAAAGAGCATGAGCTGTCAGCGAGCGCGGCCTCTGCGTGGGTGCTGCCGAGACAGGCGACGCACTCGCTGTGACCGTCCTCCTTGTGCAAGTGCCCCTTGCATGATCTACACTCGCGGCGCGACATTTGCAACAACGCATGCTGAAATTTGCTCTTTAGAAATTTCCAGAAAAAAGAAAAGATTACCAATAAAATTGATGTATGGAAACTTACATTGCTTGAAACATTTTTTTTTTTTTTCAAAATCATTTACTGTAAATCTCTCCATCTGAATCTCTTGTCCTTTATTTCTGAAGGAGGATTAAACTGCATGACCTAAGTCCTAAAACATCATGTTGATGATATACAGTATTTACTAAGCATTTTCCGACTCTTCCTTGTTAAATAAGAAAGTAAACACAGCCAAATGTGCCTATTTGTGCAAATAAAGGAATGAATACATTAAGCAAACATGTTTTATATTGACAAGAGAAAACTACCAACATCTGTTCTGACAAGTGTTTTAATATAAGTACATGCATAATATTTTTTTTTTTTTTAATTATTATTTTCTTTTTTTAAATCCCAACACAAAAGCACTATCCCCCGGTTTCACCAACAAGACTTAAACCTAGTCCTAGTCTGAAATGTAAGTCTGAGCTGTTTCAACTGAAATAAACTTGCACTGACTGATCTTAAAATATATCAGTGCCTTTGTTTTGTCTCAAGATGCACCCCAGTAATGTTTTTTTTATTTGTATTTTTTTCTCTAAGCATGTTTATAAAAATTACTTAAATGTCCTAACTGAACTATGGCCTAATCCTGGCTTAGTCTAAGCCCTGTCTGTGAAACAGGGCCTTTAAATGATAACTTGCATTTTACAATTTTAAGTGAACTAAATCAAACATTGTGACTCATCTTAATTATTGAATATGTGCTGGCTGATCTCTTATAAAACTGTATTGTACTAGGTCATTTCACTCAAAAGACCCACTAAAAGCACTGTCATGTTGATATAAATAAAACTAGATTTTTATTTAAAAAGTTTCAGTTTTATGTTTGTTGACAGTTTGGCAAATCTCCAGTTTTTCTATTTTTTATTTGATTCAAAACATGAAATATGTCATAGTGAAAATGAAAGTAGACACAACTGAAATTTGTCCATTCACAGAAATGAAAGATCCCGGTTTACATCCTGATTACAAGATGGTCACACATCAAGTGTTTGATTAAGCCATGACCAGTTCCTGTAGCTCAGTCAACAAAGCATGGCACGAACAATCCTTCTGTACACAAGGAACAACGAAACTGTGCCATTAATCAGTTTTATTCAACCATAATATGAGTGCATGAACTCTGCACCAATACTTAAATATGGACTTGAATGCATGGAAGGACAAATTTAATGAAACACTGTACAGAGGATGAATTTATTTATTATATTTATGCATTTAGCAGACACTTTTATCCAAAGCGACTTACATTGCATTCAAGTTACCGTTTTTTTTTTATTTTATCAGCTCTTGCTTTCCCTGGGACTTGAACCCATGATCTTGGCGTTGCTAGTGCCATGCTTTACTATTTGAGCTACAGGAAAGCACACATTTATTTATTTACTAGCATAAAAAAATGTACATTAATAAAATGCAGATGAGTGAAAGCACTGTCTTATCATCTACTGTTTAGATTTCATTGCATTTTTGAGAAAAATTAATCAAATGTGAAAATAAATGCAAGAAAATCTCCAGTATTTTCAGAGAAGAACAGCAGTAAAAATATGTGCCTGACTGAAATATCCTAAAACCTGATTATATGTATAGAAATATTCCTATAAGTGTATGTAAATGTCTTTCAAGGGAATCAAGGTTTAACAAAAATGTGGGCTTTTTAAGGTATGTTTGTATTTAATTATTTATAAAAAAAAAAAAAAAACAAGTCTTTAACCAGATGCTAATTCATGCTGCTCTTGGTAGATTGTGTTGGTCACTATGGAAATGATCTGGCTGCATCTGTGTTCTTTATCTCTCATGCTAATTTGCCCTGTTTAGTAAATCTTGCCCATAACGGATTGGGACTCAACAAATACAGCATCATTTCTGAGCAGGCTGTTATTCAACCAGACACTCTTCACAAACTGCAGGTGTGTATGAATATTCATATTTATGTTTAATATCACATATGTGTTCTGAAATGTTTTGACGGGCTATATTATTCATCATATGAATACAGTGGACAAATACTAAATATAGCAATTATTTAAATACAAATATTCATAATACAAATTATTTGTTATAGAAACGTTCAGTAATCTGTAGTAATAAATTATTTTGTGTTAATGCAGCTAACTTCTGAGTTCTCAAAGTTTTATGTGAAGTTAATATACATTGATGAATTGCAGGTGAATTGAAACCTTTTTGTGTTTATTCAAGAGAGGAAATAATAATTAATCAATATTAGATTGGAAATTGAGCTTATCTCACTTTCACTAGTGATACATTTTCAAGGATTTTAGTACAACTTAAAGGTTCTTTGGTAACACTTTAGAATACTGTTCCATCATTAATGAATAACTACACAAGAACACATGAGTAACACAACATTAGCACTCTAGTAACTACTAGTAACTAACAAGAAACACTGATTAATGAATTAGTAAGTGATAGTGCTCAGTTGAATATGGTAGTTCACTATTAGCTGATCAGTAACTAGTATTTTTTCATACCTCCCTAAGAACTGCTGTATACAGGTTCATAATTAATTTAAATAATACATAATGTATAATTAATTCTAATGTAAAGGTCATGGTAACCCACTAGTAATGATTCAAGTATTACCAAATTCTTCAGAAAGAATTACTAATTATTTGGATCAGAACTCTAAAGTGAAGATCATGATAACTCCCTAGTAATTACTGAAATCATTGTAAGCTTTTGAGAGTTTTGTAAAGTTTTGCACTGCAAAAAGTGATAAGTTGACTTAACTTAAAAAAAAAAATTGAGGAAACCCGTTGCCTTAAATTTTTTAAGTAAATGATAATTTAAAAAAAAAAATAAGTTAATTGAATTGTCAAGTTCACTTAACTTTTTTTTTTTTTTTTTTAATTATTATGTACTTAATAATTTTAAGGCAACGGGTTTCCTCAATTTTTTTAAGTTAAGTCAACTTTCACTTTTTACAGTGTGGATAGAAACTACACTGTAAAAGATGATGCACTGTTAACTTATTAAAATTCCGTTCATCTTACTTATTTGTTTCTTCTCTGTTGACATTACTCAGTTTATTTGAGTTTTTATTACTTTCTGTTACTTAAAGCATTGCAATTAAGTTCAATAAACTTAATTTATTTGTGTTCAATGAAAAGGTTGAACATGTGGCTCCTTTGTGCATGTGTTAAAGACAGAGGTGCATAGTTTTTCAGGCTGGTTCTCATAAGAGAACATGGAGATTTGGTTTGGTCCTCACACTGCACATAGTGCGGCCCTTTAAATAAATAAATAAATTAGTGCTGACAAAGGATTAATCGCAATTAATCGCATTCAAAAAAGTTTTTGTTTTCATATATATATACTGTGTGTATTTATTTTGTATATATAAATACAAACACATGCATGTATATATTTAAGAAAAGTATGTTTATATATTAAATATATTTATATATAATATAAATTATAAGAATATAAATATATAAATGTATATACATGTAAATATTTTCAAAATATATACTGTATGTGAGTGTACTTATGTGTACATAATAAATATGCACAGTACACATACATTATGTAAACAAAAACTTTTATTTTGGATGTGATTAATCGTTTGACAGCACTAATATATGAAGAGTTTATAAGCAAAAAACAGATAATTTATAATTTATCTATTATAATTTATAATTTATCTCTATTTTTTAGTTATTTTTTAACCTAATCAAAATAACCCAACTGCAGTTTGATTGAGATTAATTGGAATGCACAATGAAAAAACACGATTTTTGAAAATGGTTAAAAATGGAGTTATCTGTTTTTGTGTTTTTGCAAATGAACTCTTCATATAACTATATATATATATATATATATATATATATATATATTGTTAAAATATATCATGATCTCTACCAGATGTTTCTGTGAGTTTGCCTCTATGCAATCCCTCCTCCCTTCTCACTTTTCTTCTGATCGCTCCCTCCTCCCATACGTGTTTTTCCCCATTCTCTCTGTGTCTCACTCCCTCCTCTCACTCCCTCCTCTCGCTCTCTCTCTCTCTTATGTTTGACTGTATCTCTCTTATCCTCACATATATACATCTTAAATGGAGTTCAAATGTTCAACTGAGGAGGGGGACCTCCTAACTCGGAGGTGACTGAGTTTAGTCTGTACTATTGACACTTGGCATAAAGATGTAGTTCTCTCCGTCCAAGTGTATCCCTAATATGTCCAGAACTTCCTTGCCAGACTTCCATTTTATATAACGTATATTTCTTGGCCTGAGTACCACACAGATGTGGTGTATAATTCTCATTGGATGTACCACTGCACCACCCCTAGCAATGAAACTATATAATGTATGGATGTAACAATAAACTTGGAAGAAGTTTGTGAAAAGACAATTGGTGTCTTGTTCATAATTCTTTCCATGGGCCCATGTCTTCATGAATGCAAGGACTGAGAATATTTGGACGGCATCGAAAGATAAAGAGCTAAAACATTCTTAACAAATGGGGGCTCGTCTTTCCGGGAATTTCTACAGACAGGTGAGAAATAATCTTTAATGAATTATTCTTACTGTCTGTTAAGAAATTGAGCACATTTTCGTGCCGTGAATTTACATTCTACCATATTTGGCAGAGAGGGTTATCCTCGTATTTTAAGATATAAGGGACGTAGGCTATAGTATGGGATATCGGATCGCGACCGATTGATTATCCTCACAATTTATATGTGGGAAGGAGAATAGATGTTTTGCAAAATACCTTTTTCATTACCCATTCTTAAAAAAGGGAATGGATGCTTAGTGAAAAGCTATCTTTGTTACCTATTCTCACATTGAGATTCTCAGTCCTTTCAAGATTGAATGATTTTCTAAATGCAATAAGAAAATTGGTATAGTGAAGTCCTTGCAAGGCACTAAAACAAATAAACTGCTAAATAACAATTTTTCTAATTGTCTATGTCACTTGATCTGGACAGGATGGATGAAACAGCAGATTAGCATGTTTCAGAAAATTGTTTAGTACAAATTCAACTGGTTATTTGCCATTCTCAGTTCACTTGGATTTAGTGAAGTTTTAAATGAATCTACTCTTGCTTTGTTCTGTCTCTGCTGTGTTAGATCAAGTGCGTTGCTATTTTTAAAAGCATTGTCAGTCACCAGCAAATCCAAAATTAGGAGACAATACTGTTGATTACGTGGATGACAATGTATAGAGCAGAGATTTACAACTGTATTTAGATAATTTGGCTGAAAATATTTTTTCATGAGATTTAAGTTATTTATTGGCTCCGAAAAGTTAAAGGTTATACTTTATATGAAATGTGGGAGCCAGGAGAAAATTATGTTGATAACTTAATAAACAGTATAATGTTAAATACAGGTCTTCAAAGATATAGTTTGTACTACATCTTGTTATCTTTAGATGTATGAAGTTTGTGTCCGTTATCCCTGGGGGACAGCTTGAACTGTGATATAGTGCAGAGATTAAGACTTTAGTTTGTGTTAACTGAAATAACTTGTGCATTGTGATCAATGAGAACAAGATTGAGTGACTACTTTAAATGGCCGTTTTCAGCTAATAATAATCAAAAAGAGAACAGAAGAAAATGATTTTTTTTTTTTTTACTTTGCCACATTTGCTGGACTATTTACAAGATTTCAGTCTGAAGTTATAATACAATACAACATGCTGATGTATTTATAAGGCTTATAGAAGTATGATATGCTCAGTTCAGTCAGAATAGGTTACTGCTCTTTTCTGCATTCTGCAAGGAAGGAAATGTTTGCTCTTTTCTCGCAAAGAAGAACTTGCTTTATTAAAATGAAATAAGGCACTGCTATATATTGTTAACTGGATGAGATTCCTTAAATTTTTAACAGTTGCACAAGATGACTGACCATAGCACAGATTGCTTATATGCAGTTGTGGTCAAAATTTACAATGCGGTTCTCTTGAGTGTTCATTTTAGAGAAGAAACCAGATGACTTCTGGGACAGCTGCCAATGGGCGACGCAACATGAAGAAAGAGACATTATGGCTGTGGAGAACAGTAAAAGCTGATGGGCGATCGGCTAAACCCCCCTTATAAGAGGAATCCGACACTTCAGGGAGGGGTTAGAATGGAGAAAGACTGAGAAACAATGCAGACATGAAAAATCTGCCATGAGAGGCAGAGAGGAAGATAACTGCATTCCGAGTCAAAACTCTGATGCCCCACCAGATCCTCATTACCGAGTGTCAGACCGGAAGACACTGCATGAAGAGAGAGACGCTAAACCAGCCAAAACATGTTCAACTGACTGATGATATCAGAGACTTTTACCTCTTCCCTCGTGGGCAGGTACTGCATATACAATGATCACTACAGAGACCGCCTCAACTTTTGATTTGTCATATTAATTTGCAACTTGATAATTCACTGGTCTTATAGCAGTTCTTTGTAATCTGTTCAACTAACGGTGTGAGAGAGGACGGAAGCGCGGTAAGCGCGGAGGTATACGAGCTAGGCTGAGGGCTAACCCCACAAGACCGGCTCTTCCAACACTCATGCTCTCAAACGTTCGCTCTCTGGAAAACAAACTGGACTTAATTCAACTCAGTCGATCTACACAGCATGAGGCAAGGGATTGTTGTGTGTTTGTTTTCACTGAAACATGGCTAAACGACAACATCCCGGACTCCGCCATTCAGCTGCACGGACTAACTTGCTACCGAGCGGACAGAAATTCATCACTGTCTGGTAAGACTCGCGGGGGTGGCTTGTGTGTGTATATCAACAAAGAATGGTGTAACAATGCTGCGGTAGTGACAAAACACTGTTCATCACTGGTGGAGTTTATGTTTGTGAAGTGTCGACCGTTCTATCTGCCGCGGGAGTTCACGGCCATTGTTATTGTCGCGGTTTACATTCCCCCGTGTGCAAACGCTAAGGACGCGCTTCACGAGCTGTACAGCGCCATCAGCGAACAACAAACAAATAACCCTGACGGCTTTTTCATCATAGCCGGTGACTTCAACCACGCAAACTTAAAGACAGTTTTGCCAAAGTTCTACCAACATGTGAACTTTACAACAAGGGGAAACAACACACTGGACTTTGTTTACACAACAGTTAAGAACGCATACAAAGCCGAACCCCGCCCCCACCTCGGGTACTCGGACCACATCTCTGTTATGCTAATCCCAGCATATAGCCCACTTCTCAAACTCACCAAACCGGTTCAAAAGCAGATCACAGTATGGCCAGACAATGCCACCTCAACACTGCAGGACTGCTTCCAGGACACAGACTGGAACATGTTTAAAGAGGCGGCCACCTACAACAACCACACAGACCTGCAGGAGTACACCGAAACTGTGACTGCTTACATCAAAAAGTGCATAGATGATGTGACAGTCACCAAAACCATCACCACACGTGCCAACCAGAAGCCATGGATGACAGCAGAGGTTCGTGGGCTGCTAAAGACCAGAGATGAAGCATTCAGATCAGGAGATAAAGCAGCCCTCAAAACAGCAAGAACCAATCTGTCTCATGGCATCAAGAAGGCAAAACATCAGTATGCTAAAAAAATCAACAATCACTTCACAGACAGCAGAGACACTCGGACCCTATGGCAAGCCATTCAGACCATCACTGACTACAAGCCCCTGCCACAGGCCAGTGATGATGACACATCTTTACCAGAGGCACTCAACCACTTCTACTCACGATTTGAGATACAGAACGACACACCTGCACAGAAACTACTCACATCTCCAAACGACCAGGTACTCTGTCTCTCTCCAGTCGACGTAAGGAAGACCCTATCCAGGATTAACCCACGAAAGGCTGCGGGCCCTGACAACATACCTGGACGTGTACTGAAAGACTATGCTGCACAGCTGACGGATGTCCTAACAGACATCTTCAACATCTCGCTGAGCCAGGCAGTTGTCCCCACGTGTCTCAAATCCACCTCCATAATTCCAGTACCAAAGAAGTCACCTGTGTCCTGTCTGAATGACTATCGTCCCATAGCACTGACCCCAATCATGATGAAGTGCTTTGAGAGGTTAGTCATGCAGCACATCAAGTCCAGTCTCCCAAACACGCTGGACCCACTCCAGTTTGCATACCGTCCAAACCGTTCCACGGACGATGCAATATCCACCACTCTCCACCTAGCTCTTACCCATCTGGAACAGAAAGACTCTTATGTAAGAATGCTGTTCATTGACTTCAGCTCAGCATTCAACACAATAATCCCACAACAGCTCATCCACAAACTAAACCTGCTGGGCCTTAACACCTCCCTCTGTAATTGGATCCTGGACTTTTTAACTGCAAGACCTCAGTCAGTCCGTGTCGGCCGCAACACCTCCAGCACTACCACACTGAGCACAGGTGCCCCACAAGGCTGTGTGCTCAGCCCACTGCTCTTCACGCTGCTGACCCACGACTGCACTGCCAAGTCCAGCTCCAACCACATCATCAAGTTTGCTGATGACACAACTGTGGTAGGCCTCATCAGCAACAACGATGAAACGCACTACAGAGAGGAAGTGGCACAGCTGGCTGAATGGTGTGGTGCTAACAACCTGTCCCTCAATGTGGGTAAGACGAAAGAGGTTGTGATGGACTTCAGGAGAAACTCTGTTGACCACCCCCCGCTGACCATCGACGGCTCAACCGTGGAGAGAGTCGGCAGCACTAAATTCCTGGGAGTGCACATCACAGAGGATCTCACCTGGACCACCAACGTCACGTCACTCAACAAGAAGGGACAACAGCGCCTCCACTTTCTCCGCCGGCTGAAAAGGGCAAGTCTCCCTCCACCCATCCTCACCACTTTTTACAGGGGCACCATTGAGAGTGTGCTGACTACCTGCATCACTGTCTGGTATGGGAACTGCAGTGCTGCTGACCGCAAGACCCTACAACGGACAGTGAACACTGCCGCAAAGATCATCGGTGCCCCTCTCCCCTCCATCCTGGACATTTTCATTTCACGATGCTCCAACAAGGCCACCAGCATCATGAAGGACCCCACCCACCCCTCTCACAACCTCTTCCAGCTCCTGCCATCAGGTAGAAGGTACCGGAGCATCAGAGCTCGCTCTGTCAGATTGCTCAACAGCTTTTTTCCCCAGGCTGTGAGAGCTCTTAACTCCAATCCCCCTGTCCCCCTCTGAAACCATGAACACCTCAGCCCTCCCACCCCCCAACTCATTAAAAACTGTTGACAATTTTACTAAGTGCAATTCTGAATGTGCTACACACAGGTGAGTGGGCTATACAAACCACCTGTAGTAACGCACTCATCCCACTATATGCACACTAGACACTTTCTACAAACACTCCCTGCCACAAAGACTCTTAAGAAAATATATGTCTACTTGAACATTGCACTACAAAATAATACGTTTACTTGAGCATTGCACTACAAAATCTTTTTGCACTATGCACTGTCTCCCACAAAATCTCTCTTCTGCACAATAATGTACAAAATATATATTTTTTCTGCACAATTTCATGTACATATATCTCTTTCGCACAATTTCATGTACAGTATTTATGTAAAGTTTTTTTGTACAGTCTCAGTTTGTGTATGTGTGGACAACTAGGTATAGTAGTTATAGTATTTTTAGTATATGTATAGTCAGATAGTTAACTGTTGTATAGCTCTATTGTTTTTCCTATACTTGCATTGTTGTATGTTTATCTTATGTTTAACTAGTATGTAGCACCGTGGTCCTGCGAGACACGACATTTCGTTCCACTATATGTCCACACATGTAGCAGAATGACAATAAAGCTCGACTTGACTTGACTTGACTTGACTTAACAACACACTGCTTTCTTTTAATAGGCACCAGTCCAACACCATAGAAAGAAGTAATGTGTTTGCCTGAGTTCTCAATCAGCTAAAATTTGGACTGGATTTAGCATAGAGAGGAGATACTGTGAAATATAGAGAGTTTAGACTCTGATTTAAAGACAGAGCTTCTTGTCAAGCTGATAAAAATTCCAGGATTCCTTAAAAAAAATAAATAAATAAGGGAATAGAGGGGCACAAAGTGTCCAAGATCAAAATATGAATGGTAAAGCAATGAAACTGGTCACTCCATCTTGGTTAATAGATATTTCCTAGGGCTGAATTTCAGTAATAATTCTAAAAATTCTAAATTCATGAAATCACAAATGCTGTCCTACCCAGAGATTGCGGTAAGATGATGTTAATATTATTGGCCATGGATCCAAGATCATGCAGAGATCTCCAATTTTTTTTAGAGCAGCTCATGAGCAATAGGAAGAGATAATAAAGATGAAAAGTGCACAGTTGAATAATGAATTATATTTCAGAAATTAAAATTGGTTCTTTTAATTATGGCATGCCTAGGCCTAAAAGTTTATTTAGACAAAATATTGAAAATATTTGGGTTCATGACCGCGAGATGAAATTCAACCCCATTGTGATGGACATCGTCCAACTGTTTTAGTTTAACGTTTAGACACTGTCGCAAGGGGAAAGCCACAGTGCCTACGTTGAGTAGTGTCTGTCATTATCGAAATTGTTTTATTCGAGCAGACTTGGTGGTATTCCACCCTAACAATATACATTCCCCATTCAGTTTACTGTCTTCGGAGGCAGTGACAAAAAGAGATGATGCTCTGGCCAGAGGTGGGTGTGTGAGAGTGTGTGAAAGTGTGTGAGTGATGGTGCACCAAGGCAGACAAACTGCCATGAACAGCTGTTTTCAAATTTTCAAAGAGGGCATACAATGTAGATTATGCCCGAGAAATAATGGCTATGGATTAATTTGGCTAATTATCCTGGCCTGGGACATTTTTGTGGCAGAAAGAAAAAGTGCCACACCTGCGCAGTGTAAAACATGGGAAGGCAGAGCAAGAAGGCTTGCCCTATCCACCCCATATTTAACTTTTTCCTTTTCAGGATGTCATGCTGGACTTCATCAAATTGATTCTGTGTCAAATGCATGAAATACATTGTGCTTGTTAACATGTTACATGTGGGCTGAGTGTTTCACAGAAAAAAAAAAAAAAAAGCCTGAATAATAAAAAAAGAGTAATGTTTAAGAAACTATTTGATGAATAGTGAGACACCTTTAAACAACAAAGAAATAATTGAGATGAATTTAAATTTAGTGTATACCACTTAGACGTGGTATACAGGGGGAATATGAAAGAAATCAGATAAGATTATAAATGATATTGACTGAAATTGGAATGATATGGGTTCCAGCCCTGTCAATCTGCTGGTGTTATAGGAAAAATGGACAGCCCTCAGGCCACATTCATTTTTTTTCCTCACAGGTCACTACAACAAGGATCGACTGGGTGAGGGGGTAAACATGTGTTGTCCCTAACAAAAGCTTTTTAAGATCTCCTTTCACAGGTAGAAGTAGTTCTTCTGATATCAAGGATGGTTTACTCTGCTAATCTGGACTGACAGAGTGAGATACATGGTTTCGGTGTTACCTTAACGTCGTTGAAAGGAGAAACACCCTGAGTTCACACCAGGCGTGCCTCTAACCCTGGCAGGGGCAGAAGAGTCCCCTAGGGGGACCAACGAGGAGAATGAGCAAACTCAACTGGTGGCTTAAAAGCCCGCTGTTTGCTCCAACTGATAAAGAGCCTGCCGGAATCAAGGATAGATTGAGGAGCAACTCAGTGTTCAGTAGAACAAGGAGAATGCAAGAGAGACTGATTAAATAATCCTGATCCTGACCTCATTCTGATACAGCATGGAATGAAGATTGCGATGTGGTTTAGATTGATTGTCTGTTTGTTTGACATTACTGATAATGTTGTTTTAGCTGACTCGAGTTCCTGCATAGGTCTATAGTATTGAAATAGACTTTAAAAGTTAATTTGTTAGACTAACTTGACACTTACAATGGATACATTACTATCACAGGCTAAAATTAAAATGGTAGCATACATTATATGTGTGGAAAAATCTGACCACATCTAGAAGGCCTCCTGACACTAAAAGCCTGAGAGCTGTAGGAAGTCCTCGACACAGCAGAAGTCCAGGAGTCATAGGGGTTAGTTCTTAAATTGGCCCAAATCTGATTGTCCTGGTTAAGGTCTCATACCTTACAAATATCTAGTTGGTAATAAATAGGTATTCATAACCTTTTAGAAACCAAAGATGTGAACAATGTAATGCAAAGCATTGAAATTTTGCAATCTAAAATATAATGTTTAGATTGGGAATTATGTGAAGGAAATTAGAACTTGCAAGACTATTACTAAAATTATTAGGCCATGGCTGCAAAACTGGTAATATGCCTGGCTGTAAAGCCTGCTCACCTGTACATATTTCTTTGAAGAGATGGGTGAGGAAAACTGGCTAGATAATGAAGTTATACCATACATCTGCTATGAACGTGTTAGTGACCAGTCAAACATATTGTTAAATCTGAGGCCAAGGAATAGCTACAAGGCTTACAGTTACCTGCACTGCAAAATCAATAGACTGTCTGAAGGGCAAAGTGTGTTATCGTAGGAATATTGTGTTGCATACATCCCATACATCCCTGATACGGATGCTGATTAATGAAGGTTTACTGAATATGTCTAGAAATGCTTAGGAATTATAGGCAAGGGAAGTAGCGAACACTTCAGAATGATTTTTGTCTTGATTTACAAGTTGGTAAAAGATGCTCGTAAGTGTCTTGATGACTAGAACTGTTATATGTGCTGATTTTAAGTGGGATGAGAAAAATGTTGATTGAATGTTAAGAGAAGGGGAATTGGGCAGAGAGCCTTTATGGTGTTTATTATATAAACAAATGGGGGAACTGTTAAAATATATCATGCTCTCTACCAGATGTTTCTGTGAGTTTGCCTCTATGCAATCCCTCCTCCCTTCTCACTTTTCTTCTGATCGCTCCCTCCTCCCATACGTGTTTTTCCCCATTCTCTCTGTGTCTCACTCCCTCCTCTCACTCCCTCCTCTCGCTCTCTCTCTCTCTTATGTTTGACTGTATCTCTCTTATCCTCACATATATACATCTTAAATGGAGTTCAAATGTTCAACTGAGGAGGGGGACCTCCTAACTCGGAGGTGACTGAGTTTAGTCTGTAATATTGACACTTGGCATAAAGATGTAGTTCTCTCCGTCCAAGTGTATCCCTAATATGTCCAGAACTTCCTTGCCAGACTTCCATTTTATATAACGTATATTTCTTGGCCTGAGTACCACACAGATGTGGTGTATAATTCTCATTGGATGTACCACTGCACCACTCCTAGCAATGAAACTATATAATGTATGGATGTAACAATAAACTTGGAAGAAGTTTGTGAAAAGACAATTGGTGTCTTGTTCATAATTCTTTCCATGGGCCCATGTCTTCATGAATGCAAGGACTGAGAATATTTGGACGGCATCGAAAGATAAAGAGCTAAAACATTCTTAACATATATATATATACATATATATATATATATATATATATATATATATATATATATATATAAATAACTATAAAATAAATAAATCATAGAGATAATATTATTGCACTTTATTTACTTAGTTTTTTTAAATAAAATAATAAACAATAATAAAGTGTGATAATACTATTACACATAATTTTAAATATTTTAAAATAAAAAGTGAGTATTAAATACAAATAGAATTATTATATAGTAAACTTAAAAATAAAATTCTAAAATTTACTTATTTTTATATATATATGAATTTTCATCATTTTCAAACTTAAAATCAGAAGGCTTTTATTTTGGCGGGTTGCCGGCGCTTCCGACAGACGCATGCGAGCACGAGCACTTGTGCCACCGCGGGCATTTTCAAAAGACTTTTATGTGTTTTTTTTTTTGTTTTTTTTTCATATTGTCAAACGGCGGTAAGTTATTTACTTCCACAGTCAATAAATATGTAAGCAGAAACACTGTAATGGTAATGCTTAAAGTGTTGTCAGGTGTAATTGAAGCAAAATAAACCCTTTCAAATTAGCCGCCAATTTAACTGTCTCATTCTGAAGGGACGTAAGTTAAACATGATGGCGCAAGCAACCGCGAAGACTGAAGATATTAATTCTGTATATTACTAAAGACTGAAGATAATACCACCGCGATAGATTCTGTATGCCTTTATTCTGCGTTGAGGACACTTTATCAAACCAACAGAGGACGGGACTCAGAGGCCTTCACTAACATGACGTTTGAAATTCAAACCGTAACGGTCTTCTGACAGTGACGCAGCTCTAACGGTCATCTGACAGAGGAATGAACGGATGGTGCGAAGCCAAAGGTAAGCTGCTTTATAAATGTACTTTTATTCGTCGTTGTCCATGTAATGTTAAATTTCACACTAAATTTATATTGTTCTGTGTTAAGTTTTCAAATTCCCCTCTTTGTTATTTTACATAGGCTATCCCTGTTGGTTTATTTGCGCCTGAGGTGGTTCAAGATGCAGTCTGAGGTAAATTTATGTTTATCCCTTTTAGTTGTTTAAATTGGTCACTAAAACACGTAACTTTACAATAATATATTTAATATTTTATCTGGTGTGAAGTGTTTGTTCTTGTAGTAAAATCAAAGACTATAGAATACTTTGGTAAAATAGGTTTTGTCGTGGATCCCGGATGCTCACGCGAGCCTGTGAGAGGCGTTCACAATTTAAAAAGAATTTAAAAAAGCACACTGAAACGATTCAGTAAAGACTAAATATCAGTCTGACAGAAGCCAAAATGAGCATTGTGAAGCTATATTTATATTTATGATAATCATTTTTCAATTCTGTTTCAGGGCAGTTCATGAAGTCAGTTCTAGTTCCACCTGCCACATCAGACTCTGCTGTATGGAGGCCCTTACAGTATGTGTGTACTTTTCATTATTATGCATGCAGATATTATTCAGGTATGTGAACACTTGACTGTTGCATGAATAATGAATGGACCATCTTTGAATGTACCAGAATTTTAATTGGTTATTTGCAGTTGAAATAAAAATGAATTAGAATTTTTCCCCCCAATTCAGCTCCAACAGGTGAACATGCAGTAGCAGTCAAAAGTTTTTGAACAGTAAGATTTTTAAAGTGAAAGTGAAGCAGTCAGTTAAGTTTAGATTATTTAGTAAAGTGATTTCCACTTTGATTAAAAAATATATAACAAACATGATTAATGTAACCATTTTAAAGAAAAAAGATTGTTTTGTTATAGCTTTTGGAGCAAGGGCGCCACCATCTTGCAGTACCACAGCATGTGACATCACGGGGTTGGTTCGCTACGATGGCCAGTATAGTAATATAAGCATTTCTTTACATTTTGAACGCACAAATGTTATTTTAACACACAAATAATTTGTTTTTCACCATCATTTGGATGAATGTTCAGCATCAAACTGTCTATATGCTAAGTTTTGATCGTGGTATCCCAAACGTTGTTTTCATAATGCGAGGCGCAACTTGATGTAAACAAACAATGCTTCATACAGTATCATTCATGTCGCATTTTATTGTTATTCAGACCATTCAGACATATGCATTACATTGACTGGTTCACCAGTTGTATGTATCATATTTTATGTTCACCTGCAAATACAATTAGCTTTCCTGCTGTTAACAGGACGTAGTGTTAAACTAATCGCCTTTCTGAACGATCGGGCCAGTGCTGCTTCCTCAAAGTTTATCATTCTCAAGTGTTTTAAGCCTTGTCAGTTTCTATATTAAAGTGTTTTAAGCCATTCAAGCATGAGACAGCACGAAATAGATTTCAATGCGGTACTTACATGCTGTGATACGCTGTGATAGACCTTTTCTGAAAGAGATTTAAATGCGGTACTCACGCATTGTGATAAATCATTTCTGTTTGCGCTGGTGGCGCCGCACACACAAAAAGCCACAGCTCGGCTCGGACAGCACTTGAGTACCAAATTGAGCTTTCTTTCGCACCTTCATCAGCAAATGCACACAAAAGCACGTCGGAATGATAGTCTTGAGGAGTATCCACGTAAACGAGTATTGTTTCCAATCTGCACTTTACCCCAAACCAGCAGGTTCACGACTTCTCCAACCCCTAATACTGCTCGGTCCCATCGCCGTATCAACTCAAATGCATAGGCAATTGCACTTATTATGGACTCAACAGTGCTTTCAAGGTCATCTTCCTCCATTTCAAAACAAGCGTGTGTTCAAAATATAAAGAAATGCTTATATTACTACACTGGCCATCGGAGCGAAACAACCCCGTGACGTCACACGCTGTGGTACTGCAAGATGTCGGGGCCCTTGCTCCAAAAGCTATAACAAAACAACCTTTTTTCTTTAAAATGGTTACATTAATCATGTTTGTTATATATTTATTTATTTATTTATTTATTAAAATGGAAATTATTTTCCTAAATAATGTGAACTTGATTGACTGCTTCATTTCCACTTTTATTTATTTGATCCTAAGTACAACAAAAATAGTAACATTTTTTAAAAATATTTTTAAATATATATTTAAACATTTATAAAAATATTTAAATATTTTGAATTATTTGGTGAGCAGAAGAGACTTCTTTAAAAAGTAAAAAAAAAATAAATAAATAAAAATAAAAAAAAACCTTACTGTTCAAAAACTTTTGACTGGTAGTGTTCTTTATGGACCCAACTAAACTAAATTTTGTTATTTGTTAATTGTTATCTACTGTATGATAAGTAAAGTTTCTTAGTTTTATTGATTTTTATACAAACACACTGTGTCTGTGAGTTGATTTGCATGAGTTTTAATTGAATGCAGCCTAAGAGTGTTCATTTTGTCAAGCAGTATACATGATGTCTAAATGAGACTGCGGTTATTCCTAGTTAACCATTTTGTGTTAATGACTCTCATATCATTTCAGGCATATGCTAAGAACACGCTTAAGCAGAAGTGTCTGCGCGGGAGTGTTTCTCAACTGGTGGGTCGCGGAGTGTGCGGCCAAAGAAACTTCATCAACCACAAAAAAAAAAAAAAAAAAAAAAAAAGTAATATGGTATTCGTAATATGCTAAATGGTATTTTTTTTCTGATGCGAGACTTTTATTTTTAAAAGATGTGCATGAAAGCCGTTGACACTTCTGTCAGATGCAGTTTAAAAAGAGTGCCTGAGAAAAATGCGCTGTCCCGATTCAGCATGTGGTCAGACGAGATGTTGATAGGCTTAATGCCATTGTCATTATTCTATCGTTATTTTCGTAACTTATGAAATAAGTCTCTCACCTCAGAAAAACGAACTATCCTGTCCTGCCAGATGTTACAGTATATCGCGCTCGTAGCTCGCACTCTTCAATAGCACAATGCGGCGGTACGCTGCATATCACTTCACTAAAGCGCAGAAACTATACGATCATGCAACGCGTGAAGTAAAAAGTACAGTACCGATAAATCACATAACTGGTACTGCGTGCGTTAGCTGGGAAGGATTTGCATGAAGGTATATTCATTCTATTCAGTAGCAGTTTCCATGTTTCATTAACAGTTAATTTTAGTATTGTATATTCACCATGGTAACAGTTGTTTCCATAACCCCAAAATACCATGTTATTTTCACTTTGTGTCATTTAGAATATCTTTAAATGACTGTGGGGGCTCATACCAACTTAATTGTACTAACAAAAACTAATTTGGGACTGCTATTTAATAGCCTTACCTTATAGGCTGTTTATTCAGTATTAGTCACATTCTTAACAGTCTTAACTTAATTTATGAGTAACAAATTTGCTTTGTTTTTTTTATAACAAATTATATATCTTTATATATATATATATATATATATATATATTTATTTATTTATATATTTATGGACAGCTTATTTTTATGAATCATAAGGCAACTTTCAACCACTACAAACTTAGCATTAGCAATTACCTGACATCTTTATTAAAAACCCAAAGCAACTTTAGGATAAGTGCAAGTAGAAATATAAAAGACATTTTTCCCCCATCTATATTACTTAAGTATATAACTATAACTATATAACTATAATCAGAACTTAAAAAGACTTCACTGGTATTCTTCTGAAACAACACAAAATACAAAAATACTTTGACAGAATGATAAGGCAAAGTTAAATATAAGATGTTATTCACTCTGCCAATTCAGTCTGAATCAAAATGATGGCACACTACATTGCATCAAACATGATTGGTCCTTAGATGTCATGATGTCATTCTTGTGGGATGTTAGTTGGGGTATACTTTTCATTGGTGCTGTGTATTCACTATTTGATCATTGTTTAAATTTCAATATAATATTCACAAAAAAGTATAGTATCGCTTCAGAAGACTTAACATTTGTGCTGCTGGTCATCACTGCATTTGTATTAATAGCAATTCATCAAAAAATAAAAACTGAAGAACAAAGTATTTAAATAAATGTTTATAACGTGACAAATTACATCTCATACAACACAAAAGCCCATCAATTTGTTTAATGTGAATTCTACTTACTTCATTTTGGGCTCATATTAGTACTGCAGCCGTCTTGACGACATCACAGCACCCCTCGCTGCCTTTGCTCTGAAAAGATTGATTTCAAAAGCATGACAAGAATTTGTTAGTATGAATTTTAAATAAGACAACATGAGGAGCAAATAACTGTGTAAAATGTTAACTAACCCAGCAGGCACAAAACAGGCACACAACGTCATAAGACGTTGGTATTTGGTTAAATTTCGATTGCGACGTCGGGTGACCAAAATTCAATGTAAATTCAACGTCTAATGTCAATGTTAAATTGATGTCCAATACCGACGTCAGCTGACGTTGAGATTTTGTTGTTTTTAGGTTGTGCAACCAAAATGCAACATTAAGTCAATGTCAAATTGACGTCAAATATTGACGTCAACCCGATTTTCATTTTCAACCAAAATGCAACGTCTGTCCGACGTCATGTCCAACGTCAACCTGACGTTACATAGACGTCTGGTGCCTGCTGGGAAGGTTAACAAAACAGCCATTATAAACAGTCCTCAGCCTCTTTGTTCACTGGGGCTTCGGCGGATTTAGTAAACTTGATCAGCATCACATGTATATTCTAGATGAAACTGATAAAGCGGATAATAAATAACGATTAACAAAAAGTTTTAACGTATTGTAATACAGGGAATGTGTGTTTGCTTTACCTTGCTTCAGATCTGTGTCGCGAGTGACGGTTAGAGATGAGGAAGAGGGTCTGTCAGCCGTTTCTCCAGTTTAAAAATACAATTTGCTGGACTCGTTTGTGTCCGGCAGTGAGAAACGACAAATATATATATATATATATATATATATATATATATATATATATATATATATATATATATATATTAATTTATCACTGACAAACTGTTGTGTATAACACTGCATATTTAACAGTTGCCGTTGATAACTTTGATATAATGGCACGTTAGCTCCACGCTTCTTTGCTAGCTAATGTTACACGCTTTAGGATAACCGAGCTGGTTAATCCTCATATAAAGTTGACAATAAAACACAAAACATTCAAAAGTGCTTTTATAGGAATAAAGAAGTTCAAAATGCTTAACTGTTATTTTCCGTGACCGCGTCGCTAGTGAGCAGATGTGCGGAGCGGACGTGACTGACTGAAAAACGCGCGCGGTTTTTCAAAAATACCCAGATAATATTTTGCCTCGAGTAAAAGTAATTACTTTTAAAAGGATTAATGTAGGCTTAATATGAAATAGATTTATGTATTTATTATCATTTAGTTATGAAAGGTAATATATATTACAGTTTAGTTAGGCTATTTAATTAGTTATAGAAGATATAAATCATAATAACCTAGTGCCCTATGTTATACAAACGTGACTTCTTGAAAAAAATTAATAATTAAAATAAAAAAATAAATAAAACAATATTAGAAATCATGTAATGTATATCTAAAATCCCAGCTAAGTTTATAATGGAATTTATAGGTCATGCTGACCAAGAATTAGATGGAAATTTACCAGTAGCCTTTTTTATTCAATAAACACACACTCTGTTTAAATTATGATTTTGTGATCTGTGATTTGCTGCATAATTTGCCTGTACCTCAAGCTTGTTAAAAGCACAGTTATGTACCCTTTGCTGTCAGAACTGATTTTGTACCTTTAAACTAAAACAAAGGTCCACAGTTGTCACCTTAAGGACCATATTCTGTACCTTACAGGGTACTTTCGTGGCAAATATACCTTTAGGTACAAAAACAATACCCCTATTTTTCTGTGTGTGGTTACTTAATTTTCTCAAGGCAACGGGTTTCCTCAATTTAATTAAGTAGACAGAACTCAGATTAACTTGTTAGTTTTAAGTTAAGTAGATTCACACTCTTAAGTAATCGCAATTTAATGAATTTAAGTTAGTCCAACTTAAAATAAAAGGTGAACACAACACATTTTCTTTTGTTTATTTGTTAATGTAACTCAGAATTGTCAAGTTCACTTAACTTTTTTTTTCTTTTAATTATGCATGAATTTCCTTTACTTAGTAATTTTAAGGCAATGGGTTTGCTCAGTTTTATTAAGTAAAGTCAACTGATCACTTTTTACAGTGTATTCAGGTGGTACTAGATCCTTCTAAAGGAATTACTAATTTTTTTGGATCAGTATTCTAAAGTGAAGATTGTGATAACTTCCTAGTAATTATTGAAGACATTGTAAACTTTTGAGGGTTTTGTAAGGTTTTGGTTAGTAATTCATTTAGCTAGATTTGGTAACACTTAAATCATTACTAGTGGGTTACCATGATCTTCACTTTAGAATACTTAATTAGTAATTTCTTAGTAGTATTAGTATTTTCTTCAGTAGAGTGTAGTAACACATGAGTCATTACTATCCAAAACCTTACATGTATTCAAAAGCTTACAATAATGTCCGTCAATATTAGGGAGTCATGATGCTTTTCACTTTAGAATACTGATCCAAGCAATTAGTAGTTCCTTTAGAAGGATTTGGTAATTCTTGAGTCATTATTAGTGGGTTACCATGATCTTCATTTTAGAATTAATTACACATTATGCATAATTCACATTAATTATGAACCTGTATACAATATTCTTAGTAGTTCTCCAGGATATATATATATATATATATATATATATATATATATATATATATATATATATATATTTTTTTTTTTTTTTTTTTAAAAAATGGTATTTATTGATTAGCTAATAGTGAACTACCATTTTTAGAGTGCTATTACACTGAACAAAATTATAAACGCAACGCTTTTGTTTTTGCCCCCATTTTTCATGAGCTGAACTCAAAGATCTAAGACTTTTTCTATGTACACAAAAGGCCTATTTCTCTCAAATATTGTTCACAAATCTGCCTAAATCTGTGTTAGTGAGCACTTCTCCTTTGCCAAGATGATCCGTCCACCTCACAGGTGTGGCATATCAAGATGCTGATTAGACAGCATGATTATTGCACAGGTGTGCCTTAGGCTGGCCACAATAAAAGGCCACTCTAAAATGTGCAGTTTTACTGTGGAATGTTGGTCCACTCCTCTTCAATGGCTGTGCGAAGTTGCTGGATATTGGCAGGAACTAGAACACGCTGTCGTATACACCGATCCAGAGCATCCCAAACATGCTCAATGGGTGACATGTCTGGTGAGTATGCTGGCCATGCAAGAACTGGGATGTTTTCAGCTTCCAGGAATTGTTTACAGATCCTTGCAACATGGGGCCGTGCATTATCATGCTGCAACATGAGGTGATGGTCGTGGATGAATGGCACAACAGTGGGCCTCAGGATCTCGTCACGTTCTCTCTGTGCATTCAAAATGCCATCAATAAAATGCACCTGTGTTCGTTGTCCATAACATATGCCTGCCCATACCATAACCCCACCGCCACCATGGGCCACTCGATCCACAACGTTGACATCAGCAAACCGCTCACCCACACGACGCCATACACGCTGTCTGCCATCTGCCCTGTACAGTGAAAACCGGGATTCATCCGTGAAGAGAACACCTCTCCAAAGTGCCAGACGCCATCGAATGTGAGCATTTGCCCACTCAAGTCGATTACGACGACGAACTGCAGTCAGGTCGAGACCCCGATGAGGATGACAAGCATGCAGATGAGCTTCCCTGAGACGGTTTCTGACAGTTTGTGCAGAAATTCTTTGGTTATGCAAACCGACTGTTGCAGCAGCTGTCCGGGTGGCTGGTCTCAGACGATCTTGGAGGTGAAAATGCTGGATGTGGAGGTCCTGGGCTGGTGTGGTTACACTTGGTCTGCGGTCGTGAGGCCGGTTGGATGTACTGCCAAATTCTCTGAAACGCCTTTGGAGATGGGTTATGGTAGAGAAATGAACATTCAATTCACGGGCAACAGCTCTGGTGGACATTCCTGCAGTCAGCATGCCAATTGCATGCTCCCTCAAAACTTGCGACATCTGTGGCATTGTGCTGTGCGATAAAACTGCACATTTTAGAGTGGCCTTTTATTGTGGCCAGCCTAAGGCACACCTGTGCAATAATCATGCTGTCTAATCAGCATCTTGATATACCACACCTGTGAGGTGGATGGATTATCTCGGCAAAGGAGAAGTGCTCACTAACACAGATTTAGATAGATTTGTGAAAAATATTTAAGAGAAATAGGCCTTTTGTGTACATAGAAAAAGTCTTAGATCATTGAGTTCAGCTCATGAAAAATGGGGGCAAAAACAAAAGTGGTGCATTTATAATTTGTTCAGTGTATTTCATTATTTTGTCATTCTTTACAGATAAAGAATGGCTCCTACATTGTCATACTGCTTTTAATCCTCTTCCATGAGACATAAAATGTAACTCATTTACGTTGGCAGACGTTTATTTCACAGATGTAAAAATATTTGCAAATCATTTAATCTATGAATATTTAATTCATAAATTCAATCAACTGATTTTATTGTAGGCTGTTTATGGTATTTTTTATTTATTTATTTTTTTCTTAAAACATTTGAACAAAAACATTATTTATACATTGTTCATGGAACATTCATCTAATATTTTTGTAATGTTACTACTTGTCTCAGAATGTTCAGAGAACATTCAAACGCAACAGTCCCATAATCTTTGAAAAATTATAAAATGTAATGTTCCCTTAACATTTGCATAACGAATAAAAAGATAATTTGTGTATTGTAAAAACTACATTGAAAAAAGTTATAATTTGTAATACAATTGTTATAATGTATAACATTTACTATGCTCACCTGCCACTGACAACCCCTGCCACACTTTGTGTCAGCTGACCAGTTACATAATTTGTGTTAATGATTTTACTGTAAAACTGAAAAGAAATGCATTATTTATTTACTGTAGTTTATTCATTTACGTCTAATTTAATAACAAAATTTCAAGTTCACTTGACGGCAACACCTGCTGGTGGAAGTCATACAACACATTCACAAACATCAGAAATGCAATCATCTTAACCTTGAGGCTTTGAGGCTCTATAGGTTTTGGCAGATTATTTTATGTTCATTTCATTCATGCAGAGAAATAAAATGAAGATTAATATAAAACACAGTAGTTGTAATACAATCAATATTAAATATATATATATATATATATATATATATATATATATATATATATTTGTGAGATTCTGTATATAAGTACATTAAGGTAATCTGATTCAGGCTCTCAATAGGTGTTACTGTTCATTAAATTACAATTACCTCTTAATTCTGTAGTGATTTGATTTTAGGGTTTTTAATGACAAAAAAATTTAATGAAAACACCCTGTGCTTCAGATGGCCAGTCTGCCCCTGTAATCAATTTTCAGCATATCAGGCATAAAAGTGTTATTATGTATTTATAGTGAATTACATATTTATATTGTAAACTGTATACAACTTTAATTCTGTATTTTGGACAAGGGTCTTCTTTCAGAAAAGACTATGGATCATGAGCTGCAATGTTTTCTTTATGTTGCTGCTGTTGTTGTTTACAGGTCTGTGGTTAAAAACGAAGCAATCCATTAAAGGAATAGGCCTAATTCACCTCAATATGATAACTCTGTCATCATCATGTAGGCTACTCACCCTTATTTTCCTGTTTCTTACTATGAAATTGCTTTGAAACAATCTGTGTTGTATAAAGCATTATACTATAATTGTGTCTGCTTCTGCTGAAATTATGAAATTGTGTGCAAAATGCTTTCGTTTGAAATATTCACAGCTTATATATACAACCATGTAGAATTTCAGCTTCCAGAAATGCAAGCCCTGAAAATACAATGCATTAAAAAGCAAGCACTGTTAATACAGTTCTTCTTCTTTTTTTTTCTAATTACAGATTTTCTCAATTGATTTCACACTTTTCTCCAATGTAATGTACTTGTTGTCAAACAATTAGACCATCCAAACACAAAATTATCTTAACCATCCAAACAGAAAATTATCTTAACCAAACAGTTCAACTTTACTGCAACATGAAGCACTGCAATTTTTTGTAGTAATGCATTTATTAAAAGTAAATATTAACATCAAATCTATAGGTTTGTTCTCTAATGATTATAAAACATAGTCAGCTGTAGATACACAAATACACTAATGAAAATACATGTTTATTGCAATTCTTCAACATGGAGTTTTGTTTTATACATATTGTGTATATCTAAACTAAATTAAAAAAATAATAATAATAGTTTTCCAACTCCTATCACCCATGTGGAAAAACTAATTGCCCCTTTAAATTTAAAATCAGTTTATGTCACCATTAGCAGCAAGAACTGCAAATAAACTTTTCTGATAACTACAGATCAGTCTTTTACAGCACAGTGGTGAATATATATATATATACATTTACATTTAGTCATTTAGCAGACACTTTTATCCAAAGCAACTTACAAATGAGGACAACAGAAGCAATCAAAACCAACAAAAGAGCAACAACATGCAAGTGCTATGACAAGTCTCGGTTAGCCTAACGCAGTACACATAGCAAGTTTTATTTTTTTATTTTATTTATTTATTTTTTTTTAAGAAAACAAGTAGATAGAATATAGAAAAAAGAAACCTAGTGTTTTTTTTGTTTTGTTTTTTTTTTTAAGAAACAAGTAGATAGAATAGAAAAAAAGAAAGCTAGTGTTAGTTTTTCAAGAAAAGCTAGCAATTAGAAAATAAATATGCAAATTGATAGAGGTCAAGTGTGTGTGTGTGTGTCTTTTTTAATACAGTTTTTCTCAGTCGCTTTGGTGCATTTCTCGAATCATCCTTAATATTTGCAAAGAAGTATGTGCATTTCTCAAAACAATTCGTACAAACAGCACCACACAATAGATTACTTGAAAAAGCCTGTAACTTACTCAAAATCTTTAGTTCATCTCTCAAAAGTAAGTATTTATGTCAATGAATGTATCAGTGCCATCAGAATGAAAGGTCCTTGTGTCATTGTTCACAAACAAGATAGTCAAAATGTTTAGTCATGTTGTCAATGTAACAGTGCACTGTTAGTATTACCTGATGTAAACTATGGCAACAGTTTGGATGACAGTTACTGTACTGAAATGCAGAAGGCTGCACTTCTTATGTATGCAATATATCCTTTCAAAAGTACAAAATTACAAATTACTGTATGTGGGATATTGATTGAAAAAAACTGTTTCGAAATATTTGAATTATTGAGGATATGGTCGATCTTCCAATATGTAGCTGCACCCTTCAGCCATTGTAAGGCCATGATTGACAACATGATCCACAATAGTGGCCCTTTTTTCATCTGATACGCACCTCTTCCTCTATTTTGCCTCTGTACACTTCCATGCATCCTTACTCTTCTTCCTCTCATCTGTTGACCCTGATCGTTTTCTGGATGTTCATCCATCGTCGGAATTTGTAACTTTTGTGTTGTCCTCTGTCTATATGCTTTCCAACTGAAGGTTAATGAGATGCACCTTTGAGCTATTTCAGAGAACTGTTATATAATTGGTTGATCTGTATTCTCTTCATTAGTGAAAGTCAAGATTCACTTGAACAATTCATGGCAAATTTACAAAAAGTCTAATAGAAATGTGTAGAAAATATGCTTGACAGTTTATGACAACTAGATCAACCATTTTGCATCTAATGACTTACACGATGAACTAATGATTAGATGTTTTGAAGATGTAGGAAACCACAGACAAATGTACATAATCAGTTGCATGAATGTACCAAAGCAATCACAACTTGATCGAAAGAATGAGAAACTGTTTTTATGATGTGCACAAGTGACTAAATGATGTGGAGGTTGAACAAGTAGTTTTGAAAATTTAATTTCTGATCTGAGAAATGCACCAAAGCGACTGAGAAAAACTGTAAAAAGAAGACAGATAGATAAAATAGATTTAGAATAGCGAGTGCTAGAGTTAGAGGGTCAAATAAAGATGGAAGAGATGTGTTTTTAGCCGTTTCTTGAATAAATCGCGCTATTCGCGCGTAGTTGGACGCTTGAACATTTTGAGTTTACTCGCTTCATTCGCGCGTGAAATTCACTTCACAACAGACGCAAATTCGCGTCATGGAGGGGCTTATATATAGCTCGTATTGAGTAAAGAGCGTTTTTTACAAGATTGTCCGACCTCCTCACTCACTTTCTTCCAAGCAAGATTCTTTTTTATTCCTGTTTCTATAAGAGTATGAAGATGTATCGTACAGCTCCGGGTATCCACATACAGCGACGATGATTTTGTCCTCCATTGTTGTTTCGGATTTCTGCCTCCGCTCGCTACGTCACTACTAGAGCAAGCTCCTGATTGGTTAACGCGGCGCGAATTTTCGCCAAAGTTCAGATTTTTCAACTCGCGCGTTTCGCGCGAATCACGCGTTACGCGCGTCAAACGCCCGAAACGCTCAATTCGCGCCGCGTCATTCGCGCCACCTCATTCGCGCGAATCGCGCCGCAGGATGTCTATTCGCGTCTTTGCATTGACTTAACATGTAAATCACTCGCGCTTAACGCTTCATTCGCGTCTGGTGTGAACGCACCTTAAGGATTCAGCTGCTCGGATTGAGTTGGGCAGGTCATTCCACCAGGTGGGAACAGTTAATGAAAAAGTCAGAGAAAGTGATTTTGTGCCTCTTTGGGATGAAGAATGCGTCATTCACTTGCAGAACGCAAGCTTCTAGAGGGCACATAGGTCTGAAGTACTGAATTTAGGTAAAGGGGTGCAGAGCCAGTGGTGGTTTTGTAGGCAAACATTAATGCCTTGAATTTTATGCCAGCAGCTATTGGTAGCCAGTGCAAATTGATGAACAGAGGTGTGACGTGCGTTCTTTTCCGCTCATTATAGATTGCAGTTTTTTTTTTTTTTTTTCAATTGCTAACAAGCATTGTTCAAAACTGAATCCACATTTTCAAAACTGTTCACACATTCAGCGATACAGAAGTCTATATGGACCAAACTGTGAATCATTTTTCATTGCTTTCAGACAAAATGCATGCAATGACCACATTTTTCAAAATCCACAAACACTTTTGTCATTCATACTCCACAACCTGCAAAACACTGTACATTTTCAGCACATTTTTCAGATGCTAACAGTCTGCTTCAAAACTGATAAAACCACATTCAAAACAGAACGATGGCAAACTGTCCATTTCTGCAGGAATTATATTGAAATATAAAATCTTAGCAGAATATTTATTATGAAATTGAATAATAATTATTCCAAACACAACTAAATGCAATTTCAGCTGAAAGCCAAGCCAAACGTCCTATTTTTAGTCTTCTTCTTCTTCTTCTTCTTCTTCTTCTTCTTCTTCTTCTTCTTCTTCTTCTTCTTCTTCTTCCTCCTCCTCCTCCTCCTCCTTCCTTCCTTCCTTCCTTCCTTCCTTCCTTTCTTGGTTATCTTTTGATACATGGATGGCTTTGGAATGATTTTGTTTGGAAACCTGGATCAGGGAAGACACACTGGTGGGGGAAAAAAAGAGTGGCAGAGAGAGGGAGGACTAGAACCCTCACAGTACTGAACATCCATCCATCTATTCCATACATTTTTCCTAGCACTTGTCCTATGTAGGGCCATGAGGCTGGAGACTTTCCTGGGTCATAAGCAAAAAAAAAAAAAAAAAAAAAAAACCCTGTACAGATGGCCAGTCCATCACACACATTCATATTCACACTCACTTACAGTCTCCAGTTCGCCTGTCCTGTATGTCTTTGGATTGTGGGAGAAACCCAGAGGAAACCTACATCAACATGGAGAGAACATACAAACTCAACACTCAAAGGTCTTCTGGGACTCCAATACTGCACATTTTTTTTGTATATATATATATATATATTGTGACGAGTCAGCTGCCTCCCCCCTTATTATCAGCAGCACCCCGTCCCTTAATCGCCGCCCTTCACCAGGCTCCCAACGGGAGTGGGTGTGTGAGAGAGGAGGGGTGCTGAAACAGCCAGGTCGGGTGGCGTGTGATGAGGCGCACCTGAAGGGAATGGAGCCTCATCACTGCCGCTGTTAAATGCCGAGCGCGCCTCTCCTCGGGAGACCGGTCTCTTCTATGAAGGTATTTTTGGTGCAAAACAACTGAGCGTCCGTGACAGCGGAATTTGTAGTTGTAGAGAATAGCCACACATGTGTATCAGTAAATTTGAAGCCACAGACAAAAGCTGCAAACTTGTAGATTTTTTTCTCTCTCCCACAAACACAACACAACAGTTACACCTTCTCGAATCCTGCATTGCAGATACACAAATCCTATTCTACGAATCACAAATCAAGAAACTCGTACGCTCACGTTTTGCTACTATTGCTGCAGTGAATATGGTGCAAAACACATTCACACACCTGCATCAAAAATGTGAAGTCGTGGACGAATTTTGTACATCCGCAAATCAGTATGTGAATACTCGCAATGAGATTTGCACACTTGTAGAATGTTTTCTTACATATATATTTTTTTCTTGGATGCTTTTTCTAGCACAAACACAAGTGCATAACGACAACGGCTTGAATCTGCTGCTACGAGTCTCAAACGCTGTTTTTCACCTGCAAATGACAAGTTTCGCGCGCTCTCCCTTTTGCACCACATATCTGTGTGACAAATAGAGCAAAAGTGATTTGTGTATCTGTAGCAGGGTTGCCAGGTTTTCACAGCAAAACCCGCCCAATTGCTACTCAAAACTAGCGCAAAAGTAGCCCAATTGCTTTTCAGGGGGGATCCTCTGGTAAAAATCGTATTCGGGGGTAAAATACATTTTTTTTGGCGGGCTTCCCCTGGTAAAGTCGCATTCCAGGGGCTAAATATCACATTATTGGGGTCGCCTCAACCCGCGGACATGAAAAACATCCCACGAAAAGAGTGTTAAAGTAGCCCAATTACGCGGGAAAACCATGGACTTGGCAACACTGATCTGCAGAGGCAGCGCCGGCCACTCTTCAGAGATCAGAGGAGTTTGGCCAATCAGAAGAGCTATTCTGTATCCGGTTTTTGTTATTCTTTATAGTTCTTCGGTTTTTTAGGTTCAAGTTTGTGGATCTTATCGTCTGCAATGTCGAGGGTGTATTTTGGAGCCATCGTTACGGTGATTACATCAGCTGGTAAGTTAAGTTATAACGTCAGTTATCCGAAGTAAATTAATCAGGGAAGCATAATAATTCTACACTGCCTTTTTAATCGCACGTTATGTCAGACGTTAACGTTACATAACAGCGAGCTAACGTGGAAATAGTAAAGAAAAATGAGTTAAGACACCGCTGTTATGTACAACTTTTGTATTTTATTTTCAGGTTTTAGTCTATTGGTAATGCCACCTGCAACGGAGGTGTATTGGAGTCTTGTGATTGCATCGTAGATGTGGTAACAACAGGTGAGTAAGCTGCCTTCAACTACTATATTAGCCGAATTAGCCACTGGCCTCCTCTCCACTAACCCACTGAACAGGTTCTATAGGAACGGACTAGCAATACATAGGAAGTTTGGCTAACAAATATTATGAATGTTGTTTATTTTATTATAACCTGTAAGTTCTGTTATTGTATGGTAGGTTTTTTTTTTGTTTTGTTTTTTTTCTTACCATAAACTACAATAACACTAAAAACAGTGAAACAGTTGAACATTGAGTAGTATTTTCAATTACTGCTTTTTTTATTATTATTATTTTCTAGCTTGTGGTCTGGATCATGTCGTCTGCATTCCAGTTGGAGGCTTTTTTTTTGTGATTGCCATCATAACAGGGATAACATCAACTGGTAAGTTAGCTGAAGTAAACTAGTTAAAGGTTGTTGTTGTTTTTTTTTGTTTTTTGTTTTTTTAATTGTTATCCATTCCCTGGGAATCAACCCCATTATTTCAGCAATATAACACTAAGCTCACAATGTCAAATGCAGAAATGTTAATTTATGCGTTTATTACCTCAATGTTATATTATTGTAATGCTTTATTATAATGTTATATTCTGCACGTTTAATAAACAAATTCCAGATGGTCCAAAATACAGCAGCTAGAGTTCTTACTAGAACCAGGAAGTATGACCATATTAGCCCGGTTCTGTCAACACTGCACTGGCTCCCTACTAAACATTGTATAGATTTTAAGATCTTGTTAATTACTTATAAAGCCCTGAATGGTTTAGCTCCTCAGTATTTAAGTGAGCTCTTATCACATTATAGTCCTTCACGTCCGCTGCGTTCTCAAAACTCTGGCCATTTGATAATACCTAGAATATCAAAATCAACTGCGGGTGGCAGATCCTTTTCATATTTAGCGCCCAAACTCTGGAACAATCTACCTAACACTTCGGGAGGCAGACACACTCTGTCAGTTTAAATCTAGATTAAAGACACAACTCTTTAACCTGGCTTACGCATACCACACTAACACATATCTATAATTCAAATCCGTTAATGGATTGTTAGGCTGCATTAATTAAGTCAACCGGAACCGGGAACACTTCCCAAAACACCCAATGTACTTGTTACATCGTTAGAAGAATGGCATCTACGCTAATATTAGTCTGTTTATTTCTTATTCCGAGGTCACTGTAGCCACCAGATCCAGTCCGTACCCAGATCAGATGGTCACTGCAGTCACCTGGATCCAGTTCGTACCCAGATCAGATGGTCACTGCAGTCACCCGGATCCAGTCCGTACCCAGATCAGATGGTGGATCAGCACCTAGAGATGACCTCTACAGCCCTGAACATCAGCGGAGACCAGGACAACTAAATGAGCCCCAGAGACAGATCCCCAGTGAAGACCTTGTCTCCTAGACGGCAATCGGGACAGGATCACGGGAACCAGATGAGTCCTCTACACAATATGACTCTGCTGCAGAATGGAACAACCTGCTGGTTCATCTGGCCAGAGGAGAACGACACACTATCTCGACACACTATTTCCCTGTTTAATACTGTAAAGCTGCTTTGACACAATCTGCATTTTAAAAAGCGCTATATAAAATAGTGGTGACTTGACTTTGATCTACTGTTTGATCTACAGGAATGCGTTATAAGGAATGTAAAGAAAGTGAAAGTGATGTGACGTGGCCAAGTATGGTTACCCATACTCGGAATTAGTGCTCTGCATTTAACCCATCCTAAGTGCACACACACAGCAGTGAACACACACCCGGAGCAGTGGGCAGCCCAAGGGCACCTCAGTCGTGGTATTGAGGGTGGAGAGAGCGGTGTACATTCACTCCCCCCACCTACAATTCCTGCCGGACCTGAGACTCGAACTCCAGCTGGTTATGAACTTTAGGTTACGAGTCCAACTCTCTAACCATTAGGCCACGATTTCCCCATTAAGTCGTGACCATATTAGATCCGGGAGACTGCAGTGACCATCTGATCTGGATACGGACTGGATCTGGTGGCTACGGTGACCTCGGAATAAGCAATAAACAGACTAATATTAGTATTATAAGTCGTGACCATATATATAATACTTATTAAGTATTGTAAGTTTAATGATTTGTGATGGATTATCAACTAATTATGCACCTTCCTTGTAGGTGCATTCAGACAGTATAGTGTTTTTATTCATCTCAAATTGCATACAGCACAAAGTCTGGCAGTTAGGGCAAATTCTGTTAACACGTTTAAAATATATATATATTTTTCTTGTGCTTGCAGGTTCATTCCGAGAATCAACCCTGGTGGCACACCATTCAGAGTCACAGATCAGATGGAATTCTGGAAAGAGGGTGCAAAGAAAAAGCATCAGCCTGAATCCCCTCATGGTGTTTCTCATCAGAGAGCTTGTCAACTTTGCCAAAATTACTGAAATTTATCAACACCACAAACTCATTTTTACTGTATTTTATTTCTGTGAAGTCTGTTTTGCCATGCTGCAGATGCAAAGTCCCCAGGGGACTGTGGTGATGCCCTTTTTCAGCTAGCACATGCTAGAGATGAAGATTTGTCATTTGTATTTTTAAAAAGAACATGTTCAACAATTAAAAAGAATATTATAAAGACAAATGCTAATGAGTTATTGTGATCTTTATGGGGTTGGGGTATTATAAAATAATAATAAAAACGCTTGCGAGCATCTTCCGGAGCGGACAGCAGCAAATACCAATAAAGGTACATTTTCTTTGTATTTTTGAATTCACTCACTGTTATACTGTACATTTGTTTATAATTTAAATATATTAACAAATATATTTAATCGTCTTGTATATGAAACTCTCATAATCTATTTAATTGACGGGTTTATCTTTTATGAAGCCTTTGTGAGTTGAAGCAGGGATGGGCAAACTTGGTACTGGAGGCTCACTGTCCTGCAGTGTTTAGCTTGAACCCTAATCAAACACACCTCTACCAGCTAAATTAATTAGGACTACTAGAAGGCTACAGGTAGGTGAGTTTTATCAGGGTTGGAGCTAAACTCATTTAATATTTAAACTATAAACAAATATACTGTACAGTATAACGGTGAGTGATTTCAGAAAAAGAAAGAAAAAACACCTTTATTGGCTGCTGCTCTCCGCTCCGGAAGATACGCACGGCTCGCGAAAGTTTTTTTTTCCTCCCTGCTGATATGCGCCCAAACTAGCTCTTCTGATTGGCCAAACTCCTCTGATCTCTGAAGAGTGGCCGCCGCTGCCTCTACAGATCAGTGTTGCCAAGTCCGCGGTTTTCCCGCGGAATTGGGCTTCTTTAACACTCTTTCCGCGGGATGTTTTTCATGTCCGCGGGTTGAGGCGACCCCAATAATGTGATATTTAGCCCCTGGAATGCGACTTTACCAGGGGAAGCCCGCCAAAAAAATTGTATTTTACCCCCGAATACGATTTTTACCAGAGGATCCCCCCTGAAAAGCAATTGGGCTACTTTTGCGCTAGTTTTGAGTAGCAATTGGGCGGGTTTTTCTGTGAAAACCTGCCAACCCTGCTACAGATGCACAAATCACTTTTGCTCTATTTGTCACACAGATATGTGGTGCAAAAGGGAGAGCGCGCGAAACTTGTCATTTGCAGGTGAAAAACAGCGTTTGAGACTCGTAGCAGCAGATTCAAGCCGTTGTCGTTATGCACTTGTGTTTGTGCTAGAAAAAGCATCCAAGAAAAAAATATATATGTAAGAAAACATTCTACAAGTGTGCAAATCTCATTGCGAGTATTCACATACTGATTTGCGGATGTACAAAATTCGTCCACGACTTCACATTTTTGATGCAGGTGTGTGAATGTGTTTTGCACCATATTCACTGCAGCAATAGTAGCAAAACGTGAGCGTACGAGTTTCTTGATTTGTGATTCGTAGAATAGGATTTGTGTATCTGCAATGCAGGATTCGAGAAGGTGTAACTGTTGTGTTGTGTTTGTGGGAGAGAGAAAAAAATCTACAAGTTTGCAGCTTTTGTCTGTGGCTTCAAATTTACTGATACACATGTGTGGCTATTCTCTACAACTACAAATTCTGCTGTCACGGAAGCTCAGTTGTTTTGCACCAAAAATACCTTCATACTCTTCCCTGTGCTTGCACGCTGGTGTCCAGGAAGGGAGCGTAGAGGGATTCCCGGGCCGCCAGAGACGTGAGCCGCCGGAACCGCGGTCCGGAGAAAACCGCACCCGTAATACGGCCGTCGGGCCAGGATGCCGGGCCGACTAAGTCCCGTCGAGCGCCGTGGGCCAGAAAGGAGGAAGAAGCCGCTGGAGAAGCCGCCGCCCCTCGCGCCCCGGTCCTCAGAGGGGAGCGCGTGCGGCCGCCGGACTCCGCCCCTTACCTGGACCCTTCCTTCCAGAACACTGCCCCTCCTTCACGAACCTCACAGCACGACGAGGACACCAGATCCCCTGTTTATTTTGGACACTATTTTCCCGTTTGGACACTTTATTTTATTATTTGTGTTTAATAAATGCCTCTCCGAGGCCTGACGCCATACCCACTGTGTCTGTTGTTTGCTCCTCCCCCCACAATATATATATATATATATATATATATATATGGCCAAAAGTATTGGGTCACCCCCTTCTAATGAACAGGTTTGACTACTTTAGTAGCTTCCATGAGTACAAATCTTAACGTTTAAGCATATAATGATATTCTATGGAATTGCGTTCTTCTGATTTTAAACCAACAGTTTGGACAGGACCCTTTTCTATTCTAACATGACAATGCCTCTGTGTATAAGGCAAGGTTCAAAAAGAAATGATTGATTTAGTGTGGAAGAACTTGACTGGTCTGCAGAAAGCCAAGTCTTAATCCAAGCTGAAAACCTCTGGTGTGACTTTAAATGCAGATCTTGAGCCAAAAACAATGACTTGTACATATGGGTTCAGTCATTTTAGACACCTCCAAAACTGTTGCAACAGAGATGGAAATACAATTTTTAAATACATGCATTATGTTTCCATCTTTGTTGCCACAGTTTTGGAAGTGCCTTTTTCTGTTCTAAAGAAGGGGGTGTCCCAATACGTTTGTCCATATAGTGTATGTACAAGTCATTGGTGTTTGGTAAAGAGTTTTTGGCTCAAGGTCTGCATTTAAAGTCACACAAGAGGTGTTCAGCTTGGATTAGGACTTGGCTTTCTGCAGACCAGTCAAGTTCTTCCACACTGACTAAATCAATCATTTCTTTTTGAACCTTGCCTTATACACAGAGGCATTGTCATGTTAGAATAGGAAAGGGTCCTGTCCAAACTGTTGCTTTAAAATTAGAAGAACGCAATTCCCTAGAATATCATTAATTACTAAAGAAGTCAAACCTGTTCATTAGAAGGGGGTGATCCAATACTTTTGGCAATATATATATATATATATATTTTTTTTTTCTTAAAAAAATATGTATTTATGTCTTTTTTTATTTTTCACAAGTAAATGTTGATGGGTTTTGTTTTTGGTATATAAAGAAATAGGGTGAAAATGCTGCTTTTCACATTAATTCTTTGTGCTGTAATACGGTTATTAAAATGAAAAGATGTTATTCTTATCCAATAATTAAATACTTATGTGATAAATGATACAAACTTCAAAGATAAAATTTCATAAATTGTGTAATGATCCCTGTTTTTAGTGTTTTTTTTTTTAATCAGTGTGTTATGAAATGTATGTTTTTTGAATGAGAATTGTTCCCAGTGTTATTTTGAGACCTATATGAAGTGTTTTGTTGGTCTGAGTGAGTTTTAGAGGTGAGATCAACGGTTTGGCTAAGATTCGTGTTGGTAATGCAGACTGTATGAACAGTTTTGAAAATGTGGTTTCAGTATTGGACAATGCTTGTTAGCAACTTTAAAAAAAAAAAAAAAAAGTAATCTTGCAGCAGAATTTTGGATTAATTGTAGAGGTTTGATGGAATTGGCTGGAAGACTTGCCAAGCGAGCATTGCAATAGTCAAGTCTGGACAGAACAAGAGCTTGAACAAGGAGTTGTGTTGCATGTTCCAAAAGAAAGGGCCTGATCTTCCTAATATTGTATAAAGCAAATCTGCAGGACCGGGCAGTTTTAGTAATGTGACCTGAGAAATTCATACATATACAGTGGGTACGGAAAGTATTCAGACCCCCTTAAATTTTTCACTCTTTGTTATATTGCAGCCATTTGCTAAAATCATTTAAGTTCATTTTTTTTTTCCTCAATGTACACACAGCACCCCATATTGACAGAAAAACACAGAATTGTTGACATTTTTGCAGATTTATTAAAAAAGGAAAAACGGAAATATCACATGGTCCTAAGTATTCAGACCCTTTGCTCAGTATTTAGTAGAAGCACCCTTTTGATCTAATACAGCCATGAGTCTTTTTGGGAAAGATGCAACAAGTTTTTCACACCTGGATTTGGGGATCCTCTGCCATTCCTCCTTGCAGATCCTCTCCAGTTCTGTCAGGTTGGATGGTAAACGTTGGTGGACAGCCATTTTTAGGTCTCTCCAGAGATGCTCAATTGGGTTTAAGTCAGGGCTCTGGCTGGGCCATTCAAGAACAGTCACGGAGTTGTGAAGCCACTCCTTCGTTATTTTAGCTGTGTGCTTAGGGTCATTGTCTTGTTGGAAGGTAAACCTTCGGCCCAGTCTGAGGTCCTGAGCACTCTGGAGAAGGTTTTCGTCCAGGATATCCCTGTACTTGGCCGCATTCATCTTTCCCTCAATTGCAACCAGTCGTCCTGTCCCTGCAGCTGAAAAACACCCCCACAGCATGATGCTGCCACCATCATGCTTCACTGTTGGGACTGTATTGGACAGGTGATGAGCAGTGCCTGATTTTCTCCACACATACCGCTTAGAATTAAGGCCAAAAAGTTCTATCTTGGTCTCATCAGACCAGAGAATCTTATTTCTCACCATCTTGGAGTCCTTCATGCGTCTTGCACTGAGGAGAGGCTTCCGTCGGGCCACTCTGCCATAAAGCCCCGACTGGTGGAGGGCTGCAGTGATGGTTGACTTTCTACAACTTTCTCCCATCTCCCGACTGCATCTCTGGAGCTCAGCCACAGTGATCTTTGGGTTCTTCTTTACCTCTCTCACCAAGGCTCTTCTCCCCCGATAGCTCAGTTTGGCCGGACGGCCAGCTCTAGGAAGGGTTCTGGTCGTCCCAAACGTCTTCCATTTAAGGATTATGGAGGCCACTGTGCTCTTAGGAACCTTAAGTGCAGCAGAAATTTTTTTGTAACCTTGGCCAGATCTGTGCCTTGCCACAATTCTGTCTCTGAGCTCTTCAGGCAGTTCCTTTGACCTTATGATTCTCATTTGCTCTGACATGCACTGTGAGCTGTAAGGTCTTATTTAGACAGATGTGTGGCTTTCCTAATCAAGTCCAATCAGTATAATCAAACACAGCTGGACTCAAATGAAGGCGTAGAACCATCTCAAGGATGATCAGAATAAATGGACAGCACCTGAGTTAAATATATGAGTGTCACAGCAAAGGGTCTGAATACTTAGGACCATGTGATATTTCAGTTTTTCTTTTTTAATAAATCTGCAAAAATTTCAACAATTCTGTGTTTTTCTGTCAATATGGGGTGCTGTGTGTACATTAATGAGGAAAAAAATGAACATAAATGATTTTAGGAAATGGCTGCAATATAACAAAGAGTGAAAAATTTAAGGGGGTCTGAATACTTTCCGTACCCACTGTATATATATATATATATATATATATATATATATATATATATATATATATATATATATATGTGTGTGTGTGTGTGTGTGTGTGTGTATAAAAATGCACACACATACGCACGTATATACGCATGGTGTATACATGAATTATCCTGAATTGATCTTGGCTTTCATTTACATCTGGAAGAGAATGTCATTGCATTTTATCTACACTAAATATTTGCTGCACTTGCATCATAGGAGAAAAGGTTTAAGAAGGTTGAATCCATGCTTGAAAAGCTCATGTCTCAACATCTCCACAGGCCTCTTCCTTTCTGGCTTGTGATGTTGTTCTGAACCACCAAGTCAACAATGCTGCTGTTCCATTCAAAATAATTTTGATTGCCCACCTGAATGATCTCAAACTTAAATTCTGAAAAAAAATGTTTGGACATTTACAGTAAATAACTGAAGTTGTCCCAGGAGGACTAAAATCTGTACTATCAACAATCATAGCACAACACATTATAAGTCTACTCCCAGCTTCTCTAAAGGAGAGGCCATGATTTTTTACACGGTCAATTAGGGTAATTCTGATTTCATCTGAAATTCATCCGGACCTTCTACCTCTCCTTTCACCCCTTCCACCCTGTTGTCCACTTCCTCTCTGTCCATGTCTTCTTACAGTTTCTCCTCTTGCTCTTCACACTACACCAATGCCCTCCTCTCTACACATCTCTTCTCCTTCTCCTCTCCTCTTTTCTCACATCCTCCTCTCTGTTCATCTCTTTCTACCTGTTACACTCTTCTTCTTCTTCTTCTTCTTCTTCTTCTTCTCTTTCATCACACCCCTTTCTCTACCCACTCCACCACCTTATAGACTTACACCTCTTTTTTGTGATCAAATGTTTGTGATTTGTGTAAAACATTTATTTATTTATTTTTATTTATTTATTTTTTATTTATATTTTTTTCAGATGTTCTAAAGTATTGGTTGGTTGTATTAACTATTGTGAAAACATTTGAGAGTCGTGTGCACATTATTTTGAGAAAATTATTTGCATGACGTGTAATTTATATGAAATGACTGAAAACGTACAATCTGTTTAGGACAGGGGTGCCCAACCCTGTTCCTGGAGATCTACGTTTCTGCAGAGTTCAGTTCCAACCCTGATCAAACACACCTGTCTGTAATTATCAAGTGCTCCTTCAGATCCTAATTAGTTGGCTAGGTTGTGTTTGATCAGGGTTGGAGCTGAACTCTGCAGGAATGTAGATCTCCAGGAACAGGTTTGGGCACCCCTGGTTTAGGACAATTATAAAGTGTTCAGATCACTTTGTTTACTGTTTTGAGAACAGTGACCTGAGTTTGGAGAAATGTGTCAAATCAACTGAGGAAAAACTGCAACGCAATTCAACATGCTTTTTAAACACATTTGAATCGGTTGAGTAAATGATTCAGTGACCCATTCATAAAGACATTTAAAGGCACAGCATTTTGGTTAAGAATTTTGCTATGATAACCCCTACAAATACACTAAATGTTTTAAAAGAGACAGACATATAGATGTTTGTGAAAGATGTTTTCTTTGTTTTGGAGGAATGAACATTGTTAAATTATACCATATTTGTTGCATCAAAATTTGTTAATACTATACTATAGGTTAGGGGTGGATAATTTTATCAGTTGTTTATTATTCATGCAACAATAAATATTATTGTTTAGTTTTCATTAATAACCATTGGTATATAGATGATAATTTTGTCTAGTGCTCTCACGGTTTTTAACATGACTTTGTGAAAATTTAACTACTATACTGAATGAAATATCATAGAGTTTCCCTTCAGGAACTCGAGCTGCGTCGGAGAACGCTATGGGAACGCCTTCAGCGTGACCACGCTCTGAATCACATGTGTAATCAGTCCAATGGATGTGAAGACGTCATGGGCGGGGTGACGTAGCAAACAGGAAGCATAAAAGCACGTGCGGTGAAACCGGCGTCAGCTTTCTGTCATTCAGCAAGTGCTCTGTGTGTGTCACTCTTATTTGGTGTTGTCTGTCCATTATCACTCTTTATTTTACCAATTCGAGTGAAGACAAACATAGGAGAGAGCGGGCAGCATCTCAGGCTGTGTGTTCTTCCCTGCCCGTGCTATATTACGGGTGGGGATACACACAGTTTGTGTGTTGTCTGCTTGGGAGCAAAACATGCAGAGTCAGCTCTTGAGGGAGCTGACTGCCTGCATTGCGAGCATTTGTCACTGCGTATGCTTTACTCTCAGAGGGCTCTCTTTGACGAGGGAGCCTTCACCAGCGTTCCTCGCGGTGCCGGCCCTGCTTTCGCCGAGGCAGAGTGGTGGCTGTGCTCGTGAGAATCGCAGATGGATTTGGTGGAGGGAATGGAGATGGGTGATCCCCTATCTTCTTCCTTTCCCACCAGATCCAGCGCCCGCTCTCTGGGTTCGGAAGCCCGCCTGCGGTTTCTTCCCCCCGGAGAGAGGGCTTGACGCTTCGCCTGTCTTCCTCCGAGGAGGTAGACGTGGAGGATGTCGATGCGCTTTCGAAAAGCATTTACACAAGCATATTGTTTGCACAAGCATAATGTTTGCACAAGCTTATTGTGAATGAATTCATTATGAGTAGCATTTCTGGGGAGCGGAGCTCAAGCAGTCAGCTCTTGAGGGGGCTGATTGCGCTTCTCCCCACTGCAAACACTCTGATCCCGCCGGCCACACTTAGAGCAGTGTTTCCGTGCCTGCGATCTCGCGGTTCTGGTCCTGCTGCTGCACGGCGGCGATTGGGATCGCAGGGATTGCACATGGATCTGGCGGACGGGTTGGAGATGGCTCGCCCTTTCTCCACCTGCATTCCCCATATCTAGCGAGCTCTCTTGGGTTTAGGAAGCCCGCTGCTGCAGCTATCTTTCTCCGACATGTGCATTACGGTCATTCAAAGCAATGCTTTGTATTGAATCTTTTCACAACCAGACCGTGTTCACTTGTCTGGTTGTTTGGCTGCGTTTAATTATGAGGAATTAAATGGTGTATATCATAATATATATATATATATATATATATATATGTGTGTGTTCTTATGACTTACTACGCTTAGTAGGGCTGGAGATGGGCCCCCTTTCTCTTCCCTCACTCTCTATACAGCGAGTGCTTGAGATGAAATTCTCAAGTAGGGAGCATGGTGCTCCCTCTTCCTCCGAGGAGGTTGAGGTGGCAGTAGGGGCTGCTGGGCGGGAGCAGCCCCAACCGTGTTCCAGCTCCTCATTCAGGGAGTGTCACTTCTTGTACTCCCCAGAATGTTGGAGTCAGAGTGGTGCTCCCGGGCCGAAGGCTTCTAGCAGAAGGCGGGTCTGCGGACCATCATTCTCACTGGATACGGCCAGAACATCCAGACGCCTATGACCCAGGACATCCGAAGACCAGCCACTTCTGGGGAAGAGTGGTGTACACCGTATCACACGGTGCCTGTCTCTCCTCAGTGCCCTCAGGAGATCGATCTGCCAACCCTGCCACCTACGGTGCTTCAGGGTACAGCGGTCTCCGGAGAGCGCTTCTCTCAGTCACCGCCCGGAAAGGTAGCGGTACTAAGAGGCTCGCTACCTCTACGGAGGTCTCTAGAGCAGCTAGTTTGGCTGTCCCCTGCTGGTTCGCCCGCTTCAGGGCACAGAGCTAGCCGCTCTGGTTACACCAGAGGCCAGTCTCAAGAGACTGGTTCCCTTAGGAGTCACCTGGCGGTGTGGGAGCCCCTGCCAAGCGTGTCTCGTTGGGTCCTGCCTAGCAGGCTCTCGTTCTACCAGTCTAGTCTTCCTGGGAGATGACGTGGGTCTGAGGACCGTCGTTTCAATAAGAGACTTCAGCCCAAGAGAGTCCTGACGCTCATGGCTCAGGATTATGGAGGGCAGGCCCCTCTGTGGAAGAGCGGTGTACACCGCATTACACGGTGCCCGTTTCTCCTCAGTGCCCTCAGGAGATCGGTCGGGCCAACCCTGCCGGTGTTACAGGGCGCAGCGGTCTCCGGCAAGCGCTTCTCTCAGTCACCACCCGGAAACGTAGTGGTACTAAGAGGCTCGCTACCTCCACGGAGGTCTTTAGAGCAGCTAGTTCGGCCGTCCCCTGCCGATTTGCCACTTCAGGGCACAGAGCTAGCCGCTCTGATTACATCAGAGGTCAGTCTCGAGAGACTGATTCCCCTAATAGACTATTTGGCAGCGTGAAAACTACTGCCAAATGTGTCTCAGTGGGTCCTGAACACTGTAGAGAGGCTACAGAACCTAGTTCGATTCTCCTTCGCCTCGTTTCAACGGGGTCATTCCTACTCCGGTGGGCCCCAAGCAGGCTCTGGTAATGGAACAAGAAGTAGACACTCTCTTGAGGAAGGAGGCCATCAAGGTGGTCCCTCTTCACGTAAGAGAGTCCGGGTTCTACAGCCGGTACTTCATCGTTCCAAGAAGGATGGAGGGCTGCCATCCTTCCCTATCATAGGAAGTCCCTGAGGTTTGCTTTGGGGGCAAAGCTTACCAATACCGGGCTCTTCCTTTCTGGCCTTGCACTCTTACCCCACACTTTCACGAAGTGTGTGGATGCTGCTCTGGCTCACTCGTGATTCCAGGGCATCCGCATACTCAACCACATCGATGATTGGTTGATATTAGGTCAATCAGAGCAGATTGTGGTTCGGCATCGAGATGTCATTCTCACTCACATGAAAGAGCTGGGGTTAAGACTTAATGCCGAAAAAAGTGTGCTTTCTCCAGTACAGAGAACCACTTATCTGGGTGTGGTGTGGGATTCGACCACAATGTAGGCATGTCTGTCCCCTGCTCGGATCGCGTCAATCCCCACGGCAGTCGTAAGAGTGAGAGAAGGCCGGTCGCTCACTGTCAGGCAGTTTCAAAGACTGCTGGGTCTTATGGCAGCTGCATCCAACATGATACCTCTTGGCCTGCTATACATGAGACCCCTACAGTGGTGGCTTGAGACCAAGGGGTTCTCCCCGAGGGGAAACCAGCTTTGCATGCTCAAGGTCACGCGGCGCTGCCTACGTGCCTTAGACATGTGGAGGAAACCTTGGTTCTTGTTTCAGGGCCTGGAGCTGGGAGCTCCTTGTCGCCACGTAACGCTAATGATGGACGCATCCCTCACCAGTTGGGGAGCGGTCATGAGTGGCCCCTCAGCCCGCGGTCTGTGGAACGGTCGCCATCTCACATGGCACATCTTCTGCCTGGAGATGCTGGCCATGTTTCTGGCATTGAAACACTTTCTCCCAGACCTAAGAGATCGCTATGTGTTGGTGCGCACCGACAACACAGCGGTGGTCTCTTACATCAACCACCAGGGAGGTCTGCGTTCGCGCCCCCTGTACAGGTTGGCGCACCAGATCCTTGTGTGGTCCCAGAACAAACTCCTCTCGCTGAGAACAGTTCCTCATTCCTGGGCATCTCAGTATGGGAGCTGACATCCTGTCGAGGCAGGGGCCGAGGCTCGGGGAATGGAGGCTTCCCCCCGAGGTGGTGAAGCATATATGGACAGTTTTTGGCCAGGCTCAGGTGGACCTGTTTGCGACTCGAGAGACATCGCACTGTCCCCTCTGGCTCTCTCTGACTCATCCAGCTCCACTGGGGCTGGTTGCCATGGTACAGACGTGGCTGAGGCTTCGTCTGTACGCCTTTCCTCCGATCGCTCTGCTCCCGGAAGTTCTGGAGAGATTGCACCAGGACGGGATCCGTCTGCTGCTGGTAGCCCCGTTCTGGCCGGGCCGAGTATGGTTCCCGTCAGGAGAGATCTCCTATCACAGGCGGAGGGTACGATATTTCACCCCTGCTCGGAGCTGTGGAAGCTGTGGGTGTGGCCTCTGAGGGGGCACAACTCATAGCTTCCGGTCTCTCAACCGAGGTTGTTGAGACCATTCTCCAATCCAGAGCTCCCTCAACGAGGAAACTGTACGCCTTGAAGTGGAAACTTTTCACTTCTTGGTGCAGAGACCGCTAGCTCGACTCAGTTAACTGCCTGGTTGGTACAGTTCTGGGGTTCCTGCAGGCCCGTTTCTCCGCAGGGTTGACCTACTCCACCCTAAAGGTCTACGTGGTGGCCATTGCAGCCTACCACGCCCCTCTCGGTGGCCAGCCAGTGGGCAAACACCCCCTATTTACACGTTTCCTCTGCGGTGCACTGAGGCTGAGGCCTCCGGCCAGAGAAGCTTATGCTAAGTGGTGGATCAGGATGCTATTCCATTACCTCGAGTCTTCTGATCTCCCCTCTCCTTTGGGGGTCAGTCAGTCCCAGGCCAATTTCTGGAGGTCAGTCCTCCAGAAATTGGCTTTTGGGACGGCAGGCCCCGCCTACTTTAGCCACTCCTGGCTCCCTTTCTCTTGCCTTAGTTGTGCTCTTCCACACTAGGCAGGGATTTGCAAGTCTGGTGGCATGGGCATCTCGTTCCCATAGCGTTTTCCGACACAGCTCGAGTTCTTGAAGAGGAACGTCTCAGGTTACGCATGTAACCATGGTTCCTCGAGGGAACGAGATGCTGCGTCTCAGGGCCATACTTCCGGCATCCCAGCCAGCGCTTGCTTCACTCCTAGAAGCTGATGCCGGTTTCACCGCACATGCTTTTATGCTTCCTGGTCGCTACGTCACCCCGCCCATGACGTCTTGCCCATCCATTGGACTGATTACACATGTGATTCAGAGCGTCGTCACGCTGAAGGCATTCCCATAGCGTTTTTCGACGCAGCGTCTTGTTCCCTCGGAGAACCATGGTTACATGCGTAACCTGAGACGTTCTTCATGGCTAGTGTTTGCATATTTCATTTCATTATGTAACCTACTTGTTCTACAGATCTGTGTAGCCTACTAGTGTAAAATGCTACTGTTTTTGACAGTGCTGATGACGCGTCTAACAGACAATATCAGGGTGTTTTTTTGTTTGTTTGTTTGTTTGTTTTTTTTTTTTTTTTTTTTTTTTTTGCGTTTGCCTTTTCGAATGTGGTATTCTGTCAGCAACAACCTGTCTGTGGGATTTTTTGATTACCGTCAGTTAAAGTGCCAGCGATGAAATGTTATAATGCCAGATATTGCTATAAAAACAAATAAATACCAAAAAATTATACTCTCACATGTACCATCCACAAAAGCTTCTTCAGCATTGGACCAACCTTAAGAGCTGACACAGCGACTTTGGCCATCTGAGGGAGAGAGATGTCAACCACATTCAGAAATATTACACTGACGAAATGACATCATTAAAAAGACATTTTCGAACGTAGTCTTTAACTACTGATAACCACTGGGCTACATATGTTGTCTCTAAGCATCACATGTCAAGAGGCCTATATGGACAATCAGTTTTGCACCACTTTCACACATTTCTTTCAACATAAAGGCCAATTCACAGTCACACCACACTGACAGATGCAGACCAACACCTACAGTCACCAGATTACATTTCTGAAGATTAGAGATTGCACTAACAACCAACATTTAAACGTTAAAAAAAAAAAAAAAAAAAAAAAAAAAAATTGCAAACATTAAATGGATTATGATCTTTCTTGGTAACATTTCAGGAGCGTCCAGTAAATAAACAAGCTTGACATTTTTACATTAGGCTCCTTTTACTCACAATAAAAATACAATTTGTACAAATCTAATCTACATTTATAGAGGTGCTACAGGCAGTAAAAGTGTAGTTCTATTTCATTTATTTTGTTACTTTAAAACATCATTTTTTTTTTTTTTTAAAGTAAAGATTATTCAACTAACCCTATTCTTAACCTCTTAAGACCCTGCGCTCTCATATGAGGACATTATATTTTAGTGAATTTCTCTGAGACTATACATGCCACAGTTTTAAGTCTGGACGTCCTGTACAGAGCACATTCAGGGCTTTTCAGAGATATCAAATGACTGGATGTTTCACCATGACCACTCTCTCTCCTTGGTCTTCAAATATGTCTGAAATTACTTTAGTGACACTCTTATGGAAATATGATAATATTTTGTAATTATCATTTAAATCTGTCTAATTTTTAAACTATGTGTCATAAATCAACATCACAGGAAAATGTTATGGGGTTTCAAATCAAAATATGACTTTCTGTTATGAAACAGGACGTTGATTTTATACATGTCCTCATATGAGGACACCGGGACTAAAACCATGTTTATTACGAATTTTGCGAGACATAACAAATGAATAGGGAAAGAAATTATATTTCAATATTCTATGAAATATTACATATTATTATGAAAATCTTGTCAATTATTAATCCCATTATTACACTTCTTTTTCCATTATGTTGCCTCCAAAAACACAATAATATGCAAATTAGATTTAGTTTATAGATACATTGTATATAATGAGAAAACCCGTTTATGGCAATTTTACACACATTTTGCATAAAGATAAGCGGTATATCGAATTATTCTGTTATAACATAGTTGAGAATCATCTTTATACAAAGTTTGGTAAAAAAAAAAAACTAAATAAATAAAAATTAAATAAAATCTTGAAAACTAAAAATGTATGGTGATTTAACCCATTTAAGCCCACTGGCAACTATAGTTGCCGCAGGTTATAGTTGTCATTTTCCTTTTATAAGTATTTTTCTAGATGTTATCCATGTTTCATGTCTCAATGACATGCAAGCAAAGAACCAAATAAAGGATTTCAAGAGAAAAGAAAAGGTATTCACTTCCTTCCTGTCATATGAGGCTGTCAACTTCCTATCCCTACTTCAGGGAAGCACGGCGAAGGCAAACCCTTCCAAAGAACAATAATTTTCATGTTACTAATAAATATTTTTTTAGTTGACACATATATATATATATATATATATATATATATATATGTATTAGTGCTGTCAAAGTTAACGCTTTAACGCAAATTCATTTTAACGGAACTAATTTTCTTAACACGCGATTAACGCAGCGCACATTTTCTGTTTGACCCGTGACAATGCCCGTAGTTGGAGAAATTGAGATGCACAGTGTTGCCAACTTAGCGACTTTGCAGACTCCTTTAGAGACTTTTCCGCCCCCTACTTCAGTCACTATTTCATATTCATTCCATTGTCTGACAACAGAAACATTAAAATATATCAGTGAAAACAGTTTTATTGAGAATTTAGCTGCATCAAAATACAGTATGTGGGCACTGAGAGGCAAACAAATCTAGAAATAAATAATAAATGTACATTTTGCATGTTCAGAAGAAGTGAGCTGCCCTGTCCTTTAAAAAAATGTAAACAGGTTTGTGTACGTAAATTGCTTAGTGCAAAGAAAGAGAAGTAATGGGAACCTGGAATTTCTTTTTTCATGTGTCTAATAGACATGAACGAGTTCTTTGAAAAACATCTATGACCTTTGAAACATGTCTAGTCTTCATGTTGACTATGGTTTCAATAATAATAAACATACATTTGCATAAAGCATCCATATTTGTCCATTCCCATGTTGATTAGAGTATTAAAAACTTGAAAAGTATTAATTTAAGGTACATTTAGAACAAATAAAAATGTGTGATTAAGTTGCGATTAATCACGAGTTAACTCATGACAATCATGCGATTAATCGTGATTAAATAATTTAATCGATTGACAGCCCTAACATATATATATAATATATATTAGGGGTGTCAACGTTAACGCGTTAACACATGTGATTAATCTAAAAATTTTAACGCGTTAATATTTTTTTAACGCAAATTAATCGTTTGATAATGTTTGACCCCAACTTCTTCCCGTCATCGCAGCGCAGAAGGTTGTCTATCAGTGTGTGATGAGGGCACAGTGAACCAGTGTTGCCAGGGTAACGGCACAAGTGGGCTATTTTGAAAATACAGTCGCGGGAAAAATTACAGAGCCGTGGGTTGCGGTTTTTTTGGGCTACTTTTATAATGTACCGTGGCCGCCCAAAGTGTATATAGACAAATGAAAATTAAAATAGATGCTTTTACTAATGTGTATTATAGTTGTAATGTATACCTGGCAACTTAAGAACAGAGAGGCGGTTGTAACATCAGAAACAACATGAGTTTCAGCCAGAGCACATGTTAAGGCTTTTACACAGCAGAAATAAACATGACAACAGCCACTATAGATTATATAAGATAATAAACACACGATTACGATAGGATATGGTTTGTATGTGATTTTTTTGAGATGAATGTGTACATCTATGCTAATTTGTGCAGCGATATAAAAGGCTATAAATAGCATATTTTAACAACAGTAAACGACCAAATTCCACATGTGATCGCAAAAGGAAGTTATTACAAACACTCGATGGTGGTTTGAAGTGAGTTCTGAGTAAAAGCGTACTATTAATCTCATAAATTTTCTTATGAAGTATGATGCTAATATTAGCTCTAATGCAGCTGCAGAACAGGTCCAATTCTTCTTCATAATGCATTTTGTCATAATACAACATGTAAGGTCGCAAGAAAATGTTTTGTTGTATTTATTTAGAAATACTTTTGAAAATAGTTGGGTAAATGTATACTTGGATTGAAGCGATGTGGCTTAGTAAACGTTTTATTGTCAGTATAAAGGCTAATAATGGCTGAATAAAAACAAAAGAATAATAAGGATTATGTCTCATACCTGGCGGAAGTGTGAAAGGTTCTGTTTCCTTAAACTAGTTTGTCATGCATTTCTTTATTTCAACACATTTACAGGTAAATCCTAGAATTTTAAATTTGCGATTAATCATGATTAATCACAGTCCAGGACTGTGATTAACGCGATTCAATTTTTTAATCGATTGACAGTACTAATATATATATATATATATATATATATATATATATATATATATATATATATATACATAATCATGAAGGTCTCTAGAATCATCCAAACAAAACAAATCTTACAAGAAATCTATAGTTTACTATACTATACTATAGTTGCCGGTGGGCAAATGACTTGTAAGTACATTTAACATATATCACGGGGAAATGGGGTATATACTGTTGCTAGCATCATGCTACTCATGTTACTTTCTTGTTAAAAACATGTTAGCATCATGCTAGAAACATGCAAACAACATGCTAATCATGTTAGTATGTGGCTAGCATCATGCTAATCACATTAACAGCTTGTTTAAAACGTTAACATCATGCTAGCAACATGCTAATCATGCTAATTTTGTTTCAAAATTTTTCTTGTGTTAACATTGTTAGCATAATGCTAACACAATTAACATGTTGTTAGAATGTTGTTAACATGATGCTAACACGATTTGGGTTACTATTAGTGCCTATATAGTTAGCATTATAGGTAGGGCAGAGTAGCGGGAAATGCCCCCTTGAGGACTGTTTTTTTTTTTTTTTTTTTTTTTTCTGTGAAACAAAAGTTAAATGCGTTGAGAAAAGTTGCCCCCCAGTCTGACAAAGCAATTTTCTTTAAACATTTAGCCTACAGCAAAACCAGAGTACAGGCAGTTTTAACTTAAAATTAAAAAAAGAATATAATCAATAATTATGAATTATACATTTATAATAGCCTATTTGAAACATTTGGTTAGCTGATGCTAACTGGCTACCTGATGCTAACTTGAGGTAATTTTTAAATATAAAGTCCAAATATTTTTATACTAGTTAGAATACATTTGGTGGAAAAACAAAGGATGTGATGTTCAGAACAGAATAACTACAGTAATTGCCCTGGGGGCGTTTTACCCTACAGACTATGTTTGAGAAAAAATTATGTCATTCTGAAAATATAATTACAATTTTATTAAATAACACATCTACAGGCCCTACTGTTCTCACTATGTTCCACCACTTTAAGATAAATGGATTTGTTGTTTGTTGGGTTTTCATATTCAAGAGATTATAAGATGTAGCTTTTTTGGGTTTGCATCGAATGTTCTTCCACTTTTATACATAATATATTTGTTTATGAATAAAGATTGGTCTTTTGAAAGCAGTTATTTTGAATTAGATTCCAAATGTTCTCCTCCTATTTAAATTTGACATTGAGGGGTACATACAACATATTTGCCCACCGGCAACTATAGTTGCTGCACATTCAAATACAATTTTCAAGAAAAAAAAAAAAAAAAAACCTGGGGAAAATAAATGCAGAGCAAGTTCACATAGGACTATATGCACAAAACCATTCAGAAAAATTTGGGCACAAATGGGTTAAAACATCAACTGTTTTTGCCTATGCATGTTCATTCATGTCTTTTTATTTATTTTTTTTTAAAGAAATTGAGTCCCGATGTCCTCTTCCGAGGACATAGCATAACTTATGAATGAAATATCATTTTTTATTTTTTATTTTTATTTTTTTTTTACATTATTTTTAATGCACTAAACAATGTAAAGACATGAAAATAACTATTTTTTCCTAAAACTTTTTTCTTGGGTCTTAAGAGGTTATTGAAACCACAGTCATAGCTCAGATATGAGAGCTGAGATCAAACTATCAGATAAACCAATAACCAGAAACCAGCAGTAGAAAAAAAAAAAAAGAGCAAGATACATAAATACAAATGAAATCAACCAAGATTGTAAACGTTCTTATGCCATCAGCACAGCACTGTAGAAATCTTGTGAATATATCTAGGTAAGACATAGTTGTTGTTTCTTCACTTGAAGTCATTAAATATGAACTGGCATGTAATACAGACTATAATGCAGGAATGATTTCAGTTTGATGATTCTGAATTGTACATTTACCTAACTTTATGAGATTTGTATATTTTGAAAGTTGCTCAGCATTTATTTATCACAGATACTAACTTTTCATTTTTCGCTTATACACGTACATATTTTCAGCTGGAGATCGCAAAGAAATTGAAGAGACTAAAATATGGAATGGTATTTGGAATCTTACCTATTTAAATGGAGGCTAGAAGCTGACCTGCTGGAGATAAAGGTCAGATTGTCCATCTTCACCATCATTAGTGTGTGTGCAGGTCTACCAGCTCTTGTTTGGTCTCCTCCTCAGTGATATTGTTGAGATTTTCTTGAGTCCCTACATACTGTTAAAAGAACTCTTAGATGAGACTGGGTCTTTGGATTGGACATTTATGGTTTTGCGGTCTTTATGGGGGATGTCAAGAGACTGTGGTATTCTCTTACACCAGCTGGTGGCGCTAGAGGGAATTCTCTCAGTAAAATATCCACTGTTTACTAAGTGTGTTTTCTCTTCACCATGTTTTATAATTTTCTACATTCTTGTGTTCCTCTGTATCTTTATTTGTTATATTATTTTGCGTTCTGAGTATAATATGCTTATTCCTCTTGTGTTGATTGCATCAGTGATCACATGGATAATATCTTGTGGAGCTTTATGTTCTGCTGATCGTCACTCACACACATCCAGGAAACCAGATCATCATATTTTAGTTGTTTTCATATTCACTCTGCTGGTGCTTTATCTGCCGGATATTTTACCATTTATTTACCATATTTCACTTTATTGGCATTTTTCTTTCTTCTTGAAGAATGTGAGATTGATTTCAGATCCTCTCCTGTGTGTGCTGGTCTGCAGACAGAATCTCAGAATTCAAACATCACAAAAACCTGAAGGGACTGGTTTAGTCACTTCCGCAATGTAAATCTAATATGTACACATAAAAAAATATAACTATATAAATGTTTCATATTTAATCTTTTTGCTTCGCTTTTAATTTTTATGGTTGACAATGTGTATTCTCTGTCAGTGTATTATGTTATCATATGTGAATCTCACCTTCATACTCATGCTGTTTTAATGATCATTGCATGCATAACTTACTGCTGATTCACAATAAATATTGTCATCCAGCTCAGAAATATTCAGTAATGTATATAATAGGAATCAATAATCATGAGGCTCAGTGGCAATTTGCATATAGGAAGAAATTATTGTGATTAATCTTGTCTGTTACTTTGGTTTGGAGACTTAAAAATATCCATATATTGGTATCTTGTAACGAATTATTGTCACTGTACAATTTTCTGCCAGGCAAATATTGGTGTGTAATAATAAAGACAAATTGTTTCTGGCTCTGGTCTCTATATGTGAGTGCTTTGATAAACTAATCTGCACTTCACTGCACACTGAACTTGCAAAAGGTACAAGATAACAGTGTTTTACATTTGTAATTGCAAACCGAGTATGAAGCTGATGACGTGCTTGCAATTTTGCAGGCTTGATCTGAAGATTAAGTAAATTAGTGAATAGTTTCACTGAGTTTGCCTTCAGTTCAACTTTTACTGTGTAAAAGTACTAGAAGTATAGCATCTCTCTCATACTAAAGAGAGATGTTGATGTGTTTAGTTTCCACAGTATCTACTAATGCAAAAAGGTGAATTTATTTTTTCATGGCTGAACACAAATGAAAAAAAAAAAAAAGAAAATCACAGATCAATTTACATATACAACATGTTTTGATCTTTTAAAACAGTTTGGAGACTGTAATATGTTGTTTTGTGTAAGATGCTCACTTATTTTAGATGATCCCTATTTGGATGGTCTGCTCTCTTATTGAGATCACATGACAAACCAAATGTTGCTCCTTTTATCAGCACAACATTATTACTATAGTATAACAATATTGTCATCTTGGTAACTTCTTACGTAGCTCATAATAGCTACTCTGTGGCTGGTCAAGCTAAATCCTCTCTCCATTCAGTGGTGGTCCTCCAGGTTTTTCAGGCCAAGCTCCTCCACAACATGGATGAATCTGGTCCAGATCCTGCAGCATTTAAGGAGCTGTGCAGCATAACTGACCATGCCCTGCACGCTACTAAATCAAAGGTCCGGGCAATGTAGAACCTGGTGGTCCTTGAACACCACCTCTGACACAGACAAGGCTGGTTATCTAAATTCCCCAGTCCCTAATATAGGCCTGTTTGGCTCTGTGTTGGAAGGCCTCACCAAATGCTTCACTGCAGCACAGAAGTTGCCTTCAAATCCCTTATTCAGGATATCCCTTATTCCCGCCTATATATCTGTGACAAGACGTCATGCACCAAAGGGTATAATTCTGTCTATGGGCCTATATATAGGTTCTGCCTTATTTGTATGTTTTATTAAAATTATGATATTTACACTTGAATGGGTTTTATTGAACAGAAATATTAAATAGTCTTCAGATTTTATCATTTATTTCAATGTGTACTTTTTTTTTTTTTTTTTTTTTTTTTGAAATTAGGTCATTATAAAACTGTAGGCATGTATACTGTATGAGTGCAGATATATGTGCATGATTGTGTTCGAGTGTGTGGTGGGAAGGTGTTTGTATTTGTGCTCGCATGTGTATGAATAGCCCACTACCCCCACCCCCCACACACTGCCCCACACACTGCCCCACACACACACTCTTACATTTTGTTTGTTACACTTCACATTTCTGTGCCTTCATGACATGACTTGTTGTTACTGAATGTTCTTATGTGTAACTTATATGTAACTCCCTCAAACTATAATATATTGACAAAAAATAAAGTGGCATGATTTTTCACTTGTTTAAAAGTAAAAACATGTAAAAAAAAAATAAATAAATACTTCATGATTTAATAACGCAAAGGGATAAAGAAAGATGGTGGCTTCAGGCCCAACCTTAATCCAAAGCAACTGAACTGAACTGTGCCCTGTGGAGAAAGCCATTCAGGATGTTACCCTGAAACAAATCCTCTCATATTTGCATATGAAAACATACTTTCATATCCAGATAACCCCACATCACAGACCATTTTGGCTTACTAGTATACTGTCCATCCATTCGGACTGGGCATAGATATGGCCCTCTCCGCCCTGAGATGGAAGGATCCTGAGTTATCTTGACAACTGGCTTGTTCTGGCCCAGTTGGAGCATGAGTTTTGTGCAACAGATCCCTGCTGCTCAGCCATTTGAAATTGCTGGGGCTCAGGATCAATGTGACCAAGAGTTCACTGTCTCCTAACCAGCAAATATCTTTCCTGAATGCAGTTCTCGATTCAGCTCTGAAAATTCAGCAGCTTGCTGTGTTGTTCAAGGTCAGGATCTTACTTCTTCTTCTTCTTTTTTTTCACTTCTGGCTTCACTATTGTTCGGACGCTCTTGCTTATTGTTCTGTGCTTTGCTCCCTATTTATGTACTTTTCTCAGATCTCTCTAAGATTTTAACTTCAGCAGATCAGCACAGTGCTCAAACAACACATTTTTTGGAAAAAGAAGACTCTTTGCCTCCCACTGCCAGCAGCTCAGATGGGAGAAAACAGCTGTCTACATTCAAACAGACGAGAGAAAATGCCTGTCGTGGAATCTACTTGCTGCATGAACTGCCACAGACTTCTACAAAGGATAGTGATTCTTGAAACAAAGTTATTTGCTGGACTTCCAAAACAGGCGGGACACACAGCAGACGGTAATCATGGACCCCCTCAGCATACAGCCGGTGATTCCTGTGTATCTCAACAGTTTATACCAAGTGTAGAGGAACAAGCCGAAACTGATCGACAGACTAATCGATGCCACAAACAGGGAGCGAGACCCAAAGGCACTCAAGACATCAGATTGTCACGAGTATCTCATATTGCTGCCGTAGCATCCTCTACCCCAGATACGGCTATGACAAGACTTGTAAACACTGGTATTCTACAGCCCCCTATACATCTTGAGAACAGATTTGAAGCATCAATGAATGTGGGTGAGGAATCCCCAAATGTGACTAAACATGGATCGTACCAGTCAGCAGCTAACATTCAAGGTCGAGCAGACAGCGGCATTCAGCTCAGAGCGCAGCCGAGCCCAGGACTCTGATAGTGGGTGACTCTACTATCAGAAACATCAGTAGCAGGACTACAACTACATGCTGCTTTCCTCAAGTAACCGTCTCTGATGTGAACAAGGAACTTCGGGAACAATCTGATGAAGCACAAGACTACAAATTGAATCATCATCCATGTGGGGAAGAATGATATTCGGAAAGAGCAGTCAGAACTCCTTAAGAAGGATTTCAGTGAACTCTTTGAAACACTTCAAAGACTTGAAGTTCAGTCGTTCATCAGTGGACCACTCCCAGCAAGGGGAACTAACATGTTTTCACCGCTGCTTGGGCTGAATACATGGCTACAAAGAACCTGCAGTATAAAAGGAGTCAACTTCATCGACAACTTCAATCTTTTCTGGGGCCAGAGACAACTGTTTAAACTGGATGGCCTCCACCCAAACAAACTTGGTGCAAGAGTGCTAAAGGACAATATCTATTTCTCCCTCCGTCATCCTTCAGTGGTGTGTGCCAATCCACTCGGCCTGGATGACACACACACCTGGACAGAATATGAGTGACCACAGGACTTCATATCAGCTTCAGAGTCATCATGTGGTTAACACATCCCACAAGGACATTGATAACGACACGCAGCCAAAACAAGCTCTCCTCACGGAGACTATCCCGTCTGAGCCCTCCCCACAGAGCTCATCACAAACAGATTGTGATGTACTACATCAGCTCCAAGACTCAGCACCCAAGGACGAATTTCTGGAAAACAGCCAGGGAAGCCAAGACAACATATCACAGTCACCGGAAACCGGACCGCTGCCACAACGCCAGGGCGCACACCCTCCTCCATCAGCTGTAGGTCAACCAAAAACAACTGAAAACAGCTCTCAGTGATATGTGTCGGGTCCCCGCTATATTAGCAGCAACATTCACAAATGTTTACAGAACAAGCGGGAACCCAGTGTGCCTGTAGCTTTCTCTATCTCTGTTTTATCACGTGATAAAAAGTCTAAGGCCTTCTCAAGCCGTACGGCTGACCCATCTAATCTGCGGCCTGTAATGCACTAATCTAAGATTGCTGTAGAGACAAAATGTAATTCCATCAAGTTAGCATTTTTAAACATTCGCTCCCTAAAAAATAAATAATTTCTGGTCAATGATTTAATAACCACAAACAACCTGGATTTTATGTTTCTAAATGAATCATGGCTAGAAGACAGCTGCAGTGCAACAGTCCTCAATGAAACAGCCCCTCCTAACTTTAATTTTACAAGTGTCTGGACCCACACACAATCGTGGACACACTCTAGATTTACTAATCAGTAGAGGTCTAGACATTTCATCTATTGTTCTTAAGGATATAGCACTATCTGATCACTTCTTTATTTTCTTTGATATATTGATCTCTGTTACCACTGAATCTAGATCACTGAATGAGATGCATTAACGAGAACACTAGTGTGCTATTTATGAAGGCTATATCTTTAACACCAAGCATTTCTGCAGACTCTGTTGATCTTCTCCTGGATTCATTTAACTCAAAAGTTAAGAATATTATTGATGATATTGCTCCGGTAAAGGCCAGCAAGAAGACTGGCAGACAAAAATCATCTTGGAGAAAATCAACAGCAGTTCAGAGAATGAAAAGACAATGCGGAAGAGCTGAGCGGATGTGGCGGAAGACGAAACTTGAAATTTACTATAGCATCTATAAAGACAGCCTTCATGCTTTCAATGTGGAACTAGCCACAGCTAGACAGACCTTCTTCTCAAACCTTATAAACAGTAACTTAAACAGCACTCACACTCTTTTTGCTACTGTTGAGAGACTAACAAACCCACCAAGTCATATTCCCAGTGAAATGCTCTCCGACAGCAAATGCAATGAGTTTGCTTCCTTCTTTTCTGAGAAGATCAATAATATCAGAAAGGAGATTTGCACATCTTCTAGTTATGCAGAGGTCACACAGATTCGACCGCAATTTCAAAAAGAAGTGACTGTCTGTTTTTGAAGCAATTGATAGCAAAATTTTGGAAGAAATAGTACAGCACCTTAAATCATCAACCTTCTATCTTGACACACTTCCCACATCTTTTTTTCAAAAGTGTGCTTAACTGTTTAGAAGCAGATCTCTTAGAAGTGGTGAACGCCTCACTTCTTTCTGGGACTTTTCCAAACTCCCTGAAAACTGCAGTTGCTAAGCCCCTTCTGAAAAAGCACAATCTTGATAACACCATGTTGAACAACTATAGACCAATATCAAATCGTCCTTTCATAGGTAAGATTATTGAAAAGGTAGTTTTTAATCAGCTGAACAACTACTTAAACTCAAATGGATACCTGGACAATTTTCAATCTGGTTTCCGAGCGCATCACACTACAGAGACAGGGCTTATTAAGAAAATAAATGATATTCGCTTCAATTCTGATTCTGGCAAAATATCAGTGCTGGTACTACTAGTTCTTAGTGCTGCATTTGATACTGTTGATCATAACATACTTCTAGAGAGACTGTAAAACTGGGTTGGGCTTTCTGGGATGGTACTCAAATGGTTCAGGTCATACTTAGAAGGGAGAGGTTATTATGTCAGTATAGGAGAGCATAAGTCTAAGTGGACGTCCATCATATGCGGAGTCCCACAAGGCTCAATTCTTGCACCACTCTTGTTTAGCCTGTACAGTATATGCTCCCACTAAGTCAAATAATGAGAAAGAACCAAATTGCATATCACAGCTATGCTGATGATACCCAGATTTACCTAGCCTTATCTCCAAATGACTATAGCTCTATTGACTCCCTCTGCCAATGCATTGAAGAAATTAACAGTTGGATGTGCCAGAAATTTCTACAGTTAAACAAGGAGAAAACTGAAGTCATTGCATTTGGAAACAAAGATGAAGTTCTCAAGGTGAATGCATACCTTGACTCTAGGGGTCAAACAACTAAAAATCAAGTCAAAAATTTTGGGGTGATTCTGGAGACAGACCTTAGTTTTAGTAGTCATGTCAAAGCAGTAACTAAATCAGCATACTATCATCTCAAAAACATTGCAAGAATTAGATGTTTTGTGTCCAGTCAAGACTTGGAGAAACTTGTTCATGCCTTTATCACCAGCAGGGTGGACTATTGTAATGGTCTCCTCACCGGCCTTCCAAAGAAGACCATTAGACAGCTGCAGCTCATCCAGAACGCTGCTGCCAGGATTCTGACTAGAACTAGAAAATCTGAGCGTATCACACCAGTCCTCAGTTTCTTACACTGGCTTCCAGTTACACTTAAGATTGATTTTAAAGTACTTTTACTCATTTATAAATCACTCAATGGCCTAAGACCTAAATACATTGCAGATATGCTCACAGAATATAAACCTAACAGACCACTCAGATCATTAGGATCGAGTCAGTTAGAAACACCAAGGGTTCACACAAAACAAGGGGAGTCCGCTTTTAGCTATTATGCCGCCCGCAGTTGGAGCCAGTTTCCAGATGAGATCAGAGGTGCTAAAACATTAGCCACATTTAAATCCAGACTCAAAACTCATCTGTTTAACTGTGCATTTGTTAAATGAGCACTGTGCTACGTCCAAACTGATTGCACTATGTATAATCATTTTCTATTCTTAACTGTTTTAAATTATTTTTAAATCAATTTTTATATCATTTTGTTTTTATTATTATTATTATTATTATTTATTAAATCCTTGTTTTTATTGTTGTGATAATGACTATTTCATGTCGTTTTATGTAAAGCACTTTGAATTACCACTGTGTATGAAATGTGCTATATAAATAAACTTGCCTTGCCTTGCCTTGCCTTGCCTTGCCTTCTCAAGATATTTCAGAGGCTACTGGGCCCAATGGCAGCTGCACCTTCAGTACTGCTGGGTCTGCTGCACGTTGCCCCTTCAATTCTGGCTGAAAGCCTGCATCACACGGTTGGCGTCTGGGATGCCTCAGTTTCAGGGAGTCAAGGCCCTGGCCCCTGGAAAGTACCAGTTGGGGATAGGTCTGGGGCTGGTCTCCAGAAGGAAAATAGTCACAACAAATGCCTCCAAGTTGGGTTGGGGAGCCCTAGGTGATCACCAACCAGTGTTTTGGGTCCTGGTCAATCTTCGAGCAGCACTTGCACATCAACTGCTTGGAAGTGATGGCAGTTTTCTGGCACTCTGAAGTAAGAGATCGGCACTCGCTCAATCTTCTTAATCACTTCCCGTTTATTTTACTTTTGTGGGGAAATGGGGAACGAAACGACGCATCAGGCCTAAAGCCGTTCATTAGTCCGTTTCGTATGGCCCACTGTAACCAAACAATAAGGGGTTAACCAACTTTCTCATACTTAAAGAAAACAAGAAAGATCAAAATCTTAATTTAAACCCAAGGGACACAAACTTTTTAGTCGATACATCCAATAAGCTTCTCTTGTAAAAGTTTTTCCTCTATGTTACCACCTCTTCTAGAAATTGTTACTTTTTCGATACTTACACAACTTAAATCCTTAATGTCATGATTACAATCATGAAAATGTCTTACTATTGGTGAATTCACATCATGTCTCATGATAGCAGATTTATGTTCACTAATGTGAATTTTTAACTGGTGACTAGTTTTTTTTTTTTTTTTGTTTTTTCTCATGTAAATAAGTGGACATGGATATTTCAACATGTAAATCACATTAAATGTAGAACAGGCAATTAGTGATTTAATAAAAACAGTGAATCACTAAATTGATTGTTTTAATTATCGATGAGCAAGCAGCACAATTTCTACAAGGAAAACACCCTTTTATGAATGTTTTAGTCTTGTCAGTATAAATATCAGATTTTACCAGTCTATTTGCTATATCATTTCATCTTTTGTTTTCTGCACTCAAAACGTTCCTGCCAGATCTAAGGGGGCACCACGTCCTGGTCTGTTTGGACAACATGACGGTGGTAGCCCACATAAAACAACAAAAAGGAAAATGAGGTCACACCCTTTGTACAAGCTGGTGAGGCAACTCCTCCTGTGGGCACAACGCAACCTTTGTTTGGCAAAGGCAGTGCATGTGCTGGACAGACTGAACCAGGGAATGGACTTGATATCCCGGAGTGTCTCCAGTGGTATGACGGAGTGTCTCCACCCCCAGACGGTTCAAATGGTATGGAGTGTCTTTTGGTGAACGGAGGTTGACTTCTTTGCCTCAGAAGAAAACTCTCATTGCCCAATGTTTTTGTCAAGCGAGAAGGATGTGCTAGCCCACGAGTGGCCCAGGTCGTGCCTGTACACCTTCCCCCAGTAGCTCTGCTCCCTCAAGTCATCAGACTTGTCCTTCTAGTGGCCCCATTCTGGCAGAACCAGTTGTGGTTCCCCAAGATGGTGCAGCTTCTGTCTGAATGATTTGGCACCCCCAGCCCAAGCTGCGGAGCCTACATCTTTGGCCTTTACGCGCTGTCTGCTAGATGCCTTTATGCCCTTAAATGGTCTGTCTTTTCCAGTGCGCAGTTTGGAACGAAGATCCCTAATCTTGTGACACTGCATCAGTCTTGTCCTTCCTACAGAAGCTTCTGGATAAGGGGAGTACCCCATCCATGCTCAAGGTCTGTGTGCCAGCTATCACTAACCATGCCCCTATTGTCGGCAATTCTGGTCCAGTCAGGGAGAGCAACAGTGTCCGACTGTGCAATGTGGCACGCCATCACAAGATTTTTTTGGTATGATATCAGAGCAAGTGAGATATTACTGCTATTTCTAGCTATTTCTAGCTGACATGCATTTTGAGGTGATCACTGGTTCTGAAAAGATTTTGCTCATCTCAAATGAGCCTAATAGGAAGAAGTGTGATGCGAAATATGCAATCGTCAATTGGTACGGTTATAGTGTCACTGTGTAATAGAGTGTGTTGCCAGTATTTTACTGCTGTGAATGACACTTAAAATTGTGCAACAATTACATATAAGCCTACTATTGTATACTATTGTTTACTTGTTTAACTCTTTCCCTGCCAGCATTTCTTTCACCTGCCATTTTTGATCATTTTCAAAAAATGGAAGAAGTGTTTAATATTAATAATTATGTTTTAAGTAAAGATTATTTATGATTCTTACTGAAACCACAGTCAGAGATCAGATATGAGAGCTGAGATCAAACCACCACATAAACCAACAACCAGAAAAAAGTGGTTAGAGAGAGAGAGAGGGAGACAGAGACAGAGACAGAGACAGAGAGAGAGAGAGAGAGAGAGAGGGAATCAGCAAGACACACTGACAGAAGAAGAGAAGAAATAAACCAAGATTGGAAATGTTCTTATGCCATGAGCACAGCGCTGTAGAAATCTCCTGAATATATCTAGGTAAGACGCAGTTATTGTTTTTTCACTTGCAGTCATTAAATATAAACTGACATGTAATACAGACTAGAATGCATACATGTTTTCGTTCTGTTAATTCTGAGTTGTTGTAAAATTAACTGACTTACGAGCTTTATATATTTTGAAAGTTGCTCAGAATTTAGCACAGATGCTAATTTTTCCCTTATTTATTTGTTCACCAATTCAGCTGGATATCGCAAAGAGATCAAAGAGAGACTGGATTATGGAATTTTACCCATTTAAATGGAAGCTAGAAGCTGACCTGCTGGAGATTAAGGTCAGATTGTCCATCTTCACCATCATTATTACGTGTGCAGGACTACCAGCTCATGTTTGGTCTGTCAGCAATCTAATAAATCACAGAAAGAATGGACACCGTATTTCAGTCTTCATCCTCCTCCTCACTGACTTCTTTGAGCTTCTTTTGAGTCCCTACATAATGATAAAATACATCTTAAATGAGATTGGGTATTTGGATTGGACATCTCTGGTTTTGTGGTCTTCATGGTGGACATCAAGACTCTATGGTCTCCTCCTAAACCAGCTGGTGGCGCTACAGGGAATTCTCTCAGTAAAATATCCACTGTATACTGCTTCTGTTTTCTTTTCACCATGTTTTATAATTTTCTACATACTTGTGTTTCTCTGCATCTTTATTGGTCATATTATTTTGAATCCTGAGTATCGTATCTTTATTGCTGTACTTGTGTTGATTGTGTCAATGGTCACATGGATAATATCTTGTGGAGCTTCATGTTCTGCTGGTCATTACTCTCATACTAGGAAACCAGATCAACATATTTTGGTTCATATTCACTGTGCTGGTGCTTTATCTGCCCTATATTTTACTCAGATTTTTTTTATTTATTTATGTTTTTTTATTATAAATTTGTAACACTGCTTCTTCCTCTTTGGCTTATTCTTTCATTCCTGATGAGTGTGAGACTGATTTCAGATCTAATCCTGTGTGTGCTGGTCTGCATGCAGAATCTCAAAATTCAAACATCACAAAACCATGAAGGGACTAGTTTAGTCACTTCAGAAATTGAAATCTAAAATTTACATATGAAATATAACAATATAAATGTTTCATATTTCATGTTTAACATTGTGTTCTCTGTCTGTCAGTGTATTACGTAATAATATTAAAGTGAATCTGACCTTCATATTCATCCTGTTGTAAAGATCTTTGCATGCATAACTCACTGCTAAAACACACTAATGTTGTCAGTCCATAAAGATTCAGTATTTTCATTATGTATATAATAAAAATTCAGTAGTCATGATGCTCAGTGGCAATTTGCATTTAGTAATGCTCAAATTATTGTGATTAATCTTTCATCTGTTACTTTGGTTTGGTGACTCAAAAATATCTATATAAATAACAAAACATTGTCACTGTAGGTTTTTATTCTTTCAGATTTTGGTGTTTGTTTTTAGGTTTATCTTTTCAAAAATCAATTGTGGCAAATATTGGTGCTTGATAATAAAAATTAGTTTTTTGTTTCTAACTCTGGTTTCTGTGCGTGAGTGCTTTGACAACCAATGCACAAAATATACAAAATAAGTGTTTTACATTTGTAGTTGCAAAATGAGTATGAATCAGATGTGCTTGCAGTTTTGCAATAAGATCTTTGTATTGTTGGATGGATTTATTTATTTATTTATTTAGTTTATTACTTTTGATCAGTGTTTATGGGCTGTAATGTGTTAATTTGTGGGGGTGCTCATATATGTGTATCTTGTGCGCATATAAGTGCATTTTGCCTTTGTTTGTTTTTTTTTGTTTTTTTTTTTTGTTTTTTTTTTTTGCAATCCAAACTTTTTGTTTAATTACAAACTCATTAGCTTGCAAGCACTGCATTTTGTCAGCTGTTTTATTTTACTATTTGAGTGGTTTGCTGCCGAACTGAGATTACATGACAAACCAAATGTTGCTCCTTTTTGTCAGCACACTGTCACTATAGCATAACAATACTGTCATCTTGGTAACTTCTTATGCAACTTATAGAAGGAACAGTTTACATTCAGTTTCATCTCATTTCAAAAATAATGTTGGTAAAAAAGCAACTTTAAAGTTTAAAGTTTTAATGTTAAATATTTTTCATAGGTTAGTACTCTGCACTCAGTTTGTGATTTTCCTGTTATACAGTATTTTAGAGTAAACAGTAGGGATGCAACAATACAGTTAGCAAAATGCTTACAGGTTGGCAGGTCTGCATTTTCAAGCAAATGTTCATAGAATTTGTGTGTATAGAAAGTGGTTTCTTTACTGTATACACGTGTATGCTTTTGTATGTTCTGAGGTCTTCCACTGATCTCACCTTGTAAAAATGAAGTATATGTTTGCATACGTTTAAAAAGAGTACTTATTATGAAAATAATATACTATCAGGTCCTGGTTTAAACTGGTTCCTACTTAAGTAGCAGGGAATACTACATTACACTGTGTACCTACACCACCTGTTATGCATTTGTTGTGGTGTTCCTCAAGGCTCCGTTTCGGGCCCTCTACTGTTTAACCTATTCATGATATTTCTTTGAATTTACTAAAAAAATAAAAATAAAAATAAAAAAATGTCAAGGGAGTGAAAACATATCATCAAAAAGATCAGATAAGAAGATTATCCTAGGACTAGGCAGAATATAGTTAAGTAGAACTGGAGTTTCAAAAAATTTTCCCCATCATTAGAGTTTAATCACTTTTGCCTTTTCCTCTCATCTCTTCAACCACATGAAACCACCAAGCTTTCTTTCCGATGTAACTTACAATGACTTAAACAAGAGATGACTCGGATTCCTGACTGTATTCCTATGTATTGGGATTACGTTGTTGTGTTGAATTTATAAGGTTACTTTAACTGGACTCATTAGTAGGGATGTGACGAGATCCGATGTGTCTCGCGAGATCGGACTGGTCTCGTGAGAACGTGACAATATCCTGGCAAAACATTTTGCAGTGTCTACATTAGAGCTGCACAATTAATCATTTAAAGATTGCGATCTCGATTCAAACACCCACACGCTCTTATTCCTGAATGAGAACGATTCAGCTATGTCTATTACGACTGTTTCACATCGCGAGTGTCAGTGGAGCGTGAGAAGCACGTTTTGTCACTGCCCATGTTAATGAATCATTCATGCTGCTGCTGATCCAGTAAGAGCAACACAAACAGTCTTTTCAACCAAACATCATTATTTCTGTGTTACAGACATTTAAATAACAGAAGTACTGGGATAAAAGTTTATAGTTTGGGTATAAACACTTATTCGCTACAGTAGCGATCACAGAAAACAAAAGTATCTTAACATGTAACGCTTATCCTCTTCCGCCAGGAGGTGGCGACATGGTGTAAAAAGACAGTTTAAGTCATTATAATAAGTTATTATGTCCCCACTGGATGCAACAAATGCCTCGTTTGTAATGGGTTTTATTGTTTTTGTGTTGTCGCACTGGAACACGGCATCACAATTCGGCAAGGGGCATAACATTTCCGTCACACGCTTGAGGTATTCGGCCAATCACAATGCTCTGGCTAGCTGGTCAATCAGAGCATGCCTCGCTTCTCAGAACGATGAGCTTTGTTAAAATTCGTCACATTTTAGAAAGGCAGGGCATAGAAGAGCAACAATAATGTACAGTATGTGGGAAATAATGTGTTTTTTGAACCTTAAACAGCATAAACATTGCATTACACCAAATACACAAAATAATGTTCTTTTTAGCAACGTCATATGACTGCTTTAATATTCATTTGTCTGTAAAATGAGTGTGTTGTAGGTCTGTTGTAGCATCTGCTTAGGATCAGTGATGATCATTGGGGCTTTATGTCTTTTAGCCTTTTGACATTTGCATATAAATTACAGACCTGGCCCCACATTCTACATTTATATGGGTGCTAAATTGCCAATAGGTTCCCCCCACTATCAAGAAGATGCTAAACAGATCAACTCTCTGGTCTCCCCATCTGACTTCAAACACATTCCACAGAGGAGTAAATGATCCCCGGTGCTAGGCACCAACAGCCTGACTAGACCAGTGGACTACCTCCACAAATACAATACACATCACACACACACACATAAAGACTTTTTCTGTATTTAGGCCACAATTAAGCAGTTATAAATGTATCTGGTATATACATGTGTTGTATGTATGTTCACCTATTATATTAGCCTAGTTACAACGCTTTATTTGTATTAGTTTGACTCTAAATGCCTATATTCAAGTGTATGAGAGTATCTCTTCTTTAATATCTTCTAGAGCTTTCTTTCTTGGTATCAAAATGATCTTCATTTTATTCCTCAAACAATGATGTACACTATGAATGCATCATACATTTTTTACTATGCCTTGAAGTAAAACTGCACCAATTCTCCAGACCAGCAATAAAAATGCAAATGGGACATAAACAGAGACAAAGAAAGTTTCTCCCTCTCAAAATTCATGCCTCTGATTGGCCATTCCACCCAAAAGGTGGGTGTGGCTAGGAACTATCAAAAGTCTCTAACGCAGACTAATCGTGGCTCAAAACCCTTCTTCTTGGGACGGACACTCTCCAAGACTCTGCAAAACTCTCCTCTTGAGTTTAATTTTCTGGCAGTTTATCTTCAAGTAACTTTGTCGACTCGTTGTGGACTTTCCTATCTTCAGAAGAACCAGAGGAAAACCTCCAGCTCACTCCTAAAGAAATCATCAAGAACCTCTTGTCTACTGCATCAGGACTCTTGTTCAGCAACAAAGCCAATACAAGTAACCGTTTACAACTATTTAGATGCGTGTTTAAGTTTGAGCCCTTTTTAAGGTGATTTTTGATTCTCTGATGAGTCTCATTAAGTTGTGGTTAATTGATGTGAAATACTGCCATTATTTTGCTCTTCTCTCTCTCTTCTGTATGTATGTGTTTTGCTTAGTTTAGTTGTATGTTAGCTATAGTTTCATTTATTAAATCACTTATATTCAGAATTGATTGTCTCTGTGTGCTGCTCACAATTCGAAGTCACTGAATTTTGATCCTTGCTACATGCTAAATTACTGCTAGTACTGCATGAAGTAGGAAAGCTATTCTTCCTCGGCCAGGAAAAATAACCTTTCCTAGAATTGATAAATGATTATCTTGTCTGCTTGGTGGATGGACAGATCGATCAAATAATTGTAATGTTGATTCTGCTACAGTTCTAAGATCTTATCTAAATATTTATTAGTAATTATAACCAGTTATAATTAACTATATTTCCCTTTTGAGATAATTTGCTACACTGTGTTTTATTGGTTGTTTTCTCCCCTCTTCCCACCCTCTACACTCCCTCTTTTCCACGGTTTTACACGCCCATTTCTGGAGACTTTTTCAGTTCTAAGGTGTAACAATGCCTGTCCTTAAACCAACTACTTCTTATTCTATTTGCCTGTAAATAGCATTGCCACGTTATAGTTTCCACCATTAATATGACTTAAAACAATAGTTATGTCAGCTGGTCAAAACAACAGCGGCATATAATCTGTTTACCTGTTCATGAGACATATTTCTCAGATATCCATCGTTCTTTCGTTGTTAGTGTAGTTTTAATGTTTTGGTGACATTCGCAGTGATAAAGCGATCATCTAATCATGATCACAGCGTTACATCAAAACATCAGATTCATCCGCGCAGAGCAGCGGAGCCGAAGCCCAACTCACACAATTATACTTTCTCCGCAGGTAACTTGTAGCTTTCTGCTGCCAACCGCTAGAGGGACAAAAGTTACACAGTACAGCTTGAAGATGAGTACTTTTTTAAAAAATTATTATTATTATATTTTTCTTTAATTATTATTATTATATTTTTTTTTTATCAATTTTCAAATTTTGCAGTTAGGGCAAAGCAATGTGTTTTAATCATGTCAAGAAATATAATGCAATTGGAAGAATTAGAAATACTTAAATTTCTTGCACATTATTACATTTGCAGAATAAAGAAAAGAGACAGTCCTGATGGTGTGTTTCAACTTTATTTCACATCTTTGAAGTTACTAATTCCATGAAAAATTTAATTCACCACGGACAGCCTGCCCTTATATTTTGCCTTTATTTCTTTTATTACATACTTTGCATTTACAGTTTCTCTATATTCTTATTAGTATCTGTATATATGTACATTTGAAATGACTCACATGAACACTAGTGAAATGGGACATTAAACAGAGTGACGGAGTAATTGTTGACATGCCATTTCTATAATCAGACATGAATCTCATAATTCAGTACAAAAGTGCAGTTTTATGAAGAAAGAAAGACAAAGGTGGAGACAGAAATGGGCCATCTACAAATGCTAAGAAATGAAGCCAGAAAAAGGTGAACAGAACTGGCGTTTTCACTCCTTTAAAGTCCAGATGAGTTTTGTATATGTAAGTGTAAAAATGGAGAAAATCCAGCATTCAGTAACTCCAGATTTGAGTAAATTCAGGCCAAACATTCAACTTCAGCCTGATTAAGAGCGAACAAACAATAATTGAACACACATATCAATGCAATGTGCATATTAACAATGCTGTTTGACACAAAACAAAATTAAACATGAAAATTAATCATAACCAATACCCTGCCAGAAAGCAGGAACAGGATAAAGCAGGGACACTTGAACAGTGTGTACAGCCCTCTTATAAGACAAAATACATGTATAAATTAAAATATTAAATTATTATGAAAAGCAGATGTTAATGCAGAAAATTAATAACTACTATGGTGCAACAAGCAAGGATAGAAAACTACTACTGATACGTAAATCTGAATTCCAATTTGGGGGAAAAAACATACATTTTCAAACAGCTACATTGGTTATATCAGTTTTAATACCACATTTATCATCAGTTTTTATTAAAAATATTTCAACATTTGAGAATTTAAACCTTTTCTCTGTTTATTGATATAATAAATATCATAAATCACATTAGTTCTGCTCAATATTTCCACATTCATATATTTAATAAACATTCACACATTTCTTTGCTCAGTCCAGACCTGCTGAAATACACTCTCTTCAGTTTTATTGGTTCAGAAAACAAAAGCCTTAAAAGAGTTCATCCATGGACCGCTGAAATGGAAAAACACATTCAGCAATCTGGATGAGAATTTCTTCTAAAAGAATAAATATGATTGGGCTGACAAGGATATTGTATTTCTTCCCCTAAAAAAATAAATATTTAGTACAGCAAAAGAGATTGAGAAGCATTTCTAAGTTCAGTGCATGTGTTTGCCTGCTCACAAAGAAAAGATGCAACAACAGGCCTTGGTTTACACATGGAAAACTTCCTACAAAAATAAAGTCCTACTACATACTAGAGGGCAGTATTTGCTAAGGTATACATACACAGCAGCTGCGTTCAGATTTTCTGTCACGCCAAAATTTCTTCAAAATACAAATAAAACGTCTGCCTCCACAAATTAAAATTACTATTTGGAATAGGTTTGATGCTAGTGTACAGTATGTGAATATTCTTGATCAGTGAGTTCTCTATTAGTTAGTAAATGCACTACATGTGTGTCTGTACAGATTTCAAAGATCGAGTCCTAAAGCACCATTAGTGTAACATGGATCGCGCTACTCTTAATAAATGCGTGTGATTTTATGTCTCTAGAACAGGCTAGACAGCGCTAGCAGATTAACACTCGTTCGTTACCAAAGGACTAAGCGCATCACTACCATCTCCGATCTGGTTTCCAATCCAAATACATGCCCAGCGTTCCATTCGGAAGGGCTCATCCCTATGCCCTAATCCCTTCAAAGGGTTTACCCTCCGGAGTGAGAGCTTCGAAGTGTTGAAGGGTGTAGCGGACCAAACAACTGTTTCTTGAAGTGCCCTTCTGCGTCATCATCCCGTGCCCACACGGAGGCGCCGTCATCATGGAAAGAATCAGCGCAAACGCACGATGGAGTGTGAAAGTAGACTATTTAGAGAAATCACTGCATGTGGTGTTAGCAGCTGGGAGTGCGATATATGTCTAATGTTTTCTAGGTTTTAACACTTAAAGGGTTAGTTCACCCTAAAATGAAAATTCTGTCATAAATTACTCACCCTCATGTCGTTCCAAACCTGTAAGACATTCGTTCATCTTTGGAACACAAATTAAGATATTTTTGATTAAATCGGAGAGCTATCTGACCTCCATAGACAGCAACGCAACTGAAATGTTCCCAGGTCCAGAAAAGTAGTAAATACATCGGTAAAACAGGTTCATGTGACATCAGTGGCTCAACTTTAGTTTTGCGATGCTGCGATAACACTTTTTTTTTGCACAAAGAAAACAAAAATAACATAATTTACTCCACCATTCTTCTCCCCCGAGTTACATCTTCCGCCATTTTAGAGAGTATCACAATACATACGCATGCTTTCCCCCAAGCGTAAACAACGCTTATTACACAGATTATACGTTCATGCGCGCTTTCCCCCCCCGAACGTAAACCACGCTGATTACATCAAATACGCTCTTACTCTCCAAAATGATGGAAGATGTAACTCGGGGGAGAAGAATTGTTGAGTAAATTATGTTATTTTTGTTTTCTTTGCGCAAAAAAGTAATCTCGTAGCGTTTATTTATTTGCTATGGTTTCAAATGGAGTGGCTGCTAATACATTTCACACATTTGATTTCACCATGAACTGAAGCTAAACCAAACCAAAGAGCTGTAATATTTCAGGAGGTGTTTGAACAACATTCAACATCTAAAATACATCATCAACCAGCATTTGTCTTTGTCATGTTTTAAAGCTAGGGAAGTAACGGTTCACAAATTCTCAGTTTTAGGGCCAGTTTAATTTTGTGTACCATTTGGTTAAAATATAATTTTATACACCTTTTTGTTTGTTTATTTGTTATGTTATAAAGCTTACTTTGTGCTTTATTGGTTATAATATGTGACAAAAATAATAAATAAATAAATAAATACCCATTAAAACATATAGTAATTGCAGAACATGCAGAATACACCATACTTCTATTTACTACTACCACAAGAAAGTTAGTTTTCTTTTCATGTTCTTAACCAGATGTGTCATTAGCATATAAATGTAATTGAAAAAATAAATCAGAAAATGATCAATAGCCATCAGCTCATGCAAAATGAAAATAACTGTGGACACTGTATCTGTCATATCATGGAATAATTGCTCCAAACCAGCGATTATTCAGCAGTGCAGCACATTCACAGCGTGAACAAACGGCCTACAGAGACTCAGAAATGAGCAAACGCTGCCTGCTATCACAGCGTCTGTCTGCACAGAAATCACTGCTCCCTACAGAGAGATTAAAACCAAAAAAAAAATCAGAGATTCTGATCGCAGAGCTCCATCCGCTTTGCCCTTTGGCTTTGACCACACCTGTGGTGCATGTTGTTTGAAAATAAATAAGCAAAAACTAAAATCTTTTAACACTGTTGATGAATCTCATCCAGTTCAAAGGATTCTGTACAAGAGTTTGTACTCAGTTTTTGACCAAATTCAGTTTGGTTGACCGTTACAGCTCTAGTTTAACATCATCTCCTCATATGATCAATTGCACTTCAATGAGTGGAGCACAAAAATAAATAAATAAATAAATAAAAAATAAAAAATTCTTACTCAGTAATTTTGTAGTGTTTTCAAGTACAAACCGAACACAGACTAAACATCACTAAATCAAGACACATTTTCTTGAGAAGTGAAAAGATTTAAGATATTTAAAAAAGTTTGCTTAAAACAAGGAATCAGTAGCAAAACAAAAATAAATGTATTAATGAAAAAAAATAATAATAATAAATCAAAAGGAAAACAAGATTATTTTTCTTACCCCACTTAAAAATATTTATTGCCTTAAGCATAAACCAGGAGTGTTATAATTAACTAAAACTGAAACAAAAACTAAAACCATAACACATTTCCATTATTGACATAAAATAAAGCAATAAATATATATATATATATATATATATATATATATATATATATATATATATATATATAAAGCTTTTTTATTTCGGCTAGTTGACAAGGCAACATTTCAACTTGATGTACTAAAATAAAAAACTGAAATAAAGATTAATAAAAACTAAATTACTCAAACTTTCAGTAAAATGAAAAAGAAAAAAAAAAGATTCAAACTGTGAACAAAAACTATACTAGTATCTCAGTGATACTAAAATAACACTGGCATGAACTCAAATTCAAAAACAAACAAGATTTAATACCTCAAGTAACTTTTTTAAGCAATTTCCACTCAATAAACTTAAGAATGCTCAGATATTTGCACTGGAAATCAAGACAAAAATACTAAGTAAGAATTTTTTTTTTTAGAATATATCTTAATATATAATTAATTACTGAAAGAAAAAAGTTTATGCCCAATGAAGTTTGAGCAAAATTAGACCAAAAAATAAACTTAAGTCAAGATATATTCTCTGAAAACAAGTTTTGCTTCGTAAGTACACAGTTCAGTAATTTATTCTTTAAGGATGTTCAGATATTTGATTGGAAAGCAAGACAAATTAATATTAAAGCATATTTTTAAGTGTGTAAAACCCCATAAACACACACAGGGTGTTAGATGAAGTGTGAAGGAGGCTGTGAAGTCTGTCATAAGAAAATAAATGACAACGGAGGTGAGGTAAAGTCAGCAGGAACGTGGTTTTAGCTTCATGTAAATGAGACGGAACGTCAGATAGAGATGGGGCAGACGATGACCTTGTCCTCCAACAGGACGCTGACCACCAGGAAGACGATATAGAGCAGGAACATGATGAAGCCCAGCAGTTTGCTCATCTTCCACTTACAGGCGGCAATGGAGATGATGACGAAGAGGAGCATGAGGAAGAGCAGCACGATGGCGCAGAACAGACCGTTACTACTCACCTGAACTGGGCTCATATTGTTGATAATGGAGTACAGCAGCCATGGGAGCGGTAACCTGTGAAACAAAGAAACACTCGTTTAGGGCTCTGAACATTATAAATGTATAAAACTGAAGCTCTGATACAAAACTGAGTGAACTGCTTAATGCATAATACAGCATCCTGAAATATGGAAATAACATACTTTCAAAAAATATACTTGCGTGCAAAATTAATGTAATGTTTTCAGACAACTGCATGTTCATTGCAATTAAATTAAATTGTATATTAGTTTAAACTGATATTAAATGCAATTAGCTGAACTTTAAAGTGTTTTTGATCCACTTAAGTAGGACTTAAGTACATCTTTATATGTAATTTATATGTAAAGCTTTTCCTGTTGCTCAAATAGTAGAACATGGCGCTAGCAATGCCAAGATCATGGGTTCGATTCCCAGGGAAAGCAAGAGCTGATAAAATGTAAAAACTGTAACTTGAATGCCATATAAGTCGCTTTGGATAAAAGCGTCTGCTAAATGCATAAATTTAAATGTAATTTCATAATTCTATTGTCTTTGAAATATGGTTAAAGTACTGCTGAATGTACTGATAAGCATTTATGATTAACTAAAATATAATTTAATTTCTATTGAAATGTTTGTCATATGCTTCTGTTATTTGTAATTAAACATTTGTAATGATGCAATGATGTAAAGTTGCAGTTTAGTACCTTTTATCTTTAAAACACTATATTTCAAATGATAATCAAGTTCTTTACATGTGCTTTAGTATATTAGTCGACACATCAAAATAACTGCCCTTCTTTAAAACACGAACAAGAGATTATTAAAACATAATTATTTAAATTGTATGTTAAAATAAAAGTTTTAATTTGACATTAGAGTGCACAGTTTATATGCTCGCCAAATCAACATTTATTTGATTAAAAATACAGTAAAAACTAAAAATGTGAAATAATATTGAACTTTAAAATAGCTGTTTTCTGTGTGAACATATGTTAAAATGTAATTGATTTCTGTGATCAAATCTGAATTTTCAGCATCATTACTCCAGTCTTCAGTGTCACATGATCCTGCAGAAATCATTCTAATATGCTGATTTGCTGCTCAAGAAACATTTCTGATTATTATCAATGTTGAAAACAGTTGTGCTGCCCAATATTTCTGTGGAAACTAATACATATTATTTTTCAGGATTCACAGATGAATAGAAAGTTCAAAAGAACAGCATTTATTTGAAATAGAAATCTTTTGTAACATCATAAATGTCTTTGCTGGCACTTTTCATCAATTTAATGCATCATTGCTGAATAAAACACAAACCGTACCCCACAGTGATGTCGAATATGTTGGAGCCCACAGAGCTGGACACCGCCATGTCTCCCAGACCCTTTCGGGCCACGATGACACTAGTAATCAGATCAGGGATGGAGGTTCCCGCCGCTAGAATCGTCAGTCCCATGATCTCCTCTGTAATTCCTATAGTCTCTCCAACCTGCAGAGATATTAGCACTAAACAATCAGACAGAAATATATGGCCTCAAATCACCATTCATCTCAACATCAATAACACACTGCTAGTGGAAGATTATTTCACAGCTGTGTCGAGAATTTAAAAGAATCAATGACATCAAAAAAAAAAAAAAAAAAAAGAACTATAGAGTGTTTTTGACCCACTTAAGTAGGACTTAAAGGGTCATGAAACCCCACACTACTTTTTCTGAGATTTTAGCAGAGGTGTTTGTGTTGCACATCATAGATGACAATGTTAGCATCCGATCATTTTAACTGTTGGAGAAAACTAGTTAATTTTAAGCTTTTTTGCGCTATTTTCATCTTCCGGGTTTAAAATCTACATCGTGTTGACGTCACAATTTGACGTGGTAATGGACTATAGTACATCGATGACACGTCGGTGTCTGTTTAATTATTCATGAGACTGCGTGTTCTCATGCTATAAGAAGATGTTTCGCTTAATAATTCACAACAGCATGTGTTGATTTGCTATGACAGCTGCTTCAGACTGCACATTAACTGAGAGAAACTTTCATGGATTGAAGGAGAGTGTTTGTTTTTGCTTAATAAGAGTTCGGCTCAAATGCGATTCATTTACTTAGTGAGTGTAACCGTTTTTACAGCTCCATGACACAACCCGTCAAAAGGCTTATATAAACGCCGCAGAATAAGCCTAAAACATTATCTGAGGTGCAACAGCGTGTTCATATGTTTTCGATGAAGAGTGAAAATGGCTGTGCATTTATTGTGTTTTTATCTCGATGGGAGCGAAATGAAACTGTCTGAACCCAAAGCTGTGTGTGTAGTCTGTCTCCCTCTTCCCCCTCCGCTCCACAGCACACCACGCACACGTTTTTAGTGGTTTTTAAAACTGTGGAGAGAACTAACCAGTGCTGAAACAGAGTTTCGTGACCCTTTAAGTATGTTTTTTTTTTTTTTTTTAATGTAATTTCATAATTGCTTCTGCTGTCTTTGAAATATGAGTGTACAGACTTTTTATTTATGATAAACTAAAATACAGTATAATGTCATTTCTACTGAAACTTATGTATTAAAACCGCTATTAAATGCTGTTTAACATTTGCAGTAATGAAGTTGCAAATTATCGCATTTAAAATATATTAACTTTAAATCTAATATCGAATAACACGCTACAGTTAAAATGATAATCAAGTACTTTACATGTGCTTTAGTATGTTAGTCAACACATCAAAATAAGTGTACTTAAGCATGACAAAAGATTATTAAAACATAATGATTAAAAATGCACTTTAAAAGGAAACTTTTAATTTGACATTTTTACAAAGGTCACTTTTTAAAAGTCCACTTAAGTATGTTTAGAAACAGTCATGAAAGTGTCTCTTTAAGTCACTGAAGTGGCCTTTTATTTCAGTAGTATTATATTATCTGCAAGTAGTTTTTATTTATTTATTTATTTTTTTTTAAGTACAATGCAAGTGCATATTCAATACCATTAAGCACTTTTCACAAGGGTTTGTCAAAAAATAAATAAATAAATAAATAATCATCTTCAACAAATGGATAACTAAGTCCAGATGTTCTGAATAAAGATATACAAATCCTCAATGTGAACTAGTAATGTCTTTTTAGTTGTGTCCGGTGTCCTGTCCGATCTTACCTGATGAGCCCACCACACCATCAGGTAGGAGAATCCTGCGATCCAGCAAATCGCTCCCAGGAACGTAATGGGAAAAAACTTCTTGGAACTCTGAAGAAAAAAAAAAAAACACACAAGAATCATCTTACAGTTACTCATACCAGCATCAAACACTGGTCAGACAGAAACTCACGGGCTTCCGGACGTCCGGCAGCGTGATCCACAGAGGGAAGACTATGGGCAGGATGAAGAGATACGTGAAGCGCTTGCGTTTGGACTCGGGCCACGACAGGCTCAGAGGCTGATCTTCCTCATCGTCCTCTTCACCCTGATCAGAGAGAATGTGTGAGATGTGAACATTTCCAATTATCTCCGACACACACAAACTGCTCTGACACATTCGATTGGGGCCCTGTTTCTCCAGTTAAAGCTTGTGTAAATCCTGTGGAATGGAGGCGATTTTGTCAGAACATGCCATATTTAAATGCAGCTATAAACCAGGATTATTATCGTTAAATAAAACTAAAACCATTAAAAAAAATAATTACTTAAAATAAACATGAACTGAAATAATATATATATATATACAGAAAATCACATTGTAGGATTTTTAAAGAATTAATTGGTTAATTCCTCGGTAAAATAAGTATTTGGTCACCTACAAACAAGCAAGATTTCTGGCTCTCACAGACCTGTAACTTCTTCTTTAAGAGGCTCCTCTGTCCTCCACTCGTTACCTGTATTAATGGCATTTGTTTGAACTCGATATCAGTATAAAAGACATCTGTCCACAACCTCAAACAGTCCAAATCCAAACTCCACCATGGCCAAGACCAAAGAGCTGTCAAAGGACACCAGAAACAAAATTGTAGACCTGCACCAGGCTGGGAAGACTGAATCTGCAATAGGTAAGCAGCTTGGTGTGAAGAAATCAACTGTGGGAGCAATTATTAGAAAATGGAAGATATACAAGACCACTGATAATCTCCCTCGATCTGGGGCTCCACGCAAGATCTCACCCCGTGGGGTCAAAATGATCACAAGAACTGTGAGCAAAAATCCCAGAACCACACGGGGGGACCTAGTGAATGACCTGCAGAGAGCTGGGACCAAAGTAACAAAGGCTACCATCAGTAACACACTGCGCCGCCAGGGACTCAAATCCTGCAGTGCCAGTCGTGTCCCCCTGCTTAAGCCAGTACATGTCTGGGCCCGACTGAAGTTTGCTAGAGAGCATTTGGATGATCCAGAAGAGGATTGGGAGAATGTCATATGGTCAGATGAAACCAAAATATAACTTTTTGGTAAAAACTCAACTTGTCGTGTTTGGAGGAGAAAGAATGCTGAGTTGCATCCAAAGAACACCATACCTACTGTGAAGCATGGGGGTGGAAACATCATGCTTTGGGGCTGTTTTTCTGCAAAGGGACCAGGACGACTGATCCGTGTAAACGAAAGAATGAATGGGGCCATGTATCGTGAGATTTTGAGTGAAAACCTCCTTCCATCAGCAAGGGCATTGAAGATGAAACGTGGCTGGGTCTTTCAGCATGACAATGATTCCAAACACACCGCCCGGGCAACGAAGGAGTGGCTTCGTAAGAAGCATTTCAAGGTCCTGGAGTGGCCTAGCCAGTCTCCAGATCTCAACCCCATCGAAAATCTTTGGAGGGAGTTGAAAGTCTGTGTTGCCCAGCGACAGCCCCAAAACATTACTGCTCTAGAGGAGATCTGCATGGAGGAATGGGCCAAAATACCAGCAACAGTGTGTGAAAACCTTGTGAAGACTTACAGAAAACATTTGACCTCTGTCATTGCCAACAAAGGGTATATAACAAAGTATTGAGATGAAATTTTGTTATTGACCAAATACTTATTTTCCACCATAATTTGCAAATAAATTCTTTAAAAATCATACAATCTGATTTTCTGTTTTTTTTTTCTCATTTTGTCTCTCATAGTTGAGGTATACCTATGATGAAAATTACAGGCCTCTCTCATCTTTTTAAGTGGGAGAACTTGCACAATTGGTGGCTGACTAAATACTTTTTTGCCCCACTGTATGTATGTATATATATATATATATATATATATATATATATATATATATAATTTATTTACTAAAATATTTATTTTAGCTAAAGTTTTAGTAATTTTGACGTTATGTCATTTTTATTTGTTCATTTTTATTTTTGTTATTTTTATATTTTTATATATACATGTCTGTATTTTTATTATTTCAGTTTAAGTTATTTTAGCATGTTAAATTAAACTGAAAATGAGAAATGTTTGCTTGTCAACTAGCTTGAATAGTAAGTAAAAGTAAGTTTTACTATTATAAAATTTAAATTGTATAATAATAATAATAATAATAATAATAATAATAATAATAACAATAACAACAACAACTAAAACTAGTTAACTAAAACCACACACACACACACACACACATATATATATATATATATATATATATATATATATATATATATATATATATATATATATACACAGTATATTCGGCCGTAGGTAATCACAGCATGCCGATATACAGCCATATAGCACATCTGTGAGTGTGATATTGCGTTTATACAACAGTTCAACGGCACGAGTTTGTAAATAAATTAGAAACAATAACGGAGTGTCTTTAAAAGCCCTCTTTTGTGCAGAATTAAAATTGACAGTTTAACAGCTGAGCACAAGCCTCCGTTACTAATTCCAAAACGTCACTTTATAACTAGTAACGAAGGAACGTTGAGTTGCTTCACTGAAAGCTTATTGTATTACTGTAGTAAAAGCTTGCAGTATTATGTAGAGTAAAGTATTATGAGAGAGAGATGGACTGAGCGACTGTGATTAATGTTACCTGCATCTTGATACAGAGTCTCCTACTCACAAAACATAAGTTTGAATGTCCAATGAGGAAAGCGTTATCTTTGTCGTAACGTAAATATCCTTTCATCTGTTAAGGGTGATTTCAGACAGTGGTGCTCAGTGCATTTGTTAGCTGCCTCAAGCTGCTGTTGAAATTAAAAATAACTTCCGTTTAGAAAAGCATTTAATTTTCTGTGTAAAAGTCTTTACTGCAGCCCTGACTCATAAAAACAGTCTCTTGTCGCCATCTAATGGCGGAACAATTTAATTAAAAGACATGCGCCATGTCTCAGTACTAAACACGGTTATTAAATACTATTATTTATATATTATTTATTGAATAATCATATTTAACCCTCTGGTGCTCCTTTTTTGGGAGTCACACTTGTTGTCTTTACGGTCAAAAGTGACCGGACACTTAAAATTTTACTTTTTCCTCCCCAGTAAAATCAATGTAACATATTTTTGTTCTTTTCTTTTCTTTTCTTTTCTTTTTTTGCATTTTGAGATAATTTCATGGTACTAATTAATATTTATGCAATAATTATGATCAATTTCTTCCCATTGAAAATAATACAAATATTTTTAAAAAAAAAATTTAGATTACTTTTCAATTAATGCAGTATTTCATGTTAAAATAGAGTTAATGCCTTTAAAATCCAATTTTTTTAAGCCAAATTAGTGCCATCAGGTGGGAGTAAAATAAGAAAAACATCTGCAATTCTATGGTTTAGCCACTAGATTCCTATATAGCCCTATATAAAAGGCCCTAATTGTTTTTAGACATAAAAACTTACATTTATTAAGTTGTGGGTTTGGATATATGTTTAGACATTCTCACGCTGTTGATTTAAAGCGTCAGTTTTTGAATTATTATTACTACAGTCAAACCTGAACACAGAGAAAGCATTCTGTTAAAAACATTAAAAACATTAAAATTATATAAAAATGTAACAAAAATGAACAGGAATGTTTTATCAGAGCTTAATCCTTCTGGGTCTGATCTGATTTCATCCTCTTATTTCAGTTTTCTGACTCGTTTTGGCTATATGGTTATAGCCATACCAATTCATTTGAGTGTGTATAATTGTGTATGTGTGTATGTGTATGTGTGTGCGTGCGTGCGTGTGTGTGTGTGTGTGTGTGTGTGTGAGTGGATGTGTCTGTTTTGCACTCTTGATGTTTTTGAGTGTAACCCCTTCCTTGCTGTCTTTTTACTGCATTGTAGTTGAATTATTGTTTTTATTTTACATATTTGCTGTGTTACAGTCATACCAGTTCATAGGTGTATGTGTATAAGTGTGTGTGTACGCTTGTGTGTGTGAGTGGATGTGTTGGTATTGCATTCTTGATATTTCACCCCGTCATTGATGTATACTTTTTTTCTGCATTGTGGCAGATTTGTAGATTGTACGCACAAAAATTCTCAGAAGACAAAAAGTGTGATTTTTTTTTATGACCACTTAACCTGCTCGAATTATGCCCTCAATTGTTTTGTGTTCATATTTCAAATACCATAAAAGTCACCAAGTTTCATACCATTCCAATGAAGCTGTGATTTTTAAAAATTCAAAACAAATTTTTTCGGTCAAAAGTGACCGAAGAGCACCAGAGGGTTAATAAACAACAACAACAGCCATCATAAAAGTTGCTAACGTTAGGCAATTCAGTCAACCGTACAAAGGCAGTGCGATATACAGCATTGAATTTACATAAACATGATAAACTTTTGCCAAAACTATTTGCTCTGGAACAAATAATAGTTTAATGAGACCAAAGACTGCCCGTTAGATTTACCAAACACAAATTATATCTCGTGTTTAACCACTATAGAGACATCAGAGCCAGCGGTAGATTCCAGAAGATCTGGCCGCAGTGAGGCTTCTCTCAGCGGGTGATGAGTGCTGAACGGCCGCTGAACCGCTGGAGCTCCTGTCTCCGAAAACGTCGAAGCAAATTTTCAAATAGACCTTGTCTTTATTAACAAACCACTTCGGCGAAGTTGCCGTATTTCTCACAGCGAGTGTCATGGCGGACGCCCAAATCCACTATAATTTAAAAATAATACTGTTTTGTGTCACGGAATGTAGTTTTAAGAGCTTTTTAGACAAGAATGTGCTTGCTTGGACTTCAAATATGTGGTTTGCTAATAAAGATAAGGTATTTTTGAAAATTTGCGTCAATGTTTTCGGAGACGTGAGTTCCAGCGGTTCAGCGGCCGCTCAGCGCTCATCACCCCGCCGAGAGCAGCTTCACCTCGGCCAGATCTTCTTGAATTTACCACTGGCTCTGATGTCTCTATAGTGGTTAAACACGAGATATAATTTGTGTTGGGTAAATCTAACGGCCAGTCTTTAGTCTCATTAAACAATTATTTATTCCAGAGAAAATAGTTTTGGTAAAAGTTTATCATATTTATGTAAATTGCTGTATATCCCGCTGCATTTGCCTACGGTTAACTGAATTACCTAGCAACTTTTATAATGGCTGTTGTTATTGTTTATTAAATATGATAACGCTTTCCCCAGTGGACATTCAAACTTATGTTTTATCTTGAGTAGGAGACTGAGATGCTGTATCAGATGCAGGTAATCACAGTCGCTCAGTCCATTTCTCTCATAATACTTTACATAATACATAGCTTTTACTACAGTAATACAATTAGCTTTCAATGAAGCAACTAAACGTTCCTTCGTTACTAGTTCTATTATTATTGATTTGAATCTGAGGCGGAAGGAAGTAGTTCTGCACAAAAGAGGGATTTTAAAGACACTCTGTTGTTGTTTCTAATTTATTTACACACTCGTGCAGTCGAACTGTTGTATAAACGCAATATCGAGTAGACGAGTAGATGTGCAATATGGCTGTACATCGGTACCTACGGTCGAATCACAGCCTTACGTCTACTCGTGTGATATTGCTCATATATATATATATATATATATATATATATATATATATATATATATATTAGTGCTGTCAATCGATTAAAAAATTTAATCACAGTCATGGACTGTGATTAATCATGATTAATCGCAAATTTAAAATACTAGGATTTACCTGTAAATGTGTTGAAATAATGAAATGCATGATAAACTAGTTTAAGGAAACAGAACCTTTCACACCTCCACCAGGTATGAGACATAATCCTTATTATTTTTTTTATCATTATTCTTTTGTTTTTATTCAGTCATTATCAGCCTTTAAACTGCCAATAAAATGTTTACCAAGCCACATCGCTTCAATCCCAGTATACATTTACCCAACTATTATCAAAAGTATTTCTAAATAAATGCAACAAAACATTTTCTTGCGACGTTACGTGAAGTATTATGACAAAATGCATTATGAAGAAGAATTGGACCTGTTCTGCAGGTGCATTAGAGCTAATATTAGCATCATGCTACATAAGACAGTTTATGAGATTAATAGTACTCTTTTACTCAGAACTCACTTTAAACCACCATCGAGTGTTTGTAATAACTTCCTTTTACGATCACATGTGGAATTTGGTCGTTTAAAATATGCTATTTATAGCCTTTTATATCGCTGCACAAATTAGCATAGATGTACACATTCATCTCAAGAAAATCACATACAAATATCCTATTGTAATCGTGTGTTTATTATCTTATATAATTTTTAGTGGCTGTTGCCATGTTTATTTCTGCTGTGTAAAGCTTAACGTGTGCTCTGCTGAAACTCACGTTGTTTGTGATGTTTACAGCCGCCTCTCCGTTCTTAAGTTGCCATTCCAAGTATAATACACATTAGTAAAAGGATCTATTTTCATTTTTATTTGTCTATATACACTTTGGGCGACCGTGGTACATTATAAAAGTAGCCCAAAAAACCACAACCCGCGGCTCTGTAATTTTTCTCGCGACTGTATTTTCAAAATAGCCCACTTGTGCCGTTACCCTGGCAACACTGGTTCACTGTAACCTTATCACACAATGATAGATAACCTTCCGCGCTGCGATGACGGGAAGAAGATGGGGCCAACCCTTAACAAACGATTAATTTGCGTTAAAAAAATATTAACGCGTTAAATTTTTTGGATTAATCGCATGCGTTAACGCGTTAACGTTGACACCCCTAATATATATATATATATATATACATATGTATATATATATATATATATATATATATATATATATATATATATATATATATATTAGGGCTGTCAATCGATTAAAATATTTAATAGCGATTAATCGCATGATTGTCATGAGTTAACTCGTGATTAATTGCAACTTAATTGCACATTTTTATTTGTTCTAAATGTACCTTAAATTAATACTTTTCAAGTTTTTAATACTCTAATCAACATGGGCATGGACAAATATGGATGCTTTATGCAAATGTATGGTTATTATTATTGAAACCATAGTCAACATAAAGCATGAAGACTAAACATGTTTCAAAGGTCATAGATGTTTTTCAAATAACTTGTTCATGTCTATTAGACACATGAAAAAATAAATTCCAGATTCCCATTACTTCTCTTTCTTTGCACTGAGCAATTTACTTACACAAACCTGTTTACATTTTTGCACGACAGGGCAGCTCTTCTTCTGAACATGCAAACTGTACATTTATTATTTATTATTAGATTTGTTTGCCTCTCTCCTCTCTCGCATTTGTTTTACTGTTTCTGTTGTCAGACAACGGAATGAATATGAAATAGTAATTGAAACGCGACCCATTAAGACTACATTAAAGCTTTCCCTTCCAAGATGTTAATCTGCACAAAAATCATGATAATCGAGCCGTCGTCTGATGAAATCAAATACATATAAGATAAAGACAATAGCTGTGCTGTGATTTCGGCTATACTTGCATGTAAAATTAGAAAAGCAACATAATATCTGTGTTTAACTGAAAGCGCTGCTCCTCTCCGCTGCTCGCTGAACAATGCAGACGCACAGAGAGAGAGAGAGGTGTGTGTGCACGCGGTGGGACAGCAAGACCTCGCACTCACGCGGCAGTACCAACAAGTCTCAGAAACTAAATAAGGTACGGACACTTTTTTGAAGGGGAAAAAAGGTCGCTAAAGGGGTTTGCAATATTGCTAAGTTGGCAACACTGTGCATCTCCATTTCTCCAACTACGGGCCAAACAGAATTAAATTAGTGCCGTTAAAATGAATTTGCGTTAATAACACGTTAACTTTGACAGCCCTAATATATATATATATATATATATATATATATATTGTTTCTTAAAATAAAATAAACTTAACATTAAAGGTCTTTGCACACTGACACACTGAAGTCCAAAATTTTCATATGTGTTTTTTTTGTATTCATCATCGTCACACACAGAAACTTCGCACACTGAGTCAAAATGCTTTCAATGGATGCAACAAAACGCAGAAAACTGAACCTGATCTGAATTTTTTATGAAGGACGAAAGTTTCGGAGGCAGTGTGTAAGGGTGATTGACACAACATGTGGTCATATTTATTTTTTAACGTGCAAAAATTTTATAAGAAAAATTCGGACTCAGTGTGCAAAGACCTTAACAAAAAAACTTTTATTATAATAATAAAAATGACAAAAACACACCAGTTATTATAGTTAACTTAAATTGAAACCATAAAAAACATTTTTGTTACTTGAAATAAAATTAATATTAACCGAAATAACATAAAACTTAACTTGATATATGAAAATAACTAAAAGTAAAACTGAAATAAAAAAATAGACATTATATAAATAAATATAAATATATATATATATATATATATATATATATATATATATATATATATATATATAAATATATATATATATATATATATATATATATATATATATATATATATATATATATATATATATATATAGCGAGCTGCAATGAAGCTGCTCAGACAGAGAAAAAACAAATGCACTAGTTTACTGCGAATCTCCTCCTGTCTCCAGCATTCTCGCTCTTTCTCTCACCATATCTCTCTTCAGGCTGCTCAGAAACAGCTGCGCTGAGTGTGTGGAGTGTGCAGCGAGTGTGGTTGACAATCAGTGTAAGAGCAGGCAATCAGAATGTGAGTGTGTTTCCCTTTAAGAGCGGTGGAGTGGTTACTATGGCGATGAGTGATGCATTTAAGAGCCAATTCCTAAGGGTGGAGAGTTTGTGATGACGCGCGATCAATCTGAAATCAAATGCAATGCTAACAGCAATCATCAGCTAACAGACGTCAAACAGAGCCATACTGATTTTGCTGAATAGGATGCTGTTCCTTCAGCTCTGTTCATGTGAATCCTAAACCTAAATGTAACCTTAAAGGGATAGTTCACCCAAAAATGAAACTTCTGTTATCATTTACTCAACCTCAAGTCATTCCAAACCTGTATGAATGTTTTTCTTCTGTTGAACACAAAAGAAGATATTCTGAAGAATGTTGGCAACCAGACAGTTGACGGTAGCCATTGACTTCCATGGTATGAAAAACAATACTGTGGAAGTTAATGGGTACCATCAACTGTTTGAATACCAACATTCTTCAGAATATCTTCTTTTGTTTTCAGCAGAAGAAAGAAACTTTAGACACTTATTGAATTTGGTATGATATGTTCAAAAGTTTTAAAAAATGTGTAGAAATTGTATTTAAGACCTTTTGACTTTTGACCTTTTAACTTAACTAGATTATTCATCACACTGGCACTTAACTAGAGGCAGAACAATGACTAAATGTTTACCGTTGTAAATAATTAGTGTTCTTAATTGTAATGAATGTGCACTTGTAGTGTTCTTCAAATCTTAAAAGCATATTTGTAAAATATTCTAGTTGTAGTATTACTTTAAAGTAGCTACATTTTAAATCATTGTGTTTTAATAATATTTTGTCATGTTTTGAAGAAGTGTTGATATGTTAATTTTGATGTGTTGACTAAGATTTTAAAGCACATGTAAAGAACCTGATTATCATTTCAACTCTAGTGTGTTATTTGATATTACTTTTAAACTTAATATATTTTAAATGTACTGTACTAAATTGCATCTTCATCAAAGTGAATATACTTAAATACTTCACATACAAGTTTCAATAGAAATGACACTGAAGTATATTTTATCATAAATGTTTGTCAGTACATTCAGCAGTACTTTAACCATATTTCAAAGAAAATAGAAATAAATATGAATTACATATAAAACTGTACTTAATTCCTACTTAAGTGGGTCAAAAACACTCTAAAGTTCAGCTAATTGCATATAATATTAAGTTAAACTATAATACATTTTCAATTACTAGCAATTAAAAAGAAAACATTACATTTATTTCACACTTATATATAGTATAATATATATTCTTTATATATATATTAGTGCTGTCAATCGATTAAAAAATTTAATCGCGTTAATCACAGTCATGGACTGTGATTAATCATGATTAATCACACATTTAAAATACAAGGATTTACCTGTAAATGTGTTGAAATGAAATGCATGACAAACTAGTTTAAGGAAACAAACCTTTCACACCTCCGCCAGGTATGAGACATAATCCTTATTATTCTTTTATCATTATTCTTTTGTTTTTATTCAGCCATTATCAGCCTTTAAACTGGCAATAAAATGTTTACCGAGCCACATCGCTTCAATCCCAGTTTATATTTACCCAACTATTATCAAAAGTATTTCCAAATAAATATTACAACAACATTTTCTTGCGACCTTACATGAAGTATTATGACAAAATGCATTATGAAGAAGAATTGGACCTGTTCTGCAGGTGCATTAGAGCTAATATTAGCATCATACTTCATTAGACAATTTATGAGATTAATAGTACACTTTTACTCAGAACTCACTTCAAACCACCATCGAGTGTTTGTAATAACTTCCTTTTGCGATCACATGTGGAATTTGGTCGTTTATTGTTGTTAAAATATGCTCTTTATAGCCTTTTATATCGCTGCACAAATTAGCATTTCAGATGTACACATTCATCTCAAGAAAATCACATACAAACCATATCCTATCGTAATCGTGTGTTTATTATCTTATATAATCTATAGTGACTGTTGTCATGTTTATTTCTGCTGTGTAAAAGCCTTAATGTGTGCTCTGGCTGAAACTCACGTTGTTTGTGATGTTTACAGCCGCCTCTCTGTTCTTAAGTTGCCAGGGATACATTCAGAGTATAATACACATTCGTAAAAGGATCTATTTTCATTTTTATTTGTCTATATACACTTTGGGCGGCCGCGGTACATTATAAAAGTAACGTTAGCCCAAAAACCCGCGGCTCTGTAATATTTCCCGCGACTGTATTTTCAAAATAGCACACGGCCAATTGTGCCGTTACCCTGGCAACACTGGTTCGCTGTACCCTCATCACACACTGATAGATAACCTTCCGCGCTGCGATGACGGGAAGTTGGGGTCAAACATTATCAAATGATTAATTTGCGTTAAAAAAATATTAACGCGTTAAATTTTTTTGATTAATCGCATGCGTTAACGTTGACACCCCTAATATATATATATATATATATATATATATATATATATATATATATTAGGGGTGGGAATCGCAGGGTACCTCACGATACGATATAATCACGATACATGGCTCACGATAACGATAATATCATGATACAGCGATTCTGCGATAATCAATATATTTCTAGAAAATCCTATAATGATATATCGCGATATCTGTCTAAACAAAATGCCTGTGAAAAGGTTAAGTGCAAGTTTTCTTTCTTTATTCAAGTCCAAACTGTTAGAAAACAGCAAAAAAAAGTTCTGTAAATCAATTTTAACATGTTGAGTAAATTAATAATTTTATTCTTGGACTTATTAAAAGCTTACACTTTTCTTTTTCTCTGTGTGTAAACAAACACATTTAACTGCTTAACTTATATAGCCCCTCTCTCTCTCTCTCTCTCTCTCTCTCTCCATGTAATATGTAATATGTATATATATATATATGTATATATATATATATATATATATATATATATATATATATATATATATATATATGTGTGTGTGTGTGTGTGTGTGTGTGTGTGTGTGTATATATATATATATATATATATATATATATATATGTGTATATAAACCTGGTACACTTCAAAATTTACCTGGAGTGCTTTCTCAACCTTTCTACTCCTCTCCTCATAAAAACGGAGCCCCGCACAGAAAAATAGCCATTCACAATCACATCGCGTCTTTTGCGCGCTCAGGTTGGTTATTTCAAATGTAGACGCGCGGCAAGCACACACACACTGCACACTTCTGCGCCGCATTACGGCTCTGACAGTGTTTTGTCTCGTCCTCCATGCCATAGGTGCAGATTTATGTTTCTGCCGGTCGGTGCCCACTGTTCACACTGCATAACGCGCACTTGTAATATCTGTGAGAGAGGGAGAGCATCCAGTTTTGTTCACATAAAACTGGACGCACCGGCGGCGCTCTCTCTCTCATATAGTGAGGGAAATCCACCTGCGATCCGAGCGGAGAGGTTCGGCTACTCATGACTGAATGTGCGCTCTGCAATAATAACGTGATCGGTGCTATGGTCCACGCTGATAACTGTTCCGGGGCAGTTTTTTAGTTTTCATCTACATAAACGTGTATATATAGCAGTAGAGCTAATACAGTGGCTGAAAATCTGTTTATCATTCGGTTCCTCGTGCTTCCCCATCTTCATAGAGAACGCGCTTCATAGTTGCTCAAAGCGCTCTTGGAAAGAATGTGGAAATGGCGCGGCCGCAATTTCCACGCATTTTTAGACGCTGGGAGCAGGAAAATGTATTTAGAGCACCTTATTGTATTAATTAAAATATCGATATTTGGCGCCAGATATCGATTATCGTATCGCATGGAGAAGGATCACGATATATCGCCATATCGATTTATTGTCCCACCCCTAATATATATATATATATATATATATATATATATATATATATATATATATATATATATGTTCTCATATATTCTTAAGTATATTCGTCAATAAATTATGTATGAAATAAAAGCCACTTTAGTGTCTTAAAAACAGACACTTTCATGACTATTTCTTAATACACTTAAGTACATTTTTAAAAAGTGACCTTTGTAACGATTTCAAATTAAACATTTAACTTTAAAGTGCATTTTAAATCATGTTTTAATAATCTTTTGTCAGGCCTAAAGAAGTAGCTACACTTACTTTGATGTGTTGACTAACATACTAAAACACAAATTTGCATTTTCATTTAATTGCATTTAACATGCAATCAAGTATCAAAAGACATTACATTATGTTCAAACCTAAGTATATTATTTTAAAGTATATTATTTCTGTTATAAGTACATTTTTAAATATGCAAATGTGTACTTCTTTTTCAAAATCAGCATGAATGAGCTCATGATAACTAATGGCTTTATGACATTGTTGCGTTGTTTAAATGCTGACATGTTTTTAACGGAATATTTCACACATAAATTTAATTGAAGAAGATATCAAGGATGTTTCCTGTTGAAGGTAAAATACACAGTGAATGTCATTTGACAGTCTGGATGTAGAGACAAGATGCAGCAATTGATTTTGAAACGCCCTCAGTTATATTTCAATGTTCCCTCTTCTGCTTCAACACAAATGTGACCTTTTCCTCAAGTAAAAATAGCTGCTTGTTGAGAATATTTTGAGATTTTTCTAATGTCACCTTCAGCTGCAGTGTGTATCTGTGCAAGAGAGTGTGTGTGTGTGTGTGTGTGTGTGTGTGTGTGTGTGAAGAGTGTGTGCGTGTGTGTGTGTGTGTGAAGAGTGTATATGTGTGTGTGTGTGTTTGTGTGTTTGTGTGTGTGTGTGTGAGAAGAGTGTATATGTGCGTGTGTGTGTGTGTGTGTGTGTGTGGTTGGGTGGGTGGGTGTGTGTGTGTGTGTGTGTGTGTGTGTGTGTGTGTGTGAGAAGAGTGTATATGTGTGTGTGTGTGTGGGTGTGAGAGGATGTGTGTGTGTGTGTGTGGTGGGATGGTGTCCTGCAGGAGCAGTGTAATTATCGGGACGGCGCACTGGTGAAACACTGGTGCTGCAGCCTCCTGACAGACACACACAGGAAACGAACACTCAAAATAATTTCAGTGACACTGAGATAAAAGATAAAACACAGCAGATGACTGTGAAAAAAACAAACAGATAAAAAAAAAAAAAAACAGTTGAAGGAAAGTTACTTTGGTTCCATCTGAAACATCCAACCTGTGCTCTTACATGATTGTTTTAGGTTTAATGTATGTGATCATATCATTGTTTTACTAATTGTAGGCATATGTACTTTTTACCATCAACCTGCCAGAGACTACAGATGAAAATTTGCCTGTATGGTTATATCGGATGTCTGCTGATGTCAATTAATGTGCATTGCCACCTGTAAAATAAATAATTAAAAAAATAAAATAAATAATAATAATAATAATAATAATAATAATGATGATGATAATAATAATAATAATAATAAAAACCTCACAAACCAAGTGGTTTCAGGCAGATACAAAGTACATTTTCTGGGCTGCCAATGTTAACATATTATTTGGGATAATATTTATATATTAATAATGTTGTTCTATCTAATTTATAACATTTAAATTATTATAACAAAAACTCAATGCCATTATTACACCAAATTTCATAGTACAGCTCTTATTTATTTTATTCATTCATTCATTCATTCATTCATTCATGTATACACTTTATTTTAAGGTCCAATTATTGCCATTAACAATCCATTAACTACAACTTTTGTGTCAATAAACTCCTAATTTGCTGCTTATTAATAGTTAGTAAGGTAGTTGTTAAATTTAGGTATTGGTGAGGATTAGGGATGTAGAATATGGTCATGCAGAATATGTGCTTTATAAGTACTAATAAACAACCAATAGGTTAATGAATAATTGCCATGCTAATAACCAAATAGTTAATAGTGAGAACTGGTCCTTAAAGTGTTAAATTCATTCATTCATTCATTTATGCTTTTATGGTTTTATGCTTTCTAAAGTTGAAAATTATGAGATCAGTTGTAATTATTCTTTTGATGTGCCTAGTTTTTAACAGTCTCTAGTTTTATATTTTTTTATATAATGTATACAAATATTTTTTATATGTATATTTTAGAAAGGGGGTCATAATATTTGGTTTGAAAAGCCCTACCATAAACACTGTTAATAAAATGACAATTATGGCCTAATATCAGTGAATGCTCCTTGTGGCTGTTGAAAATACAGAATATTAAATTAATCTTTACTTTTAGAATATTCTAGTACAATTTGTCCAGACATCAGACAATCCTAAAAGTAGGAATCTTTCTCTTCATCAATAATGTATTGTTTGATTTTGCACACATGAGGGTTCACAGGACTGACGGCTCTGCTCTCATTCTCTCATCTCCTCTCTTGTCCCTCCTCTTTTTTTAGTAACTTCCAGGACAATTTGTCCAGACATAAAACAATCCTAAAAGTAGGAATCTTTCTCTTCATTAATAATGTATTGTTTGATTCTCCACACATGAGAGGGTTTGCAGGACGGATGGCTTCTCTAGTACTTTCTCCTCTCCAATACAATAAAAATAGGTCTCAATCTTCAGAATAGATGCCTTTTTTAATGCAACATAATCAAAATGCGAAGCAAGTGAGGGCATGTTACAGGTTATGAGTGTTACAGCATCAGATTACGAGTAAAGTAATATGTTACTTGAATTTACACTATATCGCTGTAAAAATGAGAATTGTATTACAGAGAATCGTATAATCATTTATATATTGAAAATATTTTGCTTTGATTATTAACATAACAGAATGAAATTGCCTGTATGCTACATAATAGCGCTTCCTCCAGTGAAAATGTCCATCTCCTGTTGTCTCTCACATCAAAATCCAGCCACATATTTGTTTTGAGCTGTTCTGGACTGTTTTGGCTTGTAAACGGTGCTTGGTCTGTGCATATTTCTCTCCTGATTCAGACCAGACCACATTTACACTGGAGGCAGAGTTATTATGGATTATGGACTCATATTTTAGCTGGAAGACGTTAAAAAAGTCTTAAAGATTATTTGTTTCTTACAAACACACAGATGTTGGCTTCACAATACATTAATTGATGGACTGGAGTGGTGTGAATTACTTGTGGATTATTGTGATGTTTTTATCAGCTGTTTGGACTCTCATTCTGACGGCACCCATTCACTGCAGAGGATCCATTGCTGAAACAGTGATGCAATGCTACATTTCTCCAAATCTGATGAAGAAACAAACACATCTACATCTTGGATATATGTATTCTCACAGTATTTTATTATTTTATTTTATTATTATTATTATTATTATTATTATTTTTTTTTTCCAGTGCAAATGTCTAAAGATTCTTAAATGAAGATACATTTAACCGGGCAAAATGACATAAAATAAGAGGTCTTGTTTTCTGAAAAATTGATAAAATGAACTTTGACATTGAGTTTATGATTAAAAGAAATACCTTCCAATGGGTCTTGAAAGATCAACTTAATTCAAGAGAAAACAAGTTTTAATGCCCCATTGACAGACATTTTCTCTTGTTTTAAACAAACTCACTTGATTTTGTTCCATTTCTCATAAAGCAAGACTTCATATGTTCAATTTGCACCTGAAGTACAAGTATCTTGATATTTGTCTTGTTTTCGAGATACTTTTTACCCGAGAAAGCAAAATAACTTAAGATAAGTCCTGTTTTCTGAAAAATGTATCCAAAGTTATTGAGTTTATGCTTAAAACAAGAACAAATATATGTCAATGGGGTAACAAAAAAAAAGGAAATAAAAATAAATAAAAATTATCTTTGAATAGTTGTCATTAAAAAAATTCTCTTTGAATTAAGCTCATTTTTCTGACCCCACTGACAGACATTTGTTCTTATTTTAATCACAAACTCAATTACTTTTGATACTTTTTCCCCCCAGAATTGTTTATAAGACTTAATATCTAAGTCTTTTTGCTTCTCAAGTAAATAAAAAATACTAAGAAAATATATATTTTTGCAGTGTAGAACAAAAGTTAAGCAAAAGTAGTTATGCATTACTTTCCATAATGTAACCTAATTAGTTCAACTTTAAAAGGAGTAACACAATAATATAACACATCACATTTAAAACACACCATTCAGAGCATCACTATCTGATCTACACATAAAATGTGTTCTCATTTACTCCAACTAAAGTCTAAAGGCGTGTAAATAAATAAACTGTACTGTGTGAATAACCTTTAACCCGGTCGTATGTGAAACCCCTCGTCTGCTTATGACTAGAGACAGCAGTGTCGTGTTTGTTGATGTAAAGCGTGTGTGAGCAGAGTTCAGGAGTGGTGGGCTCTTGTGAGCAGGTTGTCAGGGTGACACTGAGAGGGTCTCTTTCGGTCTGTATGCATGCTGGGCCGTCTGTTCTGCTGGCATGTTGCCGTGCCAACAGGGGGCAGAGGATGAAAGCGCTTCATCATCTGAGTGCAGGACAGTGTGTGTGTTTGTGTGTGAGTGTGTGTGTGTGTGTGTGTGTGTGTGTGTTTGTGTGAGTGTGTGTGTGGCCTTCACTTCTGTTTCCAAAGTCAGCACTATGAGTCACTTTCTGTCCCATTTTAGTGTTGAAATCGCTGTGTGTAATGAGTTGAGTGTATAGTAGCATGTGCGCATCAGTCTTATTTTAGTATCACTGAGATATTTTTTTATAGATTTTGTTACTATTTAGAATTTATATATATATATATATATATATATATATATATATATATATATATACACTACGGGGCCATTGAAAGCTTGAATTGAATCTGATTGGCTGACGAATGTTCTAAGGTGTGCAATTATTTTCAGGGAAACGCACGGCGAATATAGTTCCAGGCAATTCTTGACCGCATTACAGTTCCATATCACTTCGCCAAATGATTTCGGTTAGATCAAAGGTCTTACAACTATGGAAGCCTGTTTCCGCCACTGAATAAAAAATAAAACAAGCTAATTGCGACTTTTTATCTCACAATTCTGACTTTTTTCTCGCAATTGCGATTTTATATCTCACAATTCTGACTTTTTTTCTCGCAATTGCGAGTTTATATATCGCAATTTTGACTTTTTTATCGCAATTGTGAGATATAAACTCGCAATTGCGAGAAAAAAAGTCAGAATTGTGAGATAAAGTCGCAATTACCTTGTTTTATTTTTTATTCAGTGACGGAAACGGGCTTCCATATACAACAGCTATAATCTTTGAAAATAACCAAAACCCACAACGACACTGGCCAAACAAATAAATATAGTAAGCAATGGGATAAAAACGACAGATCAATTCCATGTTTTGCCACAAAATTGCATTTCATTATGTACGTAAAGCACATAGCCCACAGTATTTCTCCCGCTCTCTCCCTACAGACGCACACACGGAAACACAATACACGCGCTAACGTTGTTAGCTCTACACTGACGATTTTTTCAGTGAAATAGTTTAGCAGCTTAAAAGCTACATGACATTTCTCACAAGCGAGGTAACGGTGCTGTACGTGAAGAAAATGAACTTAAAGTTGCACTATTAGTAGGGACGCTGCTGCTGAACACTGTTGAGAGACACACAGACTTAAAAAGAGGAAGGCTAATTCACACGATTTCACTCTCTCTCTCTCTCTCTAATAACTTAGTTATTAGCTGCATTTGTCTGCTATCAACAGCTCAAGCTCTAAAATGGCGTTTTGGAGTTAGCAACGGAGGCGTTGGATGAGATGCGGAAGAAATAATCCTACTCACGATAGCGTTTTAAGTACAAAATCCGGATGAATGCCTTGAAATATATCATCTGATCGATGTCTTGAGGTGTGGTAACCGTAGTATAAGTGGAATAATTGACTCTGGGTCGTTGAATTATTGGAAAAATAATGCACACCCGAGGTGTAACGGTGTAAATCCGCTTCGCGGAGCATTATTTTTCTAATAATCCAACAACTCGTCATCAATTATTCCTTACATATACATACATAAATATGTATATCGTTTTAACTTTAGTTAAAATTTTGGTACTTTTGTTGTGTTTTTGTCATTTTTAGTTATTGCCTTTTTTTAATATGTGTATATACTTTTTTTATTAATTTTAGTTTTAGTTATTTTAGCAAGTTAAGTTTAAATAAAAGTGAGAAATGTTGCCTTGGTAACTAGCTTAAAATAATTAAAAAAAAAATTGTATGTTTTATTTCTGTTAACATTTAATTTCAAGTAACTTTTTTTTTTTTTATAGATTTAGTTTTAGTTAACAATAATACCTCTGTCAATAAATATTGGTTTATTTTAGCTTATTCGTCATTAAAAGATTTTTTTTCAAACATCTTCTAACACCGTGTCTACACCGGACGCGATCGTTGAAAATCATTTGAAATTTGTGTCAGCACGTCATAAATAGAACGCAGCAGCAGTTTACTGTCAGGGATTTGTCGTGTCGTGTCGGGCCGCGCCACATGGCTTCTAGTGTAGACAGCATCACTGATTATAATGTGTTCTGTTGTACTTTGTCGCGCCGTGCTGTTCGCGTCCAGTGTAGACACGGTGTAATGTCTATTTACAAAAAATCTCAGAATTTGTCAAATATGTTGATTAAATAAGATGACGTACATTACTGAAAAATAATAATAATAATATAAAAACATATATATATATATATATATATATATATATATATATATAAGGTTGTTTTCCATGTCAGAATTATACCATTATATATCCTTTTCCTCTACACTTCAATGCAAAAATATCAAATAAAAAATATATCAAATCTTGTATAACATGCTGTACTAAGACTGTGATTTATTTACTCCAGTGTGTCCATGCCCATCAATATATGTTGGAAACTATTTAAATATATAGGTATTGAAGCAGTGATGAAGCTATTCAACATAGACAACTCTTACAAATATAAAAATCTTACATACAGTAGACAATGTCTCTTTTGGGTTTAAATAAGGATTTTAATCTCTCATCTTTTTTCTCATCTTGACTTTTTCCCCTTTCTTTTTTGGGCATAATATTTATGAACTACATTTTTGCTTGAAATGTTATTGTTGTCAATATTATTATTTGTTTCAGATGGAATTTAACTGCAGTTTGTGGACTGACTGTTTTATTATAAACAACAGAACATACTCATTGCTTTGTATGTAATTCCTGAGAAGCAATGAATTGACTGGTTGACTGTCGAAATGTTTGCTATATTGTTTCATCACCTGCTTAAATTCAATAAATAGTAATTAGAGTGCTGACTTTTTTTGTATTTTTTTAGTTAACGATTATAACCCTGGTGCATGTGTGTTTTATTTTAGTATCAGCGACTCACCGTATCTCCATCTTGTCCAACGGTGCCGTTCATTGGTGGAGTCATGTCCACTTCGACACTTGAGCTGTTTGGCAGATTTTTATCTATAACACAAAGTCAAGTGTGTTTGTCTTTATTAAATGGCCAGATTAAGCAAATTAACCACATATATGCAAAAAGTCCCCACATGAATCCTTCTAAGGCAGATCCAGCATTCTGTAGTCTTTAGCTTCTGTTTTTTTGTAATTGTTTTTTTTTTTATTTATTTAATTTTTTTTTTTCAGTGCCTCACGCTATGAGCGCCACATTTGTAGAATGTAGAAGGTTAATTTACCAGGCCTGGAAATTACAATTTTGAACTTCCCAGATATTTTCATGTTTCCCAAAACCATTCAAACCTTCACATAATGTACCTTTACATAGTACTGTATTTACAGTTTTCTAAGGTGTCTGAAAGATTAGCACATTCTAGCCAAGGTATATGTCTAAAAAACAAACATGGTATTATCATGGTAGGTTTGTTAGTGAAGAAATACTGGCAAAAACTGAGAAAGTGCAGTAGATGGATTTGAAAGGGTTAAAGATGTTCTGTGGTCACATCAAAGAAGGTGCTCTCAACCACCTTGCTTTTGATGCTAATATGCTAATATGGAACTGTTAGCATAATTTCCCACTTGAAATGAAAGTCCATGTGTGTCTTCAACACACAAACAGTATTATGAGACTAAGTTATATTATGATACTTCCTTTCATTTCTGTAAAGTGCACAAGCATTTGTAACCTTAAGGAGCTTTTTGTACATGATCAAACTGGAAAAAGCTTGTTCAATTCATCAATGGATTTAACACGCAATGGCAAATTTAACAGAGCTAGACAGAGGTTCAGTACATAATTTACTATGTGAAGTTACTGTATCTCACAAATCTATTTTTACTACCACTTACCAGCAACTCCATTTGAGTCCTCGACCTGGCATTTCTTTTTGGCAATTTTGTGAAGGATGGATGCCTTCTCGCGGAATTTTCCTGAAAAATTGTCCAGAAAGATTTTGAGTGATTTGAAAAAAATCACTCAAAATCTAGATATGAAAAAAAATGTATGTCTTTTCTAAAATAGAAACAAAGTAAAGCACCTGTTCAGTTCAATTTCACCTTTAAAGTGTCACGAATCTGGTCCATGGACTTCCATTCGCTCGCCACCAGAGGTCACTCCTCCATCACATTGACTCACACATTACATTACCCCAGACTACAATTCCCATCAACCATTGCACTGACTACACACACAGAGCTGTCACCAATCACACACACCATATAAAAACACTCAGATCCTGATCTAGTTCGCCGAGTATTGTATGCACATCTTGCTACCCTAGCCGATAGCTACCTTGCAGAGCCTTTTGTAGATTTCTTAGTCTTAGTCTTGCCTTGCCTGGCCTGTTTCGGTTTGTGTTTTCCCCTGCCTGGATTATTGCCACGTACCTGGATTATCTCTCTTTGCCTTGCCCTGTTGGATACTATTCGCCGATCGAAGACCCATGCTTGTTCTAGAAATACTCTTTGTCTTGCCCGTGTTATACCTGTTTTGCCACTGTTTGAACCATGCCTGTTATGACCACGTCTCTGTCAAATAAAAGTCTGCAAATGGATCCGCATGCCTCACATCTCGTCGGCTCCATAACAGAATACTCAACCACATCAGGATCCATCGGCTTTTCATGTGGATATTGGCCGGGTATGGACATTGCTAGACTGTTATTAACCCTCGAGCAGGGCTTGCGATCACTCAAGGATTATGTACAAGAGTATTTAGATCTTGCCTATTTCTCTGATCTGCCGGACTGTGTGCTCATAGACTTCTTTTGTGAGGACATTAATCAGCTGCTCAAATCACATTTAATCCGTCAGTGTCCCCGTTCGTCTCTAAGAGATTTTATGGACTATGCTTTATTGACTGTCGGTTCTTCATTCACTGTGTATGGTGACTCACTCCTGTATGGTGGCTGAACTGGAAAGCGAGCACAAAATGGCGGCTACAACGAAGCTCCGTCATGTCACAGCTGCCATCCATGAATCCAGTCAAGTCACCGTTGATCTTCGTGAGTCTAGTCATGTCACAGCCGATCATCACGAGCCAAGTCAAGTCAAGCCACAGCTGCTTTTCACGAGTCACGTCAAGTCACGGCTGCACTTCATAAGTCAAGTCAAATCATGGCTGATCTTCTCGAGTCACGTCATGGCTCGGCCGATCGTCCAGAGTCACGTCAGGCCTCAGCCGATCGTCCAGGTTTGACGATAAATCATGATAAAATTCACCACGGTTAGTATTACCATTTCATTTTTTAATTATCATTAAAACCGCAAACGTTTACCACGATTTGAACATCTCACGATAAATAAATACTATCCAGCATAAAGCACAGTTTTCAGTAACAGTCTCACGTGCGCACAGCAGCAGAGTAACTTAGCAGTGTAAGTTTGAGTGAGAGGAGAGACACGTTTTAAGTGCGCGCACTCTCACTGCGCGAGAGCAGCGTGTATCTGAGCACGCGCGGAGACATTCGCGCTCGCGCATTATATTAATGTGCTTTCGCTCTACAATAATGCACTCTCGACATGTCATTAAAATAACGCCATAAACTTAGTTTCGTTTTAAGTGAAAACGCGGCGTAAAAACTGGGAGGTTTTAAAAGAGTGCTGAGGGAATTTTACAAATTAATATATGAATGAATTAATTATATGAATGTACCTCTGAAGGTTCTTACTGTCTTCAGAAACGATTCGATGGCATTTTGTTTTCATCTCCGCTCCATGTAATACCTAAAAGAAGTGTTCTTAATCGCAATACTGCTTTGTCCACGGAGGTTACAGGAAACAGCTGTATTCAGCTTTTCCATCAGCGCCACCTGCTGTCTTAGAGTGGATTTACAGAGACATATTTACAGAGATATTTACATTCAGCCTGTGTGCAGTCTCTGTCTGGCCAAAAACAGACCGAATTTGCATGCCCTGCTGTAAATTTTGACCAGTTGAGGAAAAACAAGCTTATGTGGGATTCTACACATTTAAACAATTCAGATAAGTTATGTAGAATTATTTATGGAGCAGATAAAATACATATATCCATTTATTAATCAGTTATCGTTTTGACATAACCCTTTTCTTTATTTAAAGGCTGAAATGTGAGGTTTACCTTTTTATGAAACTTTTTCAAAGCTTTATTTGAACATTTACATTAGATATTTGAACATGCTATTAAACTGTTTTCAGTCAAGTTGTCACTTAAAATCCAAAATCATTGGTAATGTTATTGTTTTAGTGATTATGCAAACAAAAAGTCATTTTATTTGTTGTTTGTTGATTTTTAAATATAAAACTTGGTGAAGTGATTTATGTGTCTGTACTTTTTGAACATCTCCAGCACATTTTAATAATACCGTGATAATACTGATAACTGTGATCATTTTGGTCATTATAATCGTGATAAGAAATTTTCATACTGTTACATCCCTACTGCATGCACAGCTGGTGTTCCCAATCCCACTCACTCTAACCCTCCTGTTCCTGAACTCATCCCTTTGCCTGAAGCGCTTCCCATGATGGGGATTGCTTTATGTTGCGTTTGGGCTACGTACTCCACCACCGAACTGCCCAAGGTGGCGGCGTCCACTGAAATGTCTCCAGAGGTGATGGCTGAAGCTGCAGAACCTCTCGGGGTAGTGACGTGCGCTGCTGTATTCTCCGAGGCGATGGCACCCGCTGCAGCTTCTCCAGAGGTGGCGGCACATGCTGCAGAACCTCCTGGAGCGGCGGTGCTCGCTTCAGTTCCTGGTGTGGTGGTAGCGTCCAGCAATGTACCTTCAGCCTGTCATGTCGTGATCAAGGAAAGGGTTACTGCTGTAGAACCTCCAGAGGTGGCGGCAACTGCTGCAGAACCTCCAGAAGTGTCAGTGGTACCCATTCACCAGCTCTCGTCCTGCCCTGTCATGGCTATGGAGGACGTCTGTGAACTCTCGTCCTGCCCTGTCACGACTATGGAGGCCATCATTATGAACTTTTCTTCTGTCCCAATTCAGCCGAGGAGGCTACCTATGAACTCTCAGTCCTGTCTGTCACAGCCAAGGATGCTGCCTGCGAATTTCATGACTGTCCTGCTGCAAATGATCTTGCTATATGTCCAGGTAGCCCGTCACAACCATGGGGGCAGTGAAGGAAACTTTTGTTTGCTCTGTTAGCCTTGTCATGACCCCTGAGACTTTAAATGAAGATCCTGTATGTCCTAGTAGCCTCGTCACAACCAAAAAGGTCGCCTGCGAACTCTTAACCTTGCCGGTCATGAAACCTGAAACCATAAATGAACTCTATATTTGCCCCATTACTTATGTCTTTACCAAAGAGACCACTGGTGGATTGTCTGTCTATCCAGTACCTGCCAGTGCTTCTGGTTTTGAAGTGTCTGAACGTTCTGTTAGTCTTTTCGGATACGGATTTTGGTCATGAACTGTCCACCTGTCCAGTTTCAGTCAGCATGCCTGCTTATGAACTGTCTGCCCGTTCACTTGTCACCGGGGAAACTATCGATGAACTCTTTGTGTTCCCTGTCTCATTCCCTGAGACCGTGTATGCGCTGTCTGTTTCTTGTCTCTCAGTGTTCCCTAGGTCCCAGTCCCTGCCGTGGTCTCCTGCTCCGTCTGCTCCTCCCTGGTGGGCTCCTGATCCGTCTGCTCCGCCCTGGTGGGCTCCTGCTCCGTCTGCTCCACCCTGGTGGGCTCCTGTTCCGTCTGCTCCGCCCTGGTGGGCTCCTGCTCTATCTGCTCCATCCTGGAGGTCTACCGCTCAGGCCTGGTGGTCTTCTGCTCCGCCGTGGTGGTCTTCTGCTCTGGTATGGTCTTTGGTTCCTCCGGCTCTACCCTGGCTTCCTACTCTGTCACTTTGGTTTTCTGCTCCGCCTTGGTCCTCTGTCCTGCCAACTCTGCCTCAGTCCCCAGGCTCTCCACTTCCACATAGACCTTGCCCTCCGTCCCTCCCCCTGTTCCGCCTCCGCTCCACTGCCCTCCAAGAGTATATTAAGCTAAGAGCGTCTGGAAGCCGCTCCTTGGGCGGTGGGCTCTGTCACTAATCTGGTCCATGGACTTCCATTCGCTCGCCACCAGAGGTCACTCCTCCATCACATTGACTCACACATTGCACAGACTGTCACATTACCCCAGACTACAATTCCCATCAACCATTGCATTGACGACACACACACAGCTGTCACCAATCACACTCTCACCTGTGATCTATTACACACACCATATAAAAACACTCAGATCCTGATCTAGTTTGCCGAGTATTGTATGCACATATTGCTACCCTAGCCGATAGCTACCTTACAGAGCCTTTTGTAGTTTTCTTAGTCTTAGTCTTGCCTTGCCTGTTTCGGTTTGTGTTTTCCCCTGCCTGGATTATTGCCGTGTACCTGGATTATCTCTCTTTGCCTTGCCCTGTTGGATACTGTTCGCCGATCGAAGACCCACGCTTGTCCTAGGAATACTCTTTGTCTTGCCCGCATTATACCTGTTTTGCCACTGTTTGAACCATGCATGTTATGACCACGTCTCTGTCAAATAAAAGTCTGCAAATGGATCCGCATGCCTCACATCTCGTTGGCTCCGTAACAAAGTTAATACAGGTGCATCTCAATAAATTAGAATGTTGTGGAAAAGTTCATTTATTTCAGTAATTCAACTCAAATTGTGGAACTCGTGTATTAAATAAATTCAGTGCACACAGACTGAAGTAGTTTAAGTCTTTGGTTCTTTTATTTGTGATGATTTTGGCTCACAATCAACAAAAACCCACCAACTCACTATCTCAACAAATTAGAATATGGTGACATGCCAATCAGCTAATCAACTCAAAACACCTGCAAAGGTTTCCTGAGCCTTCAAAATGGTCTCTCAGTTTGGTTCACTAGGCTACACAATCATGGGGAAGACTGCTGATCTGACAGTTGTCCAGAAGACAATCATTGACACCCTTCACAAGGAGGGTAAGCCACAAACATTCATTGCCAAAGAAGCTGGCTGTTCACAGAGTGCTGTATCCAAGCATGTTAACAGATAGTTGAGTGGAAGGAAAAAGTGTGGAAGAAAAAGATGCACAACCAACTGAGAGAACCGCAGCCTTATGAGGATTGTCAAGCAAAATCGATTCAAGAATTTGGGTGAACTTCACAAGGAATGGACTGAGGCTGGGGTCAAGGCATCAAGAGCCACCACACACAGACCTGTCAAGGAATTTGGCTACAGTTGTCGTATTCCTCTTGTTAAGCCACTCCTTAACCACAGACAACGTCAGAGGTGTCTTACCTGGGCTAAGGAGAAGAAGAACTGGACTGTTGCCCAGTGGTCCAAAGTCCTCTTTTCAGATGAGAGCAAGTTTTGTATTTCATTTGGAAAACAAGGTCCTAGAGTCTGGAGGAAGGGTGGAGAAGCTCATAGCCCAAGTTGCTTGAAGTCCAGTGTTAAGTTTCCACAGTCTTTGATGATTTGGGGTGCAATGTCATCTGCTGGTGTTGGTCCATTGTGTTTTTTTAAAACCAAAGTCACTGCACCCGTTTACCAAGAAATTTTGAAGCACTTCATGCTTCGTTCTGCTGACCAGCTTTTTAAAGATGCTGATTTCATTTTCCAGCAGGATTTGGCACCTGCCCACACTGCCAAAAGCACCAAAAGTTGGTTAAATGACCATGGTGTTGGTGTGCTTGACTGGCCAGCAAACTCACCAGACCTGAACCCCATAGAGAATGTATGGGGTATTGTCAAGAGGAAAATGAGAAACAAGAGACCAAAAAATGCAGATGAGCTGAAGGCCACTGTCAAAGAAGCCTGGGCTTCTATACCACCTCAGCAGTGCCACAAACTGATTACCTCCATGCCACGCTGAATTGAGGCAGCAATTAAAGCAAAAGGATCCCCTACCAAGTATTGAGTACATATACAGTAAATGAACATACTTTCCAGAAGGCCAACAATTCACTAAGAATGTTTATTTATTTATTTTTTTTATTTATTTATTTATTTTTGTATTGGTCTTATGAAGTATTCTAATTTGTTGAGATAGTGAATTGGTGGGTTTTTGTTAAATGTGAGCCAAAATCATCACAATTAAAAGAACCAAAGACTTAAACTACTTCAGTCTGTGTGCACTGAATTTATTGAATACACAAGTTTCACAATTTGAGTTGAATTACTGTAATAAATGAACTTTTCCACGACATTCTAATTCATTGAGATGCACCTGTATATTTTAAATGCAATGTACTAGATCGTAACTTTATTACAAATGTGAAGTTTCAAATATATTTAAAAGCCTGACATACAAGTTTAAAATAAATTTAATAGAAATTATTTCAAAGACAATAGAAGTAACTATGAAATTACATATAAAGATGCACTTAAGTCATACTTACTGTAAGTGTGTTGAAAATCACTCTAAAGTTGAGAAAACTGCATTTGATATAAATTTAAAATGTAATACATTTTTATTTAATTGCAATTAACATGCACTTAAGCGTCTGAAAACATTCCATGATGTTCACACTAAAGTATGTTCTTTTAAAATATTTTCATTATGTCATAAGTACTCATTTTGCTACAGTGTACTTCTGTTTCACAAGGTTATCACTGTCCAGTATCCACAGATACCAAATAGTTTAAATGTGTATAGCTACGTTAACCTTAGTTTGCAAGTAAGAACACTTAATGGATTTGCTTAATGTTTTAATGAAAACAGTCACTCCGGCACGTGTCATGAACAGTAACACCCTTAATCTTTGTCTATATTCACTATTTAGCACAGCCTCTTGTAACTGAATGCTTGAAAAAAGGTCAAAATACCATTTGGCCTTTAATGCAACCTTCAAACCAACAGCACATTAAACACAGCTGCTTGTCGCTGGTTTAGGAGATTAGAGACAAAGTCTATAACTCAACATGGAGAGAGCAGCACCAGACCCACGAAGCAAACATCAATACAGTTGCACAACCTTTCAGGATCCATTAATGTGGAAGTAAAATCTCAGGCAATCACACACAGAGAGTGGCAGCATGTTCCTGTCTCGTTCTGTGTGTGTTTGAATGAAACCGCATGTGCACGAGTTTGCATTAAAGCAATGAACATAATGCGTGGTGGGTTGGTTTCACTTCACTAATGGAAAACATCATGATCATTGAATGTCTTTGAGCTTCCTGATGAATCACTGACTCTGATTGGCTGATAGACAGACTGTCCTGTCCGGCTCGATCGGTGCTGTGACCCCGATCAACACATGTATATTACGTGACCTACATATCATTAACACGTTTGGGATATAAAGTGGTTTTGGAGTTTAAACTAAGTAGGTTTGTGTTGTTGTCCGGGTATGTGGTGTAGCAAAGATAGTTAGAATAGCAAAGGGGAGGTTAGTTGGGTTTCTCAAAATCACAGCAAATATTCCCTTGTGAAAAGAAGTACACATAAAAAAAGAGTACTTATAACAGAAATAATATACTTTAAAAGAATATACTTACATGCAAAATTATGCTTTCAGAAAATTAATGTTTTCAGACAGTTGCATGTTAATTGCAATTAAATTAAAATGTATTATAGTTTAAATCTATATTAAATGCAATTCGCTGAACTTCAGAGAGTGATTTTTGACCCACTTAAGTAGGACTTAAATACATTTTTTTATATATAATTTCATAATTATTTCTGTTGTCTTTAAAATATGTTTAAAGTGCTGCTGATTGGACTAACAAGCATTTATGGTAAACTGAAATACACTTTAATGGCATTTCTATTTAAACCTGTGCGTCATGTATTTAGATATATTTGTAATTACATGTTTAAGTTGCCACAGTTTGCAATTTTTCTTATTTAATTTTATTTTAGTCAAAAAAAAAAATGTTTATCACAAAAAGGAGTACACTTCATCATACGTTTAAAAAGATAACTTATTATATAAATAATATACTTAAACAAATACACTTAAGTGCAAACTGAATGTAATGATTTCAGACACTTTTTGAATTAAATGCAATTAAACAAAAACAAATTAAAGTTTAAATGTATATTAAATGAAACTCATAATTAATTCTGTTGTCTTGGGGAAAAGTCGTGGCCTAAGTTCGATTCTCGCACCGGCAGGAATTGAAGTTGGGGATTTTGAATGAACATCACTCTCCTTCGAATGAACAGCACTCTAGCCTTCGATACCATGACTGAGGTGCCCTTGAGCAAGGCACCGAACCCCCAATTGCTCCCCGGTGTGTGTGTGTGTGTGCATTTGTTCACTATTCACTGCTGTATGTGTGCACTTGAATGGGTTAAATGCAGAGCACCAATTTTGAGTATGGGTCACCATACTTGACAATACGTCACGACTTTCACTTTTTTTCAAAAGTTAAAAATATTTTAGAATTTTTTAAGTTAAATACATTTGCCATTAAACATTTACAATTACATTTATTTAAAATACATTAACTTGAAATGTAATATCAAATAACACACTACAGTTAAAATTATAATCAAGTGCTTTACATCTAGTATTTATACTTTAGTATGTTAGTCAACACATCAAAATAAGTGTACTTCTTAAAAGCATGACAGAAAAGTATTAAAACATTTTTACGTACTTTAAAGTACGTAAACATTTAATTTGGGATTATTTACACTTTTTTAAAAGGACTTAAGTGTGTTTAGAAATGGTTATGGGTTATGAATGTGTTTCTCTTTAAGTCACTTAAGTGGCCTTTTTTGCTTTAATATTCTATTATCTGCAAATACAGTTTAAAAAAAAAAAAAAAAAAAAAAAAAAAAAAACACACACACACACACACACGTTAGGTTTCTGTGAATTCTGGGGACTTTCCATAGACTTCTATTACTTTTATACTTACCAAACACCATTTTCTATGCCAAAAATTTCAGGTTTTACTAGCCTTGTGGGGACATTTGGTCCCAAAAATGTACCATAAATAAGAACACACACACATTGATGTACACTGATGTACATTGCAAGTGCACATTCAATACAATTAAGTGCACTTCTTTTTCACAGGTCTTTACTATAGGCAGGTACTGTCTAGGTCAGGGGTGTCAAACTCAATTCCTGGAGGGTCGGAGCCCTGCAGAGTTTAGATACAACCCTAATTAAACACACACCTGATCCAACTAATCAAGTCCTTCAGGCTTAATTGAAAACTGCATAATGTGTGTGTTTGAGCAGGGTTGGAACTAAACTCTGCAGGGCTCCAGCCCTCCAGGAACTGAGTTTGACACCTCTGGTCTAGGTTATTGTTGGGTTACTCTGAATACAAGCAGAGCTTCTCTAAATAGAGTCAGATGAAATATTTACTCATGTACCTTCCCATGCTGAATATTACAACATTAAAGTCTGTTTAGTACGGAGGAGAAAACTAAATTTAGAAGCCCATCACTCTGTGTAACACACACACACACACACACACACACACACACACACACACACACACACAGACACACAGATTCTGTTGCCTTAGATGTTATGGATCTTCAAAGAGACTTAAGCAATTCAGCCATAACAGATGTCTAAGAAGTGACATTATTGCATTAGTGAGACATGAGAGAGAGAGAGACGGCCTGTTATTATTGCATTATCCCTTGCATAACTCTAGTTATAGAATGACTCACTCTGTCTCAACACCATGACGTAAGTTTCCTACCATCTATTTCTGTGTGTGTCTGAATGCAGTCGGCCGTTTTATCTGACTCTCACGGATTGCTGAGCACTTACAGACGGTGACTTTTAATGCAGCTTTGTTATCGGAAAACTCATTCGTGTACGTTCGACCCACTGTTCTGGCTAATGCATTTTAAACACTATTAGAAGCACCCACTTTTCTTTAATGCATGGATATATTTATTGAAACAGGATGTTTGGGAAGGATATTTAATGAAAGTCATTAATCATGAATTGCTACTTCCTAGTCAGGTGGTATTAAGGAAGAGACTTTCTAATTCTTTAAAGCATCTGTTTGGACATGTTCAGTACTGGATGAATCATCAATATTTTGATCCACTTTCCTCAAAAAAAAGACTTAAAATCTGCTAAAGGTTATTTGTTAACATTCAAATGCCAGGGAATTTCAGTTTTAACCCTATAAAGCTACTGTATTATATTTCTAAAGCCTTTAAATGATCAATATGATCAAAACTTTACTGAGAAACCTGTCGCACACAATTCACTACAAGTCTTCTGTCGTCTAATTGATAGTTTAGAGTTTTTTTTATCAAGTCAAAGTTTTAGTGTAATTGTACAAACATCATTCTTCAGCTGGTTCTTCACGTGTCTTTCTGCCGTCAAATCTTTACTGATTTTTATGAAGTTAACACAAGAATAAGTTTGATATTGTTAGTAATATTTCAGGATGCACACTTAATTAAAGTAACTTAGATTTACTTGATTATACAACATCATTTTTCAGTGAGTCTCAATTTGATCATGAGAATCTTTTGAGGAACATTTGTTTCCAGAAGCTTTACTTCACTGTTCCTCAGTGGAGGAATGATCTTTCCAAGCCTTCAAAACATCTCACATCTTTTGAGGAACGTTTATTTCTTCATCTCTCAATCATCATTGTATTGCATTGCATTATATATTTGGATCATTTCAATCTCATCTTACTAAGACACATTATTGGAGATATAGTGTGACGAATGATATTTACATCATTTTATGTAAGTATCTGCTCTACTGTTATGAAGATTAGGGCTGGGTATCGATTCAGATGTCCCGATTCGATTCGATTCGATTCCAATTCTCAAGCTCTCGATTCGATCCAATTCGATTCTTGATTCGATTCTCATTTTTTTATTACATTCATTGAATATAGTTTTAATACAAATGCTAGTGATATTTCTAAAAAACTGAACAGTAAACATCAGTTTACAAATGGTGAATTAATTAAAAAAAAAAAATTAAGGACCACAGGCCTGTATTTTAAACCCATTCTATTTTTGTATAGGGTCCTATTTTTAAAAACAATAATAGGGCCCTATAAAATGTTTTTCTTATTTATTTATTTATTTATTTATTTTTTCTGGAAATCAAATGAAATATAAAACATTAATTTAATTTATCCTAATTAATTGAAAGTTAAACCATTTTATTTTTTGGCAAACAAAGTGCTGCACAACAGAGGTTTATTGTTAAAATTAAAAAAGAAAACGTGATTATTCATTTAAAAAATAAAGATTTATTAATATTTATTAGTAGTCAGAGGTGGATAGTAGAGTTACATTTACTTCGTTACATTTACTTGAATAATTATTTTGGGTAACTAATACTTTTAGAGTATATTTAAAGATGGGTACTTTTACTCAAGTACATTTTTAGTGAAAAAACGGTGCTTTTACTTCATTACTGTGGGCGACGCCTCCTCTCGTTACTTTATCTTAATGCAATACAAGTTAAAAATGCTTCAATTTATTCCAAGCGCGCCATTTATTTTTCTCTGGGCAATAAGTGATGCCCATTCGCGAATTATTCATTCTTTTGAGTCAATTCTGTTCGAAGGCTTGATCAAACCAGTTGGCAAACCAGTGAATTGGTTCGCGAATCAGTTTGAATGATTCATTCAGTTCCCTGCCGCACGCGCTGAGTCGTCTGAAGCGGTTCTCGCTCAGAGTTGTAACAGAAAGTTTGAGAACATCAAGAGCGTTGAAGACGTGGCTTTGGATCTACAATCAACTGAAAGCAAATCTGCAAAGGCTATTGTTTGCTAGCTATGAAGATCTTTATTAGATGAACACCGTGTGTGCAGTCTACGGTTCCACAGGTATAGATAGGCTACATTCGGTTACAGTACACGATACCACTATGACATAGCAGTTTGTTGTACATGTACCTTATACATTAAATACAATGTACAACTTTTACATTAAATAAGCTGTCACAAAGTATAATATGAACACCCGCCAAACCCGCGTTAGCTCTGCACAGCGGCACACAACCTGTTCCAAGGAATGCCTGATATTTTCTCAATATTTAAGCTTACAGAAATATACATTTGTTTACATTTTGCAGAAGAGACGGAAGAAGATCCGTCAATGTGCATTTGTTTCGTTCAGATGTTCAGTAGCGGTCATGTGTCAGAGATTATATACATATATATTATTATATACATATATATTAATATAGCCTACTTTAAAATATAATTTAATTTAATTCAGTGATACAAATCAGAATTTTCATCAGCTATACTCCAGTTTTCAGAGTCATATGATCCTTCAGAAATAATTTTAATATTTGATTTATTACCAGTGTTGGAAACAGTTTTGCTGCTTAATATTTTTTTGTGACATTTTGTTCAGGATTATTTTATAAATATAAATCTAAAAAGAACAGCATTGATAATAACTCAACATATTGGAATGATTTCTGAAGGATTATGTGACACGGCAGACTGGCGTAAAAGCTGATAAAAATTCTGATTTGCATCACTGAAATAAATTACATTAAAAAACATTAAAAAATCTTTTGAACGGCTGTGTGTGTGTGTGTGTGTATACTGCCATTCAAAAGATTTTTAATGTTTTTTTATGTAATTTATTTCATATATAGTATTTCATATATAGACACACACACACACACACACATTTTATCTATGTATCTAAATAAAAATAGACTATAGATATTCAGTATATGATCCAAAGTAACTAGTAACTAACTACTTGAGTAGTTTTTTATTTTTTTTATCTGATACTTTTTTACACTTACTCAAGTAACTATTCAACTACTCTTGCCTCTTCCTCCGCTGTTGTCTGGCAGCCCCTCTGCTCGCCCTAAACTCACCATCTATACGGTGCGAGCTCTGCGGGACTGCCATCCTCCAGCGTCGCCGTGGCCAGAGTATCCCTTGATTCCACCTCCAGCCTCTAAGCTCCGGACTCTGCCTTGGTCTGGCATTGACCATCCTGCGCCTTGGGACTCCACTCCTCCGGCTGCACCTCATCGCTTCGTCCCTCCGGCTCCATCAGGCTCCTTCATCCCCTCGGCTCCTCCTCAGTCCTCTGTTGCTCTGGCTCCACCGCGGCCTTCTGGAGCCCTACCTCCGCCTCGGTCGCCGGCTTCATCTGCTCCACTTTGGTCCTCCAGATCCTCCCCGTCACCCTGGCTCATCGGCTCTCCATCTCCGCCTTGGGCTTCTCCACCACCTGCTCCGCCACCGTTGGGCGGCCCCCTGGAGTCGTCAGCCCTTCCTCCACCATGGCTCCTCCCTCCGTCTTGTCCGCCCTGGTCCCTCCTGTCATCCCCCTGGCTCCTCCTGTGTCCTCCTTGGCTCTTCCCTTCATCGTCTCCACCCAGGACTCTGTTCATTGTCCTCCTCCCGGATGCCCGTCCTCCTAAGTCCCCCCCCCCCCCCTACGGTGCGAGGACGCGCCTTCCGGGAGGGGGCCGATATGTCAGGATCATGGACCTGTTTTGCCCCATTTCTGTTTCTGTTTTCCCTTATTTGGTCATGTTCCTGTCCTTGTTTAGTTTAATTAGTCATCCTGTGCACCTGTTTTCCTCCCTATTTAGCTCGTTACCCCATGTATTTAAGTCTGAGTCTGTGTTTTCCTCCTTTGTCGGGTCTACCAGTGATGTTCGTGTGTCATTCCTCGTTCCTAGTGTGGACCCTGTGTGTTGGATTGAATTAAAGACTGTTTCGTTTATCCACAGCTCCTTCATTCCTTCCAGCAGCAAAACGTGACAGTAGTATTGTTGTTACATTGAGTCTTAAGATTGCACAATAGTAATATATCTCTGTCACAGTTTCTTCACGTTAAACCAAACTTTTATTTTGATGGGTTGCCATGAAATGCTTGCAGCTTCTGTGTATGTGATATGACGCTAGTTTTCTCAAATTAAACGGTAAAATGCTAATGAAGTGACTCTCAGAGCAGATGGAGTAGATCATATTCGTGTGCTCATATCGTCATATAGTCAGATGGCAGAGGCTGAAAACACTGCGAGTGTCATCCATGTTTTAGTATGTGTGTAGTAAACAAAACAGTGCGTTTGCGCCATGCGCCATTCATTCTTTGCGGAAATTATGGCGCCTTATCCATGATGTCAAATGCTTGCGCAGATTTGTAGTATTACTATAGCATTTCACCTGAGCATTGCAAATCACACATATTGCTTTGTTTTTGTCAACAGTATCTCCGCCATGATAAGCACTGAATGAATGACAGGCTTTTCGTTGTAACATCACGCAAGGTAAATAAGAGGGTGACATCTAGTGGAGAAGACTAATGATAAGATTCACTTTGATCAGAAACATTGTGTTAAATGTTTGCTGAAATAAATACCGGAAAAGATCGATTCGCGGCTTTTGAGAATCGATATCGAATCGACGTCATTTAAAAAACAATTCATCGAAAAATGTATTTTTTTGCCCAGCCCTAATGAAGATCATGTTGATTTACATCACAAGTATCAGAATTTCATCTTATTTGCGTTTTTTTTTTTTTTTTTGCTCAATTTGAGTCTCTGAATACAATTGAGCTGCTTTTAACTCCATATTCTAACTATATCAGACAATGTGTGCCACAAATATGATACTCAGCAAAAAACACAAATGCAAACTGTTCTTATATTTTGTCTAAAGGTTCAATAAATAGCTCAAACAAACAAACAAACAAACAAACAAATATGTTTTTACTATTATTTCATATGTCAGGTTTTACAGGGATAACATCTATGACTATAAATATTTTACTTAAAATATTTTCTGATCATGCATTTATATCAAAATATCCCTTAAAAAAAAAAAAAAAAATTACAAAGAACAACCAAAACAAAACAAAAATGGACGTGATGAAAGAAAAACAACCATGAAAATTCAATATGATATTAAATTAGGGATGAAAACCACGATTTGCACTTATGTGAGTGAAATCTCGGCAAGAGGGTCATGAAACTAAAAATGGAGAAGAAACCTCTCTCTCACACACGCATGAACAAACAGCATCGTGGGTAGAGAGATGAAGCAGAAAGAGAGAAAAATGAGGGTTGACAGAAAGAGTCTTACCTTCCTCGGTCATTGAGTGATAATATTTTAGCTTGCCATAAGTCCCCAGCTCTACAATATCACACACAGAGACAAGGGTAAGGAAACACACGCTGTCACATGTACAGAAGCACAAATACACACACATACACACACACTTGAATTTGTGGTTTACAGGGACTCTCCATAGGCGTAATGGTTTTTATACTGTACAAACTGTATTTTCTATTGCCCTGCACCAACCCTACACCTAAACCTACCCCTTACAGGAAACTACTGGCAATTTTTGAATTTCATAAAACACCGTTTTGTATGTTTTTTAAGCCTTTTGTTTTACAGGGACACAGGAAGTGTCCTCATAAACCATGTTTACGTTGTAGTACCCATGTCATTATACACGTGTGTCCTCATAAACCATATATACCAGTACACACACACACACACACACACACACACATATAAGTGTCAGTGAGAATGAGGAGGTAATGTGGCCAAAATAAATTTCTCTCTAGGCCGATCTCACAGGCATAAGTGCAAACAACTAAACAAAAAGACAAAAAGGAGGAGGAAAAAAGCCTTATATTGAGGTGAACACTGTGAATGATGTGTCATTATGCACCAAACTTTTAAATTTATTTGATCAAAAACACAATAAAAATGTGAAATACTATTACAATTTAAAACAGCTGTTTTCTATGTGAATATATTGTAAAATTTAATTAATTTATGTGATCAAAGCTGAATTTTCAGCATCATTACTCCAGTCTTCAGTGTTACATGTTCCTTCAGAAATCATTCTAATATGCTGATTAACTGCTCAAGAAACATTTCTGATTATTATTATTCCAAACAGGCTGATTGCTTTACATGTCAATCAGACTCATTCTTCCCAACTAAGTGGGCATTTCTTGGCCAGAATGAGTTGCGAAGTGGATCAGATGTACAAAGAGTCAAAAGTCTGGCTATGTGAGACTAACAACAATAATATTTATAAATTATGTATAAAATAATATGCTATTCTTAACCCAGGCAAAGTCAATTTTCATATCTTTGATACCGCAGAAGAAAAAAAAAATAATAAAATAAATAAATAAATAAAAATAAAAATAAAAATAAAAACCTTCCTCCAGAATTCATTTGTGCTAAATTTGTACTGCAAAACACTTTGGGCCATGTTTGAGTTTGAGTAAATTAAATTAAAGTCCCAGATGCATTTCAAAACACTTACTTTGATTATGCTTTATATATTATACATGACTGATCTGAAGTCGACTTTAATATTTCACATTATTATTGAGGACATTGCATATAAAATTAATTTTAGATTCACGTAGAATATAATGTACTGTGGAGTCCAAAGATTTGAAAATATATTACTTAATGTAATGCATTTTTATCACTAATAATATTACTGCCATAAAGAAAATCAATATTTTTATTTATCCTTATTTGCTATGCTTATACTTCATAGGTGACATAAACATGTTCTTGTCAAGCAGCAACCTTGCAGAATGACCTCTGCAGCTGCTGACCATTCATACCAGCGGCGCAAAGCTTTTTACATCGATTCAGCTGGGAAAGGGTGTGTGACTACATGCGTGTGTCACGTTACGTAATAAAGTTCGCATGAAAGACCCCATCAGAAGGTTATTGGCATGTGTGAGTGTCTGTGCATGCATATGTGATCAGCTGGAAGAGCCTAGTGACAGATCACAGCGTCTTTATGAATGTGTGCATGTGGGTTTGACGGAGCAGACAGATTGCTCCAAAAATAGAGGAATTGTTGGTCCGGCGTGGGGTTCGAGTTCAATAATCAATACATACTGCCATGCAAGAGGTCAGACGCGCGCACACACACACACACACACACACACACACACACACACACACACACAGAGACAGACAGAGACTAAAACATTGTGCGTTATGTTTGTCGTGTCTGAGAAGCGTGAAAGCTTGTGCAGTGTGTGTCTGTGTGTGATGAGAAGTGATGAATTACATGTGCATGTGGAAAACCAGGCTCTAGTTATTTATTATGTGTTCAATATCAATTAATGAACTTATGCAATTCATCAATTCATCTGGGGAGGGTGTTTTACTCCAGAACTCCATGTGTTGACGTATATATGGGATACTCGTCGCATTAAGCCACTAAAACAAATATATTACGAACACAATCACAATGTGTCACTGCGTTTATGTAACAGGTGGAGTTTCACTGAGTTTAATGCTTGATGCTGTGATGCTGAGAGAAACAGTAACGTGTGCTTTTTACAACTATTATGCAAGAAAAATAAATAAATAAATAAAAAAAAATAATTACAAATAGATATAATCATGCTACATATATATATATATATATATATATATATATATATATATATATATATATATATATATATATATATATATATCCTAATTCACTGCTGTGAAATTTTATGACTTTCAAATACTGTGACTGTAAGGTCTGAAGATATTAAAATATTATAAACATTAACAATTTTTTGTGTCTCTGCCTTTGAGAATAAAAAAAGAGACTTTAAGGAAAGAGAATATGCATAACTCAGGTAATATATTTGTAATGCATCAGTAAATCTTTAACTGTAATTTGACTAATTTAATTACAATTTAAATTACTTTAGCTAATAAAAATAGATTACAGGGTTCCACTTTATTTTAAGGTTTCCTTGTTACAGTGTAATTATAGATTTAAGTACTGAGTAATATTAATTAACTACATGTACTTACTATATGGTTAGGGTTAGGATTAGAGTTTGGTCTTAGAGTTACTTGCATGTAATTATGCATAATTTATTGTTATTATAATAGTAAGTACTTGTAACGTGTAACAAGGACACCTTAAAATAAAGTGTTACCGATTACAGGAAGTAATAAAAGCAAGGAGAAACAGTAAACAGTGCTTGGGAGAAAATATATATAAAATACATACATATATATATATATATATATATATATATATATATATATATATATATATATATATATATATAAGTCATCTAAAAAATAATATAAATCCAATCGGTCATCACTTTTTTTTGTTTATGTGTCTACAAAAATGCATATATCAGTGCAGGTTGTTTTGAGCGATTAAAGTCATTATTTACAAATGTGAATGAGCAACGCAAGATATCAGGGTTATGGGTTACATGAGATGGAGCTTTAGCAAGGAAAAACACACAATGAAAAGTGGCAAACACACATAGAAACTTGAAAGAAACACACAGGATCCAGTCTCTGTGAATGCTGTGAATAAACAGAGACAGACAGCGGGACAAGCGGCTTCAGCTGGGACTGTGATGACATCGAGATTTAGAGAATAACTCACCAGAGTCAGCGAATTCTGAGGAAACAGCAGACAGAGAGAAACAGAGAGAGAGACAGACAGAGAGAGAAAGAGATGAAAAAGTCTAAGCAGGAAAAAAGCACAATTTAGCTCTACTGCAAAGCCATGTAGTGAATAAAAAGATGAGATGTGCTACTGTTCAAATACCCATCAAATGTGCAGCTAAAATCGAATGTTTTCAAGTTCATTTTAGAGCTTTTAAAGACCCTGAGAAATCAAAAATGTCTTTTAGATCTGTGATAAACTTTGACAAAATGCACACATATTGATAAAGCATTAAAACAATCAAAAACTCTTAATAAATTATTTTTTGTTTTGTTTTGCACAGTAGAAATGCATGCATGCAGTAAATCATGACAGAATCATCATCTTTAGTTGAATGATCGCTTTAGCTGGTTTTACTTCAGGACAGATTTTACACTGAAATTGTTAGCATGACAAAGGCTGACAACTGTGTGAATGCATAAACAGCAGCAGAGGTTTGATTTAACAGCATAACCCACGTGTGATAAATGTGTGAATTTACCAGCATAACCCACGTGTGAACACATGATAAACGTGTGAGGTGTGTTCTGGTGAGGCGATACTGCCGTCATTTTCACAGGTTTACTTTATGTTAACAGTCTCTTTCTTGCATACCTGAACATGTTTATGAATAAACTTATGTTACTTAAATTAAAATAAATTTAAAATAATTGAAATTAAATTAAAAACACTTTTCATTTAAAATCATTTAGTTGACAAATAACTAAAATAACTAAGTAAATAACTAAAAATTAATAAAAAAAAAAATTAATTCAAATTTATAAAAAAAAAATATTATAGCCTTAAAAAAATAATAAAATTGATAAAAACACAACAAAATGACTAAAACTTTACCTAAAATTAAAATGAAAATAGAAAAATACAAAACAAATTCAAAATATTCATAAAAACATATCTTAATTATACCAAAATAGCATTAGCCATGACAGCAACACATCTACTCTTAAAACGTGGTCACATTTACTGTTACTGAGCAAATTTTAGCAATTGGGAGTTTTGCACAAGGGCTATAAAAGTTCCCATGCAGAATTTGCTCGTGTTTAAGTTAGTTTAGTGAATCCACCGCATTGACCAGCAGAAAGCTGTTTGGTTTGAATGTGATTTCTGTGAGCTGTGCTTCATTGCTACACTATTGACAATAAATAATGGAGCGTTTTTGCCAGCACAATTTCACTAAAATGACCGCACCTTTATACCTTTATCATAAAATACCTCTGTAACATGAAAGTTTTATATATTTTTCACCACAGTCTTTAATCTCTCAAGCAAACACATCAAGTCACATTGTAACACTGCTGTACACTGCTCTATCTATCTATCTGAAAATGTCTCCATGTAAAAAAAAAAAAAACAGGCTAATTTTTATCTATAAAATGTAATAGCTCTTTTTATTATTATTTAATTACTCGACTTGGTATTTATTATTGATATTTTATTTATTTATTTATTTATTTATTTGTTTGTTTGTTTGTTTGTTTGTTTGTTTGTTCATTCATTCATTTTATTTTGTTTTGGAAGATGATATGTCTTTGCAGGATTCAACAAATTTACTTGAATATGCTTATTATGGTTTATGTGCTGCACCACATGAGAAATATTACAAATGAGACCAAAATCTTACATGTATAATTTAATATTAAGTTTAAATAATTCAGAACATTATTCTGTTCTTACTCAATGTCGATGGAGTGTGTGTGTGTGTGTTTACCTTCACTGAGAGGGTCGAGTGTGTGGATCATCAAATGAAAGATGCTGTTCCTCATTAGGCTGTTGTGTAAAGAGGCGGAGCTTCCTCCTCTCTGCAGCCGAGGTTTGGCCTGTGATAGGAGGAGAAACACGTCAATCAAAATCATCTGACCAGTGACATCAGAATAAGGGATGCAGACTGACAGTGCAGTCATCATAGAGACGGTATAAACGCGACAAATCTTAAGGAAGTAGCGTGTTTGAACTGAGATGTCCTGACCCTTCAGAGGTCAGGGAGGGGGCAGTCAGGCTGATTGGGGTCAAGGGTTAAGGGTGGGCTTAATCTGTCTTCAGAGCAGCTGATGCTATGGCAACATAGTGCAATATGAAGAGTCAGCTGCTGATTAACACAATCATACAGGTGTCAGGAGTGTGTGTGTGTGTTGTGCTGAGACAAACACTCAGTAAATTGCTCCGAGGATCAGGGATCAGTGCTGGCAGATGCCAAGGTGCCGTTTCTCTCTCTCTCTCTCTCTCTCTCTGTCTGTCTGTCTGTCTGTCTGTCATTCATTTACCTTCTCCTTCTATTATTTGACTGAAGATATATTTAAAAAAAAATAATAATAAAAATTCCCAGGAGTGGGTCTTTCTTCTATTGTGGATCATAGGTTTTCATTAAATAAACATCATGCTTTACAACACAGCACAAACATGAGTAAACGGACCGATACACAGACACACACATGGACAATACTTACCGACAGCTTGCTGTCATCCTCCGCTCCACTAGGGCTCAACTTCACAGTCAAGAGACGAACAAAACACAGAGAGAAAGAGAAGAGACAACAGTACAGAGATGAGAGGCAGGACCAGCGGACAGAACAGCAACATCAGACTCCAAAGAGACACACACATCAACAACAACAACACATCAGCTGACAGTGTGTGTTTGACCTCTGACCTCACAGAAAGGTTTTTTTTATCTCTTTAAAAAAACTTTTAAAAAGACTTTTTATCTTTTATCTTTTTTTCTTTTTTTATGTCTGACCTCTGACCTTTGACCTCTTCACAGAAAGTGTTCTGAACTCTGACTACAAGAGTGTTTGACCTCTGACCTCACATTGTGTTTTACCTCTGATCTCACAGAGAGTGTGTTTGACCTTTGACTACACTGAGTATGTTTTGACCTCTGACCTTTCTAAGTGTTTTGACCCTTGACATCACTGAGTGTTTTGACCTCTGACCTCACAAAAAGTGATTTGTCGTCTAGTAGCAAGTATATGCTGTTACTTCTGACCTCACAGAGAGTGTGCTTGACCTCTGACTTCAAAGAGTGTGTTTGACCTCTGACCTCACAGAGAGGGTGTTTTACCTCTGACTTTTGACCTCTTTGTTCACAGAGTGTTTTGACCTTCTACTACACAGAGTATGTTTGACCTCTGACCTTGCCAAGAGTGTTTTGGCCACTGACCTCACCGGAAGTGTTTGAGCTCTGACCTGAGTGTGTGCTCTGACGGTACTGAATGTGTGTTTTGACCTTTGACCTCATAAAGAATCTATTTTGACCTCTGACCTCACCAAATGCATGCTGTGACCTCTGTTTGTGACCTGACCTCACTGAGTGTGTATTTTGGCGTTGCCAAGGTTGTGCTGTGACCTAAGACCCTACTTAATGTGTTTTGACCTCTGACCTCACATATATTGTGATATGTGATATATTCTGTATATTCTGTGACTTCTGACCCTACTAAATGTGTGCGGTGACCTCTGACCTCACAGAATGTGCGCCCTGACTTTTGACTCACTGAGTGTATATTTTGAATTCTGACCTCACCAAATGTGTGCGGTGACCTCACTGAATGTGTGTTATGGAATATGACCTCTCTGATTGTGCGCTGACCTCTAATGATGCCAAGTGTGTGCTGTGAAAACATATGTTGCCTCTAAACATCAAATAACTATTACTTTCCAAGATCTGAGTAAAAAGATTCTACCACACCCAACAGCCAATGACAGTGAAAACAACACTCTCCGATAAACCAGTCAATCCAGCCCAGCCTGGAGCAATGTGGTTCAATCTATTCTAATCCAGTTCAATCAAGAATGGTTTTACAGTCAGATGGTCTCTTGAAGTGTGTTGTTTATGTCAGAGTAAGCTGTAAACTGTATTGTTCCAGTGTTCTCAATCCAACAAACTGCAACAAAGCACCATCGAGTGAAAGGTCATCAGTTCAGCCGGTAAAGTAGAACCACTGGAGCCTCAATCATGATGAAGAAGACTCTAAAATTAGTTCTTAGGGCCAAATTAGCTCCAAGATAGAGCCCTGGAAGGCCATTTTAAAAGGAGAAAATCAATTTGTACCTCAAGTCTCTACACATAGTTCACTCATCACCAACCTGAACAGACCTGCAGTGCAAGTCTTAACACAGAGTGTTAAATATTAGCATCCATTTCCATATCTTTATTCAACTGTAATTTAAATATGTTCACATTCAGAGAGTTGAGAACACTAAAGTTTCTTTTTGTATCTTTCCTTTTAGTATCTTCATTAAATTTCCAATATAACTCCACATGAATAAATAAACAGACAAATAAATGGGTAAATTTGTAAAATAAAAGCATAAATTAACAAATTTGTAAATATCTGGATAAATGTGTAAATGCATAAACAAATGCAAACATGCACAAATTAAAAACATAAATGGATAAATCCATAAATAAATGGATAAATGCATAAAAAAACTTAAATAAAATCATAAATGGATATTCATAAATATAAAGACAAATTCATAAATAATTATATAAATACACAAATAAAAGCATAAATGAAAAAAAATGTGTAAATACATAATTAAAAGCATAAATGGACAAAAGCAAAAATTGATAAATGCATAAAGAAAAAATCACAAACGGATACATTCATAAATAAATGTAACAATCAATAAATGCATAAAGAAAAAGCATAAACGGATACATTGATAAATAAATGCATAACTGCATAAATATATACATGCATAAAAAGCATAAATGGATAAAAGCATAATAGAATGAATAAATGCATAAATGTACAAATTATTGAATAAATCCATAAATGCATGTATGCATGCATGCATGCATCCATAAATAAATAAATAAATAAATAATTCTGAAGCCTCCCCACTTGCTAATTACTGATCCAATTTTCTGCAAGCAGAACTAATTACAAAAGCAGCCACTTTCATCAGGGGATTTCAGGACAAATCACAAAGGATCCAAATCATCAATCTCCAACATTTAACAGGAAAAAGAAGAGCCTCCCCATTTAAGTAAGGGATCCCAAAATAAGCCACTAAGAGAAAAATGTCTGCATGTCTCTGTAATCAACAAAACATCAAATCAATAGTACATTATTGCAGTTACAACACCAGTTCCCCTTTCAGTCGGTCACTCCGAGTCACGTCGGATGACCGACGAAATTGGGATCTCGCCAGAGAGACCAATCCACTTCGAGTGTAACTAAACGAGCCAATGGACATTGGCATGCGATTATTGCATCCAGCTGCCGCTGATCACAGCGTGAGCATAAGAGGCAGCTGATGCACCGCATCAATTATCCTTTCGCTTCGGAGCCGAGCGGTAGTGGTTAAAGCTACTGCTCTCCCTTCCAAGAGAGTGTTCTGCGAGCGAGTGCGGGCGTTACGGCGCGGCAGCGGTGGTCACGGTGTCCGGGAGAGAAAGATCGTCTTCCTGCTGACAGCCACACTAGGAGTGTGCGGTGGCCAGCTCCCCTGCGTGCTTCAGCACTAAAAGAGCATTTCTCTGAAAGAGCAATTTCTCTAAAAGAGCAACACGGGTGATCGCGTCTTTTTAAAGATGTCTTTTCACCCGTGCGTTTCTGGGCGTGGTCGTTTCCTGGCGCCTCAGGACGGTCACGATCGCTTCCTCACGTGTCTGGGCATTCAGCACGCTGAGGTGGCTTTCGTGGATGGTTCATGTTCTTCTTGCGGGGACATGACCATCTCGGAGTGCGACTCTGCCATGTCAAACATGGCAGAGTCCCTCTGCCTGCCGTGATCCGGCGTGCACACTGGATCCGGTGGAGTCAGAGGTGATTGAGGATTACGGTGAGGGCTTCCCCAAGTGGAGCTCCTCACCCCTCAAGCACTCCGCAGCCGGTGGAGCTGCCGAAGGAGCGCGCTGGCCACGCGTTTCCTTCGGTGCCCCCTCTGACGACCAGATGTCGATCACTGCATCGGAGGGCGGGCCCTCTCTCTCCGGGGATGATGACCCGGCTGCGTTGCCCCCTTCGGGTGTGGTAGCGTTGTCCGTGCCAGACCCAGAGATGACGGCTATGCTTTCCCGGGCCGCCGAGAATGTCGGGCTCGTGTGGAATTCTAAAAAGCCACCGTGTCCCGATCCTTCGAGGCTGGGCGAGTGGTTCCTCGGTGGGGGTGGCGCTGGTTCTCAGCGCCCCCCTCCGGTGCCATTCTTTCCGGAAGTGCATGAGGAGCTGACAAGATCGTGGAGGGCACCTTTCACTGCCCGAAACACATCTTGTAGTTCTTCCGCTCTCACCACCCTCGATGGTGGAGCCGCTTTGGGGTATGCGGGCATCCCCTCGGTGGAACGGTCTGTGGCCATGCAACTGTGTCCAACAGCCGCTTCCACCCTGCGGGGTGATCCGTGTCTCCCCTCACGGGCCTCTAAGTATTCGTCAGGTCTAACTGGCAGTGCTTATAGAGCCTGTGGGGAGGCGGCTTCCGCCCTCCACGCTATGGCGTTGCTGCAGGTCCACCAGGCCAAAGCACTGAAAGACCTGCACGAGGGTGGTCACGACCTGGCGGTTCTACATGAGCTGCGTGCTGCGACGGACCTCGCGCTACGAGTGACGAAGGTGACCGCACAGTCTCTGGGTCGTGCGATGTCCAGGAGCGCCATCTCTGGCTGTGTCTCGCTGACATGAAGGAGCAGGAGAAGGTACAGTTCCTGAATGCTCCCGTGTCACAGACCGGCCCTTTCGGCGACGCTGTCGAGAGCTTTGCCCAGCAGTTCTCGGCAGCCCAGAAGCAGACTGAGGCAAACACATCATGCGCCGGAGGAAACCTGCTGCTTCCACTCCGGCTGCAGCCACTCAGCCTGCTCGTCGCCGTGGGCGCCCCCCTGCGGCCGCCCCCGCTCCCGCGCAGCCGCAGCAGCCTTTCACCAGGCAGCGTCGTGGAGCCGGTCGCAGGCAGGACGCCCAGCCCGTCCAGGCCCCCGCCAAACCTGGCGGCAAGCGCAAGTGCAAGAGGCCCTGGGACGGTCGACCCAGAGATGGAGGAGACTGCTCATCGGGAGATGGTGACTGCACCACTCCCTCCCCCGGAGGAGGGCCGGGTGGAGTATCTTTTGTTCATTTTGTTCCGCCTCTGGCCCAGCAGCCAGCGGTACCCAAAACATCAGTAAAGAGCGGTCTCCTCAATCTCCGGGTCTCAAGAGGAGGAGAGTGGTGATCTGTGCATCACAGGATCGCTTCCCTCCTCCTCTCTCGCCAGCAGGCAGCGGGTGGTGCCCAAGAGCACCCCTCCTGCCCATTCGTGGAACCAGGTAAGGGCAGTAGCACTCCAGTCCCCGCTTCAAGTCGTCAAACGCCGGGCTGTCACAAGCCTCAAGCCGGGTTCCTGTGTCTCCTCCCACGCGAGGAGAAATCAGGTGAGTGCTACACTACACACCCAGACCCCGCCCCCTGCCGTCACAGGCCAGGCCGTCACAGGCCCTGGGGCCGGTCCCTGTGTTCCACCTCGCTGCCCCACCGCGGGCATGTCGGTGGGCCCGTTGGCCCCGCTGGTGCGGTCTCTCGGAGCCTGGTTAGCGCTCCCCAGCCCGTCCCGGTGGCTCCTGCGGACCATCAGACTCGGCTATGCGATTCAGTTCGCCCGGCGTCCCCCCCAAGTTCAGGGGCATCCGGTTCACTTCAGTCAAAGCCGTCGATGCCCCTGTCTTGCTCGCGGAGATTGCAGTCCTACTGGCGAAGGATGCAATAGAGCCGGTCCCTCCAGCCGATATGAGGTCGGGGTTTTACAGCCCTTACTTCATTGTGCCCAAGAAAAGCGGTGGGTTACGACCGATCTTGGATCTGCGAGTTTTGAACCGTGCACTTCACAAGATGCCGTTCAAGATGTTGACGCAGAAACGCATTTTTGGATGCGTCCGTCCCCTAGATTGGTTTGCAGCAATCGACCTGAAGGACGCGTACTTTCATGTTTCGATTCTCCCGCGACACAGGCCATTCCTGCGATTCGCGTTCGACGGTCGGGCATATCAGTACAAGGTCCTGCCCTTCGGGCTGTCCCTTTTCGCCTCGTGTCTTCACCAAAGTCGCAGAGGCGGCCCCTTGTTCCCTTGAGAGAACGGGGTGTGCGCATTCTCAACTACCTCTACGACTGGCTCATACTTGCACAGTCTCGAGAGCTGTTGTGCGCACACAGGGACCTGGTGCTCAGGCACCTCAGCCAGTTGGGCCTTCGGGTCAATTGGGAAAAGAGCAACTCGTGCCAGTGCAGAGGATCTCTTTTCTCGGCATGGAGTTGGATTCGGTCAACCAGACAGCACGCCTCACCCAGGAACGTGCTCAGTCGGTGCTGAACTGCCTCAAGACTTTATCAGGCAGGACAGCGGTCCCACTGAAACTCTTTCAGAGGCTCCTGGGGCATATGGCTGCAGCTGCGGCCATAGTTCCGCTCGGTCTGCTCCATATGAGACCGCTTAAGCACTGGCTCCATGGTCGAATCCCGAGGTGGGCGTGGAAACGCGGTACTCACCGGGTTCAGATTACACCGGCCTGCCGCAAGACCTTCAGCCCGTGGTCAGATCCTTCGTTCCTTCGGGCAGGAGTGCCCCTGGAGCAGGTATCCAGGCATGCTGTGGTATTCACGGATGCCTCGACCACCGGCTGGGGTGCCACGTACAACGGGCACGCAGTATCAGGGGTTTGGACGGGCCCCCTTCTGCGTTGGCATATCAATTGCCTCGAGTTGCTGGCAGTACGCCTTGCCCTGTGCCGCCTCAGAGGGCGCCTTCGGGGCAGGGACGTTCTGGTCCGTACGGACAACACTGCGACCGTTGCCTATATCAACCGGCAAGGCGGTTTGCGCTCCCATCGCATGTCGCAACTCGCCCGCCACCTCCTCCTCTGGAGTCAGAAGCATCTGAGGTCCCTTCGTGCCATCCACATCCCAGGAGTGTTCAATCAGGCGGCCGACGAGCTGTCTCGAGCGGCACTTCCTGGGGAGTGGAGACTCCATCCCCAGGCGGTCCAGCTGATTTGGAGTCGGTTCGGAGTTGCTCAGGTAGACCTGTTTGCATCTCCAGAAACCACCCACTGCCAGTGGTTCTACTCCCTGTCCGAGGCAACGCTCGGCACGGATGCACTGGCACACAGCTGGCCCCAGGGCTTGCGCAAGTATGCGTTTCCCCCAGTGAGCCTGCTAGCACAGACATTGTGCAAGATCAGGGAGGACGAGGAGCAGGTCCTGTTAGTGGCTCCATATTGGCCCAACAGGACCTGGTTCCCGGAACTCATGCTCCTCGCGACAGCCCCTCCCTGGCCGATTCCTCTGAGGAAGGATCTGCTTTCTCAGAGACGGGGCACCCTCTGGCACCCGCGTCCAGACTTGTGGAAACTTCATGTGTGGTCCCTGGACGGGACGCGGAGGTTCTAGGTGACCTGCCCCAGGAGGTAGCGCTCACTATCGCTTCAGCACGAGCACCGTCCACAAGACGGGCCTATGCGCTGAAGTGGAACCTGTTCGTCGAATGGTGTTCCTCTTACCAGGAGGACTCCCGGAGATGTTCGATCAGAGCCGTGCTTTCCTTTTTGCAACAAGGGTTGGAGCGTAGGCTGTTCCCCTCCACCCTTAAGGTATATGTTGCTGCTATTTCTGCCCACCACGACCCCATAGAGGCGAGGTCGGTGGGGAAGCACGATCTGGTCGTCAGGTTTCTTAGGGGGGCCAGGAGGTTAAATCCTCCGAGGCCTCCCTCCCTTCCCTCTTGGGATTTGGCTTGGTGCTAAGAGCCCTACAAACTGCCCCCTTTGAGCCGTTGCAGTCAGTCGAGTTGAAGTTTCTTTCTATGAAAACCCTACTCCTGACTGCATTGGCCTCAATCAAGAGGGTGGGGGACCTGCAGGCATTTTCGGTCGATGAGTCGTGCCTTGAGTTTGGGCCGGCTGACTCCAGTGCAACACTGAGGCCCCGGCCCGGCTATGTGCCCAAGGTTCCTACCACGCCCTTCAGGGACCAGGTAGTGAGCCTGCAAGCGCTGCCCCTGGAGGAGGCAGACCCAGCCCTAGCTTTGCTCTGTCCTGTACGCGCACTGCGTCAGTACGTGGATAGAACTCAGAGCTTCAGGACCTCAGAACAGCTCTTTGTCTGTTACGGAGGACAGCAGAAGGGGAAGGCTGTCTCCAAGCAGAGGATGGCCCACTGGATAGTGGATGCCATCACCTTGGCCTACGAAGCACAAGGTGTGCCCTGCCCACTCAGGTTGCGTGCTCACTCCACTAGGGGTGTCGCATCGTCCTGGGCGCTGGCTCGTGGTGCCTCGCTAGCAGACATCTGTAGAGCTGCGGGTTGGGCGACTCCCAACACGTTCGCTAGGTTTTATAGCCTACGTGTCGAACCGGTTTCCTCCTGTGTTCTCACCTCAAACGGGTAGTGGCACTGAGAGGGCCGGCTCAGAGTCGGCTTGCAGCGTCCTTACGCCTAATTCTCCAGAGAGTTCCTTAACCAGGCAAACCCTGTTGAGTCCTCCAGCACTCCGGCGTCCAGACGCGGCGGGGCGTCCGGCGCCAGGCCTTCAGCCAATGAATTCTTGAAATCTGGTGCGAGGCTAGTGCCCATATGAGAGACCCTGTCGGGATCCCATATGTGTATTCCACGGTATTCTTATTAGAGCCATGTTTCCCCTGGCGGACCACGTTCTGCCATCTCTAAAGATGCAGCCTGAGCCATCTCAGAGACTTCCATGTGCAATAGGGCCCTTCGGGGTTACTTCACATGTTTGAATGTCACTTAACCCCCTCTGGGAGGAGGTGACTCCGCAGTGTGCCTCTTCCAAGTGGAAGGGCACGCTTCCCAGTGTTATCCTAGTCCTACTGTTTGGGTTGTTCAAGGAACACCAGTAGTTGACCTTCTCTGTGTAGAGCCCGGTCCTATCGTCTGCCTTATAGGAAGGGTCAGGAGCCCTACACAGGGCACTGGAAGGGGCAGCTCCTGTGGCGCTTTGGTAGGGATCCCAATTTCGTCGGTCATCCGACGTGACTCGGAGTGACCGACTGAAAGGGGAACGTCTCGGTTACGTATGTAACCCTCGTTCCCTGAAGGAGGGAACGGAGACGTCACGTCCCGTCGCCACAGTCGCTGTACCACCGCTGAGCTGCCGGGTCGCCGGCTCGGCTCCTCAGCGAAAACATAATTGATGCGGTGCATCAGCTGCCTCTTATGCTCACGCTGTGATCAGCGGCAGCTGGATGCAATAATCGCATGCCAATGTCCATTGGCTCGTTTAGTTACACTCGAAGTGGATTGGTCTCTCTGGCGAGATCCCAATTTCGTCGGTCATCCGACGTGACGTCTCCGTTCCCTCCTTCAGGGAACGAGGGTTACATACGTAACCGAGACGTTTATGTTGGTAGATGGAATATGTGGAAACAAAAGGCCCATTAACTAGCTAAAAGGTGCAGCTGCGCTCAGGGATTTTAGCTAAACGTAGTTACGTTTTCTCTAAGCGGCTCAGAGCAAGATTTGAAGATGTGAATCAAAAGTGAAGCTGTTAATAAGAAGAGCTGAGCCGACTAATTGGAGGCATTACATATTGAAGATTAAACCTATTACTTAAAAGCATCTTGTAAAACAAAAAGCCCCAAAACACTGACATCAATTGTACGATACATCTTAAGACTTAAGCAGTAATTAAATAGGATCAATTTCATATTGACTAAGGAGGACTCTGTGTGTGTATGTGTGTGTATGTGTGTGTGTGTGTGCTTTTGTGTGTGTGTCAGGGTCACCTTGGAGATGGAATGAGGGCCAACAAAACAGAATTGGCAAAGGTTTTGATTATGATCGCAGGCTGCTGAATGAACATTTATAGAGTAAATTCAGTCATTACGATAATTAGCTTTTCACAAGCCTCATCATAGAGACTGATTGCAATCAGACCTGCTTTAACCTGCAAAGTACTACTGACTCCAACACTGTGACCACTGTATGTACGCACACACACACATATTCGTATTTATTCTTTAAAAAATACTCTGTTATACTCTAATCTAAAATATGAGATAGGGTGAAATTCAGAATTTCAGAATTGGATCCTTTTTGATTCATGAGTTGGAATTTGAATCCACAGGATGTTGAACTGTTATTTGAATTGTGAATGTGTGAATGTGAATGTGAAGTGACATGTGGCCAAGTATGGTGACCCATACTCGGAATTTGTGCTCTGCAATTAACCCATCCAAAGTGCACACACACAGCAGTGAACACACACACACTGTGAACACACACCCGGAGCAGTGGGCAGCCATTTTTATGCTGCGGCGCCCGGGGAGCAGTTGGGGGTTCGGTGCCTTGCTCAAGGGCACCTCAGTCGTGGTATTGAGGGTGGAGAGAGCACTGTACACTCACTCCCCCCACCTACAATTCCTGCCGGCCCGAGACTCGAACCCGCAACCTTTAGGGTACGAGGCCGACTCTCTAACCATTAGGCCACGACTTCCCACATTCGACATTCGACACGACTTCACACACGACATTCCCAATTGGAATAACAGGAGGAGAAATTTAAATAAATGAAATTCTAAGAAAATGTAACAAATGCTGATGACTCATCAAAATAGGAATATAAGAACTTCTTTAATTATTTAAAATACTTAAAATTCTTTTAATGTTTAAATTTCCATCCAAAAGTCTGTGGCCACTAATTTAAGATTTTTTTCCTACATTACAAATCATATTATAAGAATGACTATCTGAGTGAGTTTAATAATTAACATTTTTTAAAATAGTTTTTTCATTAGAAATCATATTATGAGCTTAACTGAGTATATTTAATAATTTTTTTTTTTTTGCATTACAAATATTTTGAGCATAACTGCCTGAGTGAATTTAAAAATATCATAAATGTAATACATTTTTCATTACAAATCACACTATGAGCATAACTATGAATGAATTTAATAATTTAATAAATTTAATAAAAAAAATTCTTCATTACATCATATTATGATCTATCTCAGTGAACTGAAAAATGAACATAAATCGCTTCATATTTGGTATGCCGGCCTTTCATTTTAATGACAATATTTAGAATGTTAATTTTTCAGTGAAATTTTACTTAAGATTTTGAAATTAATCAAGTCCTTTAAAAAATTCTAATACCTTAATGATTTAAACCATCATGATGTTCCTTATTTTATACTGCCAGAAAAGTTGTTTCAAATGCATTGTGCAAATTCACCCAGCAATAGCAAGTATTTCTCCAGCTGCAGTCTCGCAGCCACAGCATCATATGACGCTTCAGTAAGGAAAGTTCTGCATCTCTGCCCTGCCTTCAACATTAGCTAATTCCCTAATCTTTTAAAATAGCTTTTATCGATTGAGCCTCGGGTTTCTGCCTGCAGCTCCTCACCTTCAGTCCTCATCATGACTAACCTTGCCACTCAGGTTCAAACACGGACTGACAGGATCTCCTTACATACATACACACGTAATTACACGTTCACACACAGTGGCTGACAGCGGGACAGGAACACCGCACTCCTTATATTATGGGATATTATATTGTGGGAATGATGTCCATGTTTAATTGATCTAGATTGTGTTTACTAATTATGTTGTCTATGAAATGCATGATAGTGGAAATTTCTCTGGCGTAAAAGCACTTTCAACAAATAGGGCACATTTAAATGTCTCCTTACTTAAAAGCATTGGAGGCACAAATGAAGACTATTAGATTTGTTGGAAATTACTCTGAAGACTCTTGACCTTCTTGACTGTAGTCAGCATTGTCTCCCACATTTTGCATGCAAGCCCATTAACATATAATGTCGATATGAAGTCAATATGAAACAGAAACTACGACTGACTTCCGTATTGTGACGTATGTTTGAGTGAAACTGCTTACCAAACAAGAAAAGAGCAGGACAGGACTAGATATTATCCATCAGTTATTGATTAGATTGTGAAATGTGAGTGCTACACACACCAGAATAGAGGCAGATCTGAATGCAGCGTCAGCGGAAAGAAGCAAGTCATATCACAGGAAGAGTACATTTTGACACTTTGCTTTGCTTGCAATATATATATACACACACAGGAGCATATCAATGAATTAGAATGTCGTGGAAAAGTTCATTTATTTCACTAACTCAACTCAACTTGTGAAACTTGTGTATTAAATAAATTCAATGCACACAGACTGAAGTAGTTTATGTCTTTGGTTCTTTTAATTGTGATGATTTTGGCTCACATTTAACAATCCACCAATTCACTATCTCAACAAATTAGAATATGGTGACATGCCAATCAGCTAATCAACTCAAAACACCTGCAAAGGTTTCCTGAACCTTCAAAATGGTTACACAATAGCCTTTACAATCATGGGGAAGACTGCTGATCTGACAGTTGTCCAGAAGACAATCATGGACACCCTCCACAAAGAGGGTAAGTCACAGAATGTCATTACTGAATGGTTGGCTGTTCACAGAGTGCTGTATCAAAGCATATTAAGTGAAAAGTTGACTGGAAGGAAGAAATGGGGTAGGAAAAGGTGCACGAGCAACAGAGATGACCACAAGCTTGAGAATACTGTCAAACAAAGCTGATTCAAACACTTGGGAGAGCTTCACAAGGAGTGGACTGAAGCTGGAGTCAGTGATCAAGAGTCACCATGTTCAGACGTCTTCAGGAAAAGGGCTACCAAGCCACTTCTGAAACAGAAACAATGTCAGAAGCATCTTACCTGGGCTAAGGAGAAAAAAACTGGACTGTTGCTCAGTGGTCCAAAGTCCTCTTTTCAGATAAAAGTAAATTTTGCATTTCATTTGGAAATCAAGGTCCCAGAGTCTGGAGGAAGACTGGAGAGGCACATAATCAAAGCTGCTTGAAGCCCAGTGTGAAGTTTCCACAGTCAGTGATGAACTGAAGGACACTGTCAAAGAAATCTGGGCTTCCATACCACCTCAGCAGTGCCACAAACTGATCACCTCCATGCCACGCCGAATTGAGGCAGTAATTGAAGCAAAAGGAGCCCCTACCAAGTATTGAGTACATATACAGTAAATGAACATACTTTCCAGAAGGCCAACAATTCACACTAAAATTTTTTTTTTTTTTTTTTTTTTTTTATTTTTTTTTTTTTTTTATTAATTGGTCTTATGAAGCATTCTAATTTGTTGAGATAGTGAATTGGTGGGTTTTTGTTAAATGTGAGCCAAAATCATCACAATTAAAAGAACCAAAGCCTTAAACTACTTCAGTCTGTGTGCATTGAATTTATTTAATACACGAGTTTCACAATTTGAGTTGAATTACTGAAATAAACGAACTTTTCCACAACATTCTAATTCATTGAGATGCACCTGTATATATATATATATATATATATATATATATATATATATATATATATATATATATATATATATATATACCCTATTCTTGGAAATCACCAAATGTACACTACTTTGCACAATCTCTTTTTTTTTTTTCTTTTTCATGGATCCATCATTGCGGTAATCTATGTTTATTTAAGAGACAGATTGATATGCATCTCTATTTCACATTTACATTTACTATTCAGACACTCTTCTAATGCTGATGAGCGCTGATATCGGCACAATGATCTGGAGGCGTGGTAATTAAGTCCACAGACAACAGTGAGCACACACACACACTAGAGCAACAGATGCAATGGTGAATTGAGGGTCTTTGTGTGGTTACAGGGTTAAGCTTTCACTGGTCTCATATGGACAGGAAGTGTTATTTTTAAGATTTATGGGGTGATAGCATCAAGACCACTTAGTCCCTGATGCACGGTAAACTGTTACTGAAGCATAAATCACCCAAAGCTTAAACCAAATCCTGTTTCTGTCCTCAGACAACCTGAGACCTGTTTGTCTGTAAACTCAAATTATTAGAAACCACAGTATTATAAACCATACGTTCAGTGTCTTTCAGCTGTGTCCAGTAAATCCTAATGTAATGTGATGTTCCCCAAGGCTCTATGCTTGGACCGTTCTAACTCTTCAATAAATATCAAATAAACAGTTTTTCCTTTCATAAAATAAGTAAATAAATGAGTAAACAAACAAACAAACAAACAAATAAATAAATAAATAAAGTGTGATTTTGACAGTGGGAAGAGAACAATTTACAAGAACCAAAACTATTTATTTATTTATTTATTTATTTATTTATTTAGTCACAATGTAAACTGTTTAATTTTTACAGTTTGGCACATTTTGGTACTGCATACAGTTTACAGTCTTTACAAGAATATCTAAATAATCTATATAATATACACAAAATGCATGGATTTACACAAAATTACACAAGATGTTCAAATATTCACAATGATGGGTGGATGGATGGACATTAAAAAATGTAATTTAATTATTTTCAGAGAAAATGTTTTTTTTTTTTAATTAATTAATAATAATAATAATAATAATAATAATAATAATAATAATAATAATAAAGGAAGTAAATTTGCCAGAACCATCCATTTCTGGTATAAAAGCCTGGATTCTGCTGGTTAATATGGTACTAAAACACAACCTTAAAATCTGTAGTTAAATGGAGTCTAAGGCTAATCATGACCTATCTGCCCACCCACATGGACCCAGGTGTCACAAGCTCTCTCGCAAATATGAGAAGAGACAGATCAAAGCTAGTTAATTAGGAAATTAGAGAGATTAAAAAAATGATCACAAAATCCCCAGCAAATGCATCACACCTTTACTTGCAGCCGAGCTGGAAGAGCTTTACATTACAGACTGCCACAGTTTTCACTCTGTGTTAATGTTCTTGCAGCTGGAAGAGCATGACAATAACAACGTCAAGGTCATGGATTCAGTGCAAATGTACTGTACAAATGCATGTGTACTGTACATGTCTGAGTCACCAAATGAGAAGCATTTGATATTTAGATCATTTACTAAGCCTCATGTTTTTCTGGTCTCATGTCACTTTCTCTATCCCACTAAATAAAAAATAAAGATGTTAAGCATAATACCCAAGCTCATTTTGTTATAATACATGATTTAGGATGGTAAGGTATTAAAAGTAACTAAAAGTAGTCCATATGACTTCCTTCACGTCTTCTAAGGCAATCAACACTTTTGTGTGAAGAACAGCTAAAATGTGTGTGTGTTTATGAGTGGGAAGCATAAAAATCAAAGGGCGTATATGTGAGGATTACTGGATAGAGATGAATTGTCCACTGTTTGAGCATCAGGAAGCGGAAATGAAGATAAAAATGTCTCGGTTACGTACGTAACCCTCGTTCCCTGATGGAAGGAATGGAGACGTTATGTCGACCGACATTATGGGGATTCACTTGGGAGACCCAATCATCTCTGACTTTAAGAGAAAACGCCAATGAATATTGGCTAGTGGATTTTGCATACCTGAGCCACTCCCCGTGCATACGGGTATAAATAGGCGACAGGTGCATCCATTCATCAGGTTTTACGCTGAAGAGCCGAGACCGTGTCCCTGGCCGCCAGCGATGGTTCAAGGGTGTGGCAAGGGGACCTAACGTCTCCGTTCCCTCCATCAGGGAACGAGGGTTACGTACGTAACAGAGACGTTCCCTATCTGTCGGTCACTACGAGTTATGTCGACCGACATTATGGGGCCATGGAAAGCGCCACAACCTGAACCCCGTCACAACCATATAGCATAGCAAATGTTGGCAAGCAACCGCGTATCAGACAAATGCTACGCAAAGGTCATAGCCTTCCCACCGCCCCAGCGCAAATTCGCTGACCTTGGTACCACGCAGTGACCACATCGCTGCTGGAGATAGCCAAGCCACTGTTCCTTTCCCCACAGAAATTCTCAACAGAAAGGATTTCGACCTACAATGAAAGATTTACTTCAAGTCTTTCCTATTTGTTGTTACAGCTTTGCAGTAACGATGGGGAAGCGAGCTTTCTGGAGAAGGACGCTACGGAGGCCACATCCTACCCGCAGGGAGGTGACATGTGGAGACACTAATATGAACTGACCCAAGCCTGGGGCAGTACTACATATGGAATGGCCTCTGGGGCAGGTCCTACCAAGGAGTAGGGAGGAGCGGCTGCCAGCAGAGCCTGACAGAACGCTCTGTCAAAGGGAAGACATGGGTTTACCGAGAGGGAAACCTTACCATGGAAGAATACACATATGGGATTGCCCACAGGGAATCAAGCCATATGGACACGTAGCCCAGTAAAGGGGCTGACCAGGGACCTGGGCAAGCTAACACTGATACTGGGCCTGGCATCAGATTGCTCTGCCCAGTCTGACTGCCGGGGGTGCTGGAAGATACTCAACCAGGATTCGCCATCCGAGGAACTTATTGGAGGAGGAAAAAGTCGCTCGCACCAGCATGACACCAGCCAGCTCTTCCCGCCACTTACCTGTTACCCAACACACAGGAAGAAACTGACTCAATGCGGAACCTGTCTCGCGAAGGTGTTCGGTGTCGCCCAGCCCACAACTCAACAGATGTCTGCCAGAGAGGCGCTGTGCGCCAGCGCATAGGAGGAGGCAACACTCCATGTGGAGTGAGCCCTCACCCCCCAGGGGGCACGGCTCGTCTTGAGATTGGTACATCAAGGCGATGGCATCCACTATCCAATGGGCCAACCTCTGCTCAGAGACAGCCTACCCTTTCTGCTGACCTCCGTAACAGACAGAGAGCTCCTCAGAGCTTCTGAAGCTCCGGGGTGCTGTCCACGTATATGCGCAATGCTCTTATGGGACACAGCAACGCCAAGGCTGGATCTGCCTCCTCCAAGGGCAGTGCTTGCAGGTTCACCACCTGATCGCGAAAAAGCGTGGTGGGAACCTTGGGCACGTATCCAGGCTGGGGTCTAACCAAATGTACACTACTTTGCACAATCTCTTTTTTTTTTTTCTTTTTCATGGATCCATCATTGCGGTAATCTATGTTTATTTAAGAGACAGATTGATATGCATCTCTATTTCACATTTACATTTACTATTCAGACACTCTTCTAATGCTGATGAGCGCTGATATCGGCACAATGATCTGGAGGCGTGGTAATTAAGTCCACAGACAACAGTGAGCACACACACACACTAGAGCAACAGATGCAATGGTGAATTGAGGGTCTTTGTGTGGTTACAGGGTTAAGCTTTCACTGGTCTCATATGGACAGGAAGTGTTATTTTTAAGATTTATGGGGTGATAGCATCAAGACCACTTAGTCCCTGATGCACGGTAAACTGTTACTGAAGCATAAATCACCCAAAGCTTAAACCAAATCCTGTTTCTGTCCTCAGACAACCTGAGACCTGTTTGTCTGTAAACTCAAATTATTAGAAACCACAGTATTATAAACCATACGTTCAGTGTCTTTCAGCTGTGTCCAGTAAATCCTAATGTAATGTGATGTTCCCCAAGGCTCTATGCTTGGACCGTTCTAACTCTTCAATAAATATCAAATAAACAGTTTTTCCTTTCATAAAATAAGTAAATAAATGAGTAAACAAACAAACAAACAAACAAATAAATAAATAAATAAAGTGTGATTTTGACAGTGGGAAGAGAACAATTTACAAGAACCAAAACTATTTATTTATTTATTTATTTATTTATTTATTTAGTCACAATGTAAACTGTTTAATTTTTACAGTTTGGCACATTTTGGTACTGCATACAGTTTACAGTCTTTACAAGAATATCTAAATAATCTATATAATATACACAAAATGCATGGATTTACACAAAATTACACAAGATGTTCAAATATTCACAATGATGGGTGGATGGATGGACATTAAAAAATGTAATTTAATTATTTTCAGAGAAAATGTTTTTTTTTTTTAATTAATTAATAATAATAATAATAATAATAATAATAATAATAATAATAATAATAATAATAAAGGAAGTAAATTTGCCAGAACCATCCATTTCTGGTATAAAAGCCTGGATTCTGCTGGTTAATATGGTACTAAAACACAACCTTAAAATCTGTAGTTAAATGGAGTCTAAGGCTAATCATGACCTATCTGCCCACCCACATGGACCCAGGTGTCACAAGCTCTCTCGCAAATATGAGAAGAGACAGATCAAAGCTAGTTAATTAGGAAATTAGAGAGATTAAAAAAATGATCACAAAATCCCCAGCAAATGCATCACACCTTTACTTGCAGCCGAGCTGGAAGAGCTTTACATTACAGACTGCCACAGTTTTCACTCTGTGTTAATGTTCTTGCAGCTGGAAGAGCATGACAATAACAACGTCAAGGTCATGGATTCAGTGCAAATGTACTGTACAAATGCATGTGTACTGTACATGTCTGAGTCACCAAATGAGAAGCATTTGATATTTAGATCATTTACTAAGCCTCATGTTTTTCTGGTCTCATGTCACTTTCTCTATCCCACTAAATAAAAAATAAAGATGTTAAGCATAATACCCAAGCTCATTTTGTTATAATACATGATTTAGGATGGTAAGGTATTAAAAGTAACTAAAAGTAGTCCATATGACTTCCTTCACGTCTTCTAAGGCAATCAACACTTTTGTGTGAAGAACAGCTAAAATGTGTGTGTGTTTATGAGTGGGAAGCATAAAAATCAAAGGGCGTATATGTGAGGATTACTGGATAGAGATGAATTGTCCACTGTTTGAGCATCAGGAAGCGGAAATGAAGATAAAAATGTCTCGGTTACGTACGTAACCCTCGTTCCCTGATGGAAGGAATGGAGACGTTATGTCGACCGACATTATGGGGATTCACTTGGGAGACCCAATCATCTCTGACTTTAAGAGAAAACGCCAATGAATATTGGCTAGTGGATTTTGCATACCTGAGCCACTCCCCGTGCATACGGGTATAAATAGGCGACAGGTGCATCCATTCATCAGGTTTTACGCTGAAGAGCCGAGACCGTGTCCCTGGCCGCCAGCGATGGTTCAAGGGTGTGGCAAGGGGACCTAACGTCTCCGTTCCCTCCATCAGGGAACGAGGGTTACGTACGTAACAGAGACGTTCCCTATCTGTCGGTCACTACGAGTTATGTCGACCGACATTATGGGGCCATGGAAAGCGCCACAACCTGAACCCCGTCACAACCATATAGCATAGCAAATGTTGGCAAGCAACCGCGTATCAGACAAATGCTACGCAAAGGTCATAGCCTTCCCACCGCCCCAGCGCAAATTCGCTGACCTTGGTACCACGCAGTGACCACATCGCTGCTGGAGATAGCCAAGCCACTGTTCCTTTCCCCACAGAAATTCTCAACAGAAAGGATTTCGACCTACAATGAAAGATTTACTTCAAGTCTTTCCTATTTGTTGTTACAGCTTTGCAGTAACGATGGGGAAGCGAGCTTTCTGGAGAAGGACGCTACGGAGGCCACATCCTACCCGCAGGGAGGTGACATGTGGAGACACTAATATGAACTGACCCAAGCCTGGGGCAGTACTACATATGGAATGGCCTCTGGGGCAGGTCCTACCAAGGAGTAGGGAGGAGCGGCTGCCAGCAGAGCCTGACAGAACGCTCTGTCAAAGGGAAGACATGGGTTTACCGAGAGGGAAACCTTACCATGGAAGAATACACATATGGGATTGCCCACAGGGAATCAAGCCATATGGACACGTAGCCCAGTAAAGGGGCTGACCAGGGACCTGGGCAAGCTAACACTGATACTGGGCCTGGCATCAGATTGCTCTGCCCAGTCTGACTGCCGGGGGTGCTGGAAGATACTCAACCAGGATTCGCCATCCGAGGAACTTATTGGAGGAGGAAAAAGTCGCTCGCACCAGCATGACACCAGCCAGCTCTTCCCGCCACTTACCTGTTACCCAACACACAGGAAGAAACTGACTCAATGCGGAACCTGTCTCGCGAAGGTGTTCGGTGTCGCCCAGCCCACAACTCAACAGATGTCTGCCAGAGAGGCGCTGTGCGCCAGCGCATAGGAGGAGGCAACACTCCATGTGGAGTGAGCCCTCACCCCCCAGGGGGCACGGCTCGTCTTGAGATTGGTACATCAAGGCGATGGCATCCACTATCCAATGGGCCAACCTCTGCTCAGAGACAGCCTACCCTTTCTGCTGACCTCCGTAACAGACAGAGAGCTCCTCAGAGCTTCTGAAGCTCCGGGGTGCTGTCCACGTATATGCGCAATGCTCTTATGGGACACAGCAACGCCAAGGCTGGATCTGCCTCCTCCAAGGGCAGTGCTTGCAGGTTCACCACCTGATCGCGAAAAAGCGTGGTGGGAACCTTGGGCACGTATCCAGGCTGGGGTCTCAGGATAACGTGAGAGTAGGCCGGCCTGAACACAAGGCACTCTTCGCTCGCCGAAAATGATAGGAGATCCCCAACCCTCTTGATGGAAGACAGCACGGTCAGGAGCGCTTTCTTCTAGCAGACAGGAATTTAAGCTCGACTGAACCCAGCGGCTCAGAAGGACCCCTCTGTAGTCCAGCCCGGACAACAGAGAGATCCCGGGAGGGCACCGGGGGTGGCCTAGGAGGATGTAACCCCCTGGCACCCCTCAGAGACCTCACGATGAGATCGTGCTTTCCCAGGGACCGGCCGTCCACTGCATCGTGATGTGCTGCAATAGCAGCCACATACACTTCCAGGTGGAGGGTGACAGCCTACGCTCCAACCCTGCTTGCAGGATAGAAAGCACTACTCCAATCGTGCATCTTCGGGGGTCTTCTCAGTGAGAAGAACACCAGTTTGTGAACAGACTTCATACAGGGTATAGGCTTGCCTCGTAGAGGGAGTCTGCCGCGTCTCGTCCAGGAGCCACACATTGAAGGCTCCAAGAAGTGGACACGGGTGCCGCATGGTGCCGGGCCCCTGAGAAAGGAGATCCTTCCTCAGAGGGATGCGCCAGGAGGGGCTGTCACGAGGAGCGTGAGTTCCGGAAGCCAGGTCTGGGTTGGTGAAAGAGACGCAACCGGCAGGACATGTTCCTCGTCCTCGCTGACCTTGCACAGTGTTCGTGCGAGAAGGCTCACTGGGGAACGCATGCCTGCGTGAAACCCAAGGCCAGCTGTGCGCCAGTGTGTCCAAGCCAAGGGGCCCTCGGTCAGGGAGTCATACAACTGGCTGCGGGAGGACTCGAGGAAGACAACAGGCTTACCTGAGCTCCCTCGAATCGACTCCAGAACAGCTGGATCATCTCGGGATGGAGTCGCCATTCCCTGGGGAACGTGGGCTGTCGGGAGAACACCTCAGCTGCACGATTGAGCTCCCCCAGGATATGGACGGCGCGCAGTGACTTGCACAACGTCTGACTCCAGAGGAGGAGGAGATGGCGGGCTAGTTGCAACATGCGACATGACTGTAGACAACCCTGCCAGTTGATCTATGAAATGGTCGCAGTGTTGGCCATGCGGACGAACACGTGCTAGCCAAGCAGCAACGGCCGGACCGCCGCAAGGCTAGTAGCACTGCCAGCAACTCGAGGCAGTTGATGTGCCAAAGCAGTCGAGGCCCTGTCCAGAACCCCGAGGCTGCCTGCCCGTTGCATGTAGCACACCAGCCTGCACTGGAGGCATCTATCGTGACAACGACATGCCGACAATTGTTCTAATGCAGCTCCGCCAAATCTTCATCCTCAGAGAACGATCGCCTATCCCCCGATGCTGCTATCGACATCTGATCCTCTATCAGCGCGCCGAATGACACGCTGGGCACGCCGTGAGACGGCACAGCAGAATCGCCAGGGAGCCGCACAGAACAGCTGCTGCGGGACGAGTGAGAGGTCCATGGGGACTGGCCCGGCGGAAGGCTCTCACTGTAATCCTCAGATCGCCCAGAGCACTAGCCAATGGTTGTCTGATCATGGCAGAGAAACCAGTGCGGGTAGTGACAGAGGGAGCCCCTCCCATCCTGCGCGATCGCAGTGCTGCCATGGTTACAAGCTCAAAACGAGCACATAAACCATCCACGAACACAACTTCAGTGTGCTGGATGCCCAGACACTGAAGACAACAATCGTGGCTGTCGACGGAGGATAGGAAACCACCGCAACCAAGAGGACAGGGCCAGAATGGCGTCTTTAAAAAGATGCGAACCGACCGTGATTTGCTCTTTTAGGAAATCTGCTCTTTTAGTTGAAGTGCCCAGGGGATTTGCTGCAGACAGGGACACCTGACACAGAGTGGATGCACCTGTCACCTATTTATATACGTATGCACGGGGAGTGGCTCAGGTATGCAAAATCCACTAGCCAATATTCATTGGCGTTTTCTCTTAAAGTCAGAGATGATTGGGTCTCCCAGGTGAATCCCCATAATGTCGGTCGACATAACTCGTAGTGACCGACAGATAGGGCACCTCTTATTCACCATCTCTGCAGCTACATGAAAAAATATGTTTAATTCAAGTTTATATAACAGGCATTCAGAAAAGTGTGATACACACAAGCGCTCTTTCAAAATCCTCTTCTAAATATAGAAAGCATTTTAAAAATAACAAGCCTTGCTCAAACAGCAAGCAGCACAATCATGTTGAATAAATATTGTTGATTATGTATATAACATATAAGATTTTCATATATAATATTCTTATATTTCATATTTCATTATATTTCAGAATTTAAAATTATCAACAAAACAGTCTGATCAAAACTTGATTATTTACTCAGTAATTTTATATGCTTTTTTTTTTTGCAGTGCATTTGGGCAACATCAAACTCTGCTGGAATCAATTGCAAGGAAGATCTCTTGTGTTTTAGTGCTATATAAAGCCAAGCACACTGAAGTTTGCTGCCCAAAGGCATTTCACAGCAATAGGGGTGCATTTTTAAGACAATGTCAAGAAAAAAACTTTTGACATGCACTGAAGTAGATCAATGACAGTTTTAAAATAATGGACTAGCTAGATGATTCTGGCAGTGGGACCAGCATATTTACAAAAATATACACATTTACATTTGCAAAGAAGGATTAGGGTCTAGAAGAAATAATATAAAACAGATCCAATAGTGTCTGAACAACTCATCTTACTAAAGTGACACTGTCTAACAGTGGATAAAGTTTCAGATAAAACGGATTTCTTTCCAAGAGCTGAAACAATTCATGGTGCTTGAACAGTTTACAAGTAATTTAAGAGAATGCAAAACAATCTCGTCCAATCAGATATTTGTACACCCGCAGATGTCAGTCTTCGGTAAGAAAATAAGTATGGTCAATTCTGATTATATGGAATTATTTATTATTATTTATTACAAGGATTTATTAAGTAATGGACCAAAAATGACAATTAATAATAATAACCAAACAAAAGATAGTAAAAACAAATAATATAGGTAACCTTTTTTTTTTTACTGTATTACTGTAGTTAATAATTACTGTATTGGGAAGCTCTAAGAAGATGTTTTAATGCATAAAGGAAAAGTCTTAAATGTGATTTTATTTTAATAAATAGCATTTTATCATGAACATACAAAAATGTTATACAATTGGGAGTTTCTTGATTGTGTAAGCAAAATGTTGTTCTATTAGCCTTGTACAAACATGTAAGCATCAAAAATATTTTATGATACAGATATGACTTTTCTTCATAATTTCATAAATCCACTACTTGCTACTGATATGGAAGTGGATGAATGATCGGCAATCATCTTAGAATTCTCCACTCCTAGTCTATATTTTATTTATGTACTTGAGATAAATCCAGATTTACCAGGCAGCTTTTAGAGCTCAGACCTCCAAAACTAATTTCCATCTCTTGTCACAAGGTAAGACTAAATCCTTGGGGATAATCGGAGTGTCAGTAACAAATCTCTCAGAAAAGTCCTTTACCTGAACCAGTACAGAACTGACGACTCGCTAAATACCCTGCATACGATCGCATTTCACCGCAGAACACCCACACGAAACACACTGGAAATCAGTCTCGGTCTTGCTTTCTCAACCCTGAAAAGAACCTACTGAGTTTAAAAAAAAAAAAAACATCCAAAAAGACGCCTTTGTCTCACTGTAAAAATGCATTAGAAGATGACACATTTCTAGACTGTAAAATATTTCAACAATTTTATAAAATTGATAATAAAGTCCTAGAAATATACAGTATCTTGTATCCCACTGGAAACTTGTATTGTTATAAACATTAATGTATCAAAATCTAGAAAAAAAATATTTATATAATACTTTTTACAATTCACATTCACAAATGATGTTACTGTTTATAATATCTTAATATCTTCATGCCATATAGATGTTTTTAGTAGATTATGCAGATTTTAGATTTTAGTAGCTAGTTACATTTTCCCATGATATAAGCAATCAAGCAGTTGAGATCTGCTATATCTTATTTAAATATTATCATACAATTTAAAAAAATATTTTCTGCAAAGAAGAATAAAATTCTTTTTAGCCCATTAGTCAACATTTCTTATTATCTTACACATTTTCTCAAGTAAATTTGATTTAAACGTGCTTAGATATTTTACAGTTCATCATCCACATTTATGAAACATTTACAGAGTCAGAATCGCAAATGACAGTAATTAAAAGACTGACAGATGGTGAGTCATTTCTACATTTATGTCCCCATCCTACGTCTTAAAATATTAATATAGCTTATACTGACAGTGTTACAACACCGTCTCCCCTGCATGCTAGCTTTGTAAATTACACTATACATTACCCATGTTACAAAGAAATATTAACATTAATGCAGTTTATATTTTGAGCAATTACTCATGAAATCCAGAGTGCTACCATTAAGAGCGATAATGCAAAGTAAAATAAAACTTTAACAGATTTCTGTAACTATAAATTAACAAGAGTGTGGTAGTGCAAAAATCATTAAGTATTAGCAATGGATTTAGCAATAAAAAATTTGAGGGACCATCCTTTCTGTTTGCTAAGATTACAGAAATTGGTACAATATCCACATTTTAAAACAGGGTTGAAAATGTTAACAAAAAAATAGCATCATGCCTGACAATTTAATGCAAGATAACCGCCAATCTATCACTAAACAATGGCTTTTAATCTTCATTTTAAATAAGTTACAATCGATTTTTACTCCTGCAGCTTAATTAAAGCCTTATAATGCTTAAAAATACAATAGAAATACTTAATTGAACTACAACACAAGTATATTCATTTTCAAAAGTTACAGAGTTCGGAAGTCACCAAGTTGGTGTCAAAGACCACAAAGTGAGGCTGTATTTATGTTTCTGGGACTACAATCACAAGGCTTGTGGCACCAATGCTACCTTTGAGTCATGTTACACCCCCGTTAAAACACGGTACAAACGTCTTCCTGTAGCTCCAGTGTGTTTTTTCCTTCCCTTTTGTTAGGCTGTTTTTCACAAATGCTTCACCTCACTTCATATCACCATAGAGACCTGTCTGGTGTCAAAGCAATTAGCGTTGAAGAAAGACAGCGGTGGCAATCCTTGACACATCAGCCTAAGCTAACGGCGCAGTGAGAAACATCTGTTCTACTGCACTTATTACATCTCTAATATTATGTTTTTGACATCAACATAGAGAGATTCCCTACCTTTCTAACCCTGTATGACTCCTGCCCACTTAAGTCGCCAATATCCGAAACACAACAGCAGATCCAAGCAGAGGGCTGAGGAGCCTTTGATATTTCCAAAGATTTTTTCTTTCTTTCAACAGGACACAATTTGTTCAGCTTAACCCAGCAGGGCTTCGCCGACACTTGACATTGTTTAATCCCTTGTGAACAGAATGACGCAATGAACATAACTCCACGATGCAACAATCCTCTTCTGCTGAAATACAGTCTCCTTTGAGATCCACCACCGCAAGACTCCTCCTGGCCGCCTTAATCCATGTTCACTTATAACAATGGCAGTGTAGGAATTCTTTGGGCCAAAATCTCAAAGAAAATGGCTGAGGGATAAAATAATTCCCTATCTTTTAAATTTGACATTGGTGATTGTGAATGTGACACTTTTAGCTAAACTTTCACTGTATGATGCACATGATTCTGCATTCAAGGGGGAACTGAGCAGACAGAAACAGACAGAAATACTTTTGAAAACAGTTCCTGGTACGTATACGGGGACATGCATAATGCAACTCCTTTAAGATCTTGAGCTGCTAACGCAAAGGTTGCAGGTTTCAAGATTTTAAATAGTTGACCAAACATTAAAATCCTGTGGGAGTATGAGAACTGCTGTTGAAGCCATGTGATGTACCAGCATTATCTGCAAGGATGTGATTGCAATAACCACAGCATTGATCCCAAAACCAGTTTGCTGAATCTGTGGATGTTTCCAGTTAAATGTGCAAATGGCAAAAATTTGTGCAGACTGTTCAAATGTAACTGATTAGATACGTCCTAATCAATGCACAAGCAAAATCTTGTTCTTATACCTGGGTCATTCTGTGTTAAATCAACCAAATAAAAAAAAAAAAAAAAAATCCCCACCTCAATTTTTTGATTTTACTGATTTTTATTATTTATTTATTTATTTATTTTTTCTGAAGAAAGATAGACGTATAGTGATGAAAGGCAAAATATTAAATGTCATGGATGAATATTTACTAAGTAACACATTATTTTGTAGAAGGGAGTCAAAATGGCAATTTTCACCTGAGATTCACAGCCAAATTACAGGGGGGTAAAAATGACTTCAGAAAGATGGCAGCACCATAATGTTATATTATACAGAGATTGGTAGGTCTGTTAGTAAAATCTGTTGACTTTAGCAATCTTTGTTGCATTATATGACAAAAGTTTGCATGCCAGTAACTCAAGAAGTATTAAAGATATTGTATGGTTCAGTTCCAGAGATATTGGAATTTCAGTATAGCTGCAGGAGTAAATTATTAAAATGTACACATTTTCAGTGATCAAAAACCAAATGTGGGTCACTTTGCAAAAATATGACACTTCTTTTCTTTTAAAGAGGAAGATCTGAAGAACAAATAATGTTGAAACTACAGATATATCTTGTTTTCTTCTATCAGAACAACTGCATTGAACATACCTGTCTGAGTGCCATAAATATTTTTTTTCCAAAGTTTGCGTGCCTATAACACAAGAAGTAATAAATATATTGCAATATTATTTTAGATTCTAGTTCTTAATAAACTTTTCTTTCGGAATCTTAATTTTCAAGGGCTTACATCGTTCAATCCCAGAGATATGGAGATCTCAATGAGGCTCCATTTTCTGATTGTTGAATATTACGCATTTTCAGTGGTTTAAAACCAAATGTTGGTCACTTTCTTTGCATCTGATAATTATTGTATTTAAAGCAGAATGTCTGAAGAATGAATAATGTTGAAATTAGAAATGCATTTTGTTTTGTCGTTAATAACAAGGGTTTCTATATTCTACATAGAGCCATTTAACAGCTAAATATCAACATTTTCAGAAGTTACTCTTTACTGTTGACAGGAAAATAGCTTGAGTAGGATTAGGTGGTATGAAAATACAGTTTTGCAGGAGTGCTTAATTTTTGGCATGATTATAAAGAAACGATAAAGTCAAGTCAAGTCAAGTCACCTTTATTTACATAGCGCTTTTAACAATACAGATTGTGCCAAAGCACTTAACAGTATCAAATTGGAGGATAGAGTGTCAGTAATGTATAATAATAAGATTAAACACTCAATTTTCAGTTAAAGGCAATTCATTATTCAATTCAGAGATGTCATTGTCTAGCTCAGTTTAGTTTAAATAGTATCTATGAAATCAAATTGACGATAATCGTTAGAAATTAAGTGTCCCCAACTGAGCAAGCCAGAGGCGACAGCAGCAAGGAACCAAAACTCCTTCTGTGACAGAATGGAGAAAAAAACCTTGGGAGAAACCAGGCTCAGTCGGGGGGCCAGTTCTCCTCTGGCCAGGATGTTATTGTTTATTTATTTTTTTACTTATTGTTTTAATTAAATTTTAAATATATAAATGTATTATATTTCTATTTTTATATTGTTGCAATTTCTAACAATAATAGTATTATGTAGTTAGGTATTTTATTATATTATAGTTATTTTGTTTAATTTTAAGTTTTATTGTATTTAAGTTGGGGATATGTCACTGGGGATATGTCCCCGGGGCTCATCCAGGAGAAGCGATAAAGAAACATGAAAAAAATAAAGTGTAGAAATGCTTGATGGTATTCAAGAAAACATAAATTAGAAGAAATATGGATCTATATATTGTATATGGGTCAATATCACTGTATGGTGCCTTTTTGTGTCCTGTACATAAATAACTCAAAAATGCCATGATAACATAACATAAAAATGACTATGAAAGGGTGTGTTATATTAGGCTAAGTTTTTATATTCATCACAAAAGCATTACTTGGCTCTTTAGATAAATTTTCTAGATTTTTCTTAGTTTTGTGTAAGAGGATGCGTGTTATTTTGCTATGTCCCATGCACTGCTCATTAAATTTGATTAAGAGTAGAATACAGTCAAATCAGAAAATTAAAAAATGTCCTCTTTTAATATTTTATTGATTTTTTGTTAAACTCGATTTCAGTGTATTGATCATTTGGTAATAAAAACAATATTTTTATTTAATAAAAAAGAAGAGTTTGTCCATGTCCCTTGAACGGTTGTCCACCCTGTCGTGTTGGGAAAGCCGCCCATTTAAGAAAAGGCCATCCCTTTTAGTGACATCAGGACAACAGATGGGAGAGGGGGTATTTCAATGTGATTGATGTAATTATATTATTTATTATTATTATATTATTATTATATTATTTTTTTTAGAAGTTGAATAAATGTTTAATCTTCATATTTTGTCATGATTTGTGTGTTCTGCATTATGTGTCCACACCATCATGTGCTGGTCCACCCTATATATTTTAAATAATAATTCAATCATATCTGTGTAATCCAGTCTATTCAATAGCTAGGTGTGGGGGCAATAACATGCAAACAAAAAACTGCATTAAAATATCACCGTTTTCTCCAAATAAGAAAAAAAAATGTGTGAATTTTATGTTTCTTTAAAAACACATGGTTTACATAAAATGTTTTATGTATTTATAATTTGAAAGCAAACAAATAACCCTGTTTAGAAAAGGGACATCATACCTATCAGAAAATATAATTTACATCTTAATTTTGCAATGAAAACGTATTTAACAGTAATGTATCAGTCGGATAAGCTGCGTCTATCAGCAGATCCATCAGTGGATCCCTAATATATCTGCTCATAGACAGATCCACTGATAGACAAGGCTTTCAAACGCTCCCGTGTCCATGTGTATGTGTAAGCACTCAGTGAAGAGCGTGAAGCGATGATCATTGCAGCCAATCACAGACATATCTATTGAGCACGTGAACACAATGGCCAATCAGAGGTGTTTAAGAATCTGCTCAACAGCGTTGAAAATGCTCGTTGGAAATGCTGGTATTGTCACATTTTTTTAAATTTCAGTACCGACTGGTACCGAAGTCGGTAGTTTTGACAATACTATTGGAAACACTGGTCCCCAGGAACAGGACTAAGCTCCCCGGTTATAGGTTGTAACGCAGTGTTTCCCAACCCTGTTCTTGGAGGCACCCAAAAGTACACATTTTGAACATTGTCTCCTTTATCTGACCCATCCATTTCTGGTCTTGAAGTGTCTACAAACAAGTTGATGAGTTGAATCAAGTGTGTTTGATTAGAAAGAGTTCAAAGATGTTTGTGTTGGGGTCGACAGGAATAGGTTTTGGAAACACTATTCTCCAGGAACACGATAAAGCTCCCCGGTTATAGGTTGTAATGCAGTGTTTCCCAACCCTGTTCCTGGAGGCACCCCTACAGTACAGTCTCTTATCTGACCAAACCATTTGAGAATGTTGAAGAGCCCTGGGGTAGGGTGTCCAATCTTGCATCTCATGATTCAGGAAGGTATTCATGTATCTTTTTCAGAGGTAGCACTGATGCTGAATTCACAGAGGATTATTATCTGACAGCCTACGCCAGGGTCCTTCAACTTGACTCCTGGAGGGCCGGTGTCCTGCAGACTTTAGTTCCAACACTAATTAAACACACCTGTCTGTAATTGTCAGGTAATTCTGAACACTTTGATATGCTTGTTCCAGGGTGTTTGGCTAAGATTTCTACACACTGTACAATTTCAGCAATCCTATAAGATCACTACAGATCACACTAGAAACATGGTTCTAATAAACTTGGGTACGACATGCATCTAGACTGTGCGATGATGACACCTATTGACTCGTACGCTACGACGCACATTACTATTGAAGAAAAAATTTCATCAGCATGCACTAGTGGTAAGCAAAAAGAGCATGATGAATCACACTTTGGCAGTTGGAGTTTTTATCTGTGCTGAAAAAAGTGGAAGTGGCGAAAAAGGAAAGGATAAGAGCTTGAGGTAAGCAGTTTTATGTTTTAGCGCCATGTCGCGTTGATTTCATGTTGCATTTTACTTTAGGCTTGGCTATAAAGTCTGCAGGACACCAGCCCTCCAGGACAGGAGTTAAAGGCCCTGTTCTTCACCCTGTCTCTTTGGGATTGGTAAGCCGATGTCCCAATACCGCAGTAATTCTGCCCAGAAAACACTCTTTACAATCAAACCATAGATTTCTTCTCAACCAGTCCCCAATTCAAATGGGGGTCCACTGACTCTACTATGGCTGGATAGTAAGTGAAAGGAACTCACCTTTGGCTGGGCCTCCACTTCCATCACCTGGTTTCTGTTCATGATGCCCTTGACAAGAGTCTCTACATTCCCATTGAACTTCATGAAGAGCACATAGGTGGCGTAGGCAAGCAGCAGACTGATACTCTCCCAGTACGTGATGTAGTTATCCAGGAAGAAAACAATGAGCATAATGAGGCCAACGATGTAGAAGAAGACATCCCTGAACAGAGGCCACCACGTCAGGTTCAAGATCTCTTTTGAGAAGACGGCACACATTCCAATGACGAACAAGATGTTGAACACAGCGGAGCCGACAATGGTTCCAATGCCAACGTTACTGTGGGAAATGAATACGCCAATGACAGAGGTGAAGAGCTCAGGAGCCGAGCCGCCGGCCGCCATAAAGGTGGCGCCTGCCACGTCATCAGAGATCTTGAGTTTTTCTGTGATGACCGTGAGCGCGGGGACAAAATACTCATCGCAAACGATGGCGAGAGCAATGAACATGTAGATCATGCCAAACATGTGTAGCACAACAGCACCTCGCCGACGGTCTTCCAGGCTGAACAGATCAGTCGGATAGTCCCCCTGACTCTCATTTGACTCTGCTGATGAGCGCATGGGCGTATCCTCCGAAAGATTACTGTGGTAGCCCAGGTGTGTGGACAGCAGTGTCCTGTGTGGGGTGTGGCTCTGTAGCCCCTCCCACTGAGCAGTAGCACGCCACGAGACGGCCACTGCACTTATTGCTGCAAGACTAACGAGGAGGCTAAGCACCCGCGCGGGCCTGAGTTTCTTCCAGCGCTGGCAGGCGCAGACAATCAGATGGCGCTGCACTTCAGAGGCCATGACCGTTCTCTCTGCTTCAACGCTCATGTGCTCTCTCGTTACGCTAAACAGTTGGGCTTAGCGCATTCTGAGAATGCTACTTATACAGTAAATCTGCAGAATCCAGATGTCCTTCAGCACACCAGAGGCTTCCTCATATTAGCCTGAGAAAAATAATCACAGAGAGAGGGCAGGGTGGGGGGTTAATCACACACCGCACAAAGCCAACAAGATGTATGCTGCCAGGTCAGCAAAATTTTATTCAGACACCTTCAACATCTCACATTATCACAGTTTATTAGCTATAGTTTAGAAAATGGAAATAAAATATGACAAAAAACTCAAGAGTTAAACTGTATCAGAACAAATTCATCTTGATAATCACAAATGAATTACAGTCAAACTAAAATTTATTCAGACGCCTTCAAAATTTGTCACATTATCACAGTTTATTTGCTATAGTTTAGAAAGTTGTAATAAAATATGACAAAAAACTCAAGAGTTAAACTGTTTCAGAACAAATTCATGTTGGATAACTTTGATGGAAAGGTATGTAACAAAACATGGCCAGGTCAAAGTGTCAAATCTAATTTTTGGTACCAAATCAAATTTTTATCAATTTTAATGGTAGTCCACTCTCTGAAGAATTTTTGGGTATAATATGTCAATGTTTACTTTATTTTGCTATCCTCACTTACATAAATGAACTATAGTGTCCTGCACCCACTAGTAAAAAAAATGTCAAAAATTAGATCTGGTGTCTGAATAATTTTTGGTTTGACTGTATATCTGAGCAATCGGCGTGCCTGCACATGCGAATCTGTGAGCATCTGTGATTGCTGACTTGTTCTTACTCTCAGCTGTGTCTGCATTTTAAAGGTCACAGTGAAACGGCACAATGTCAAAAGCATGTCTGCATCCCTCTCATGCCCAACGCAGCACATTTCACAGCATGAACCTTCTTCTAAAACCACTTCTAAAAGTCATCTTTTCCTCAATAGATCAACAGAATTGCCTCCTTGATTATCATGCTATTAGAATACCAGAATGAATGACAGTTGTGTAGACTATTAAAAAAAAGGTTGTTTAACATGTACGCATACTGTATCTTCTTAGTATATTAAAGTGAACCTGCAGGTGCATCTCAATAAATTAGAATGCCGTGGAAAAGTTCATTTATTTCAGTAATTCAACTCAAACTGTGAAACTCGTGTATTAAATCAATTCAATGCACACAGACTGAAGTAGTTTAAGTCTTTGGTTCTTTTAATTGTGATGATTTGGGCTCACATTTAACAAAAACCCACCAATTCACTGTCTCAACAAATTAGAATATGGTGACATGCCAATCAGCTAATCAACTCAAAACACCTGCAAAGGTTTCCTGAGTCTTCAAAATGGTCTCTCAGTTTGGTTCACTAGGCTACACAATCATGGGGAAGACTGCTGATCTGACAGTTGTCCAGAAGACAATCATTGACACCCTTCACAAGGAGGGTAAGCCACAAACATTCATTGCCAAAGAAGCTGGCTGTTCACAGAGTGCTGTATCCAAGCATGTTAACAGAAAGTTGAGTGGAAGGAAAAAGCGTGGAAGAAAAAGATGCACAACCAACCTAGAGAACTGCAGCCTTATGAGGATTGTCAAGCAAAATCGATTCAAGAATTTGGGTGGACTTCACAAGGAATGGACTGAGGCTGGGGTCAAGGCATCAAGAGCCACCACACACAGACGTGTCAAGGAATTTGGCTACAGTTGTCGTATTCCTCTTGTTAAGCCACTCCTGAACCACAGACAAAGTCAGAGGCGTCTTACCTGGGCTAAGGAGAAGAAGAACTCGACTGTTGCCCAGTGGTCCAAAGTCCTCTTTTCAGATGAGAGCAAGTTTTGTATTTCATTTGGAAACCAAGGTCCTAGAGTCTGGAGGAAGGGTGGAGAAGCTCATAGCCCAAGTTGCTTGAAGTCCAGTGTTAAGTTTTCATAGTCTGTGAAGATTTGGGGTGCAATGTCATCTGCTGGTGTTGGTCCATTGTGTTTTTTGAAAACCAAAGTCACTGCCCCCGTTTACCAAGAAATTTTGGAGCACTTCATGCTTCCTTCTGCTGACCAGCTTTTTAAAGATGCTGATTTCATTTTCCAGCAGGATTTGGCACCTGCCCACACTGCTAAAAGCACCAAAAGTTGGTTAAATGACCATGGTGTTGGTGTGCTTGACTGGACAGCAAACTCACCAGACCTGAACCCCATAGAGAATCTATGGGGTATTGTCAAGAGGAAAATGAGAAACAAGAGACCAAAAATGCAGATGAGCTGAAGGCCACTGTCAAAGAATCCTGGGCTTCCATACCACCTCAGCAATGCCACAAACTGATCACCTCCATGTCACGCCGAATTGAGGCAGTAATTAAAGCAAAAGGAACCCCTACCAAGTATTGAGTACATATACAGTAAATGAACATACTATACAGAAGGCCAAAAATTCACTAAAAACTTTTTTTGTTTTGTTTTTTTGTTGTTTTTTTTTTGTTGTTGTTTTTTTTAATTGGTCTTATGAAGTATTCTAATTTGTTGAGATAGCGAATTGGTGGGTTTTTGTTAAATATGAGTCAAAATCATCACAATTAAAAGAACCAAAGACTTAAACTACTTCAGTCTGTGTGCATTGAATTTATTTAATACACGAGTTTCACAATTTGAGTTGAATTACTGAAATAAATGAACTTTTCCACGACATTCTAATTTATTGAGATGCACCTGTATATATAGTATAGAGGCATTTAAGGACAGAAAGGATAAAATTAAGTGCTAAAAAAGTCCAGAAACAATGTAGTAGCAGAAGGATCTGCAGTACAGAAACTAGACATGTTGAGTCATTTGATAAGATTAGTTCCGACTATTGTTCTCCTAGTGTTTTTATTATATATATATATATATATATATATATATATATATATATATATATATATATATATATATTTATTTATTTATTTTTTATTTTTTTTTTTTTTCTAGTTATTTTAAAATGTATTTGTTGTCTCTTGTAATTGCAATAATACATATAGTGGAAAACAGTATTGGTTTAATATGTTATTTTGGGAATTTCTGATATTTTGACTTACTGGTTAATGAAATAAATATCTGAATGTCTCTAAACCAGGGGTCATCAAACTTGATCCTGGAGGGCCGGTGTCCTGCAGAGTTTAGCTCCAACTTGCCTCAACACACCTGCCTGGAAGTTTCAAGTATACCTACACTCTAAAAAAAAAACGCTGGGTTAAAACAACCCAATTTGGGTTATTTTGGTAACCCAACGCTGGGTCAAATATGGACAAACCCAGCGTTGGGTTATTTTAACCCAGCCAGTTGGGTTAAATTTTTGACCCAACATGTTGGGTTGTTTTAATTAACTCAAATATTAATTGAAAATTACTACTGTTGGCTTAAAATGAATCAAAACTAGGTTGGAAATTAAAAAGCAGAAACAGAATTACTAGAGGCAACAGTAATAATCAAAACATGAACATTTATTAATAAGTGAAAACACCCATAGACAAAAATATAAGACAAATTGAATTAGGCAGCATAGATTTCAACTTTGCATACATTTAAACTCGTTTAACGCATTTTAGAAATAAAAAAAATATAACATTTAAAAGTAATATTTTAATTCAAGTGTATTAAACGGTTCTCTGTTATCCTTTTTAACCGAAATAGTGCCGATTCTTGTGCCGGTGTGTTGCTGAAATCTGAGCCGTCGATGGGCTGCTATTCCCCGGGGAAACTGCGAACTTCAGACCGCCGCCTCGCGTTTCACTCGTAGCTGAAAGATGCCGCGACTGACTTCATAACCTGCCGATAAACAGACAGTACAGAGTTTTGAGAACATATTTTAACATCCAAATTAATTAGAAGCAGTATTATAACGAATAAAATCAGTTTATTTTATTTAAGGCAAGACATTTCCATCACGCGAAACGACCGTTGCTGACGCATTTAACGTTAGCTGACTGACATCTCGTATGTATGTTGCGTTGCGTGAAATAAAATCATTTACAACACAATTAAGACTTTATAGATGGAATAAAATGTATACAAACCTTAATTTCACTGAAGAAGTCCATTAAATCGGCGGCGCTGAGGACTCGCTCTCTCGAGGAGAATGAAAAGCCCGCGCTTTGACTGTAACCCAACAGCTGGGTTAAAGTGCGCGCGCTGGGTTATTTCGTTGGAGGGAGGGGGAGGGGTGCATAGTTTCAATGGTCAGTGATATTGACCCAGCCACTAACCCAACAGCTGGGTTACACAAAAACTACCCAACATAATGACCCAACAGGCATAACCCAGCAATTGGGTTAAAAAAAAAAACAACCCAGTGTTTTTTAGAGTGTAGTAAGACCTTGATTAGCTGCTTCAGGTGTGTTTGATTAGGGCTGGAGCTAAGCTCTGCAGGACACTGGCCCTCCAGGACCGAACTTGGTGACCCCTGCTCTAAACCCTTTACTCATGCTGGTCGCATTGTCTCTCTTTCTCTCTCCCAGTGATTTGTCATTTCACGTTCTCCATGCATGGCAATGTCACTTCCAATAACGCTGTCATTTATCATGCTTTTATTAAAGGGGGGCATGGCTGTCATACCTGAATAATCACCGTCTGTCTGACATGCAACAGACCTGTCATTCTCATGACCAAATATTACAGGATAAAAATCTCCAAAAATAAAATCACGGACTGACGAATAGTCTTAATATATGAAGGTGTGTTCTGATCTAACGCATCGTTATCTATTTATATTCATGTATAATCACTATGCATCATGTACCAATTCCGAAAAGTTTAATAAAAGCAAATTGATAAAGTCACGGATCGAATAAAATGAGAAATGTGACTTACATTCAGAGGTGACAGATGAACGCGACGCGTGCAGCAGGTTGACAGTCCGCGTGCGTCCTCTCTCGTGCCCTCCATTTATTCCTCTCCGACTCTGATGATGATGATGAGGATGATGGTGATGTTATTCAGGGGCGGAGCTCTGAGAGCGCATCTCTGTGTCCAGTTTCATGCTTTTATTCCCAGACATCACCTATGGCGAGGAGCACCGACCAGACTGACCACAGCCCCGCTCTCTCTCTCTCTCTCTCTCTCTCTCTCTCTCTCTCTCTCTCTCTCTCTCTCTCTGTGTGTGTGTGTGTGTGTGTGTGTGTGTGTGGCCCGAGTGGAAGTGTTGTCGTGGTTACAGCAGCGGCGTTCTCAGACTCTCACATCATCACGAGTTTCGACCGATAGAAAAAGCACAAATCATTGTGTTTACAGATAGCTACTCTCCCTCTCTTTCACTCGTACACTACACTATATTACCAAAAAGAATCAACATATTATCACATTATCATTTAGGAAAAATGCCTTTGATTAAAATAAAGTGAAAAAATAAGAAAAAAATATTAACGTTTCATTTATTTTATTTTATTTTATTTTTTTTTGTATTACATTAAAAATCAGAGGAAGAAAGCAAATAGTGGCCATCGTTTTCACTTTAAATTAAAAAATAAATGAATACATTTTTAAATAAATTAAAATAACTAGTCTTGACAATGTACTTTCCAAAAGGTACATTTTTGAAACCTATTTACCTCTAAGGGGTGCATATTAGCACCTTAAAGTTACATATTAGAACCTAATGTAATTGTATGTAATTAGTAACGTAATCCATTACATTACATATTTTAGGAAAATGCTTTAGATTAAAATAAAGTGAAAAAATAAATTAAGTGAATTACAATAACTAGTCTTGACAATGTACTTTTTCAACACATTATTTTAAATAATGATTATGTTTACTGTAGCACATACAGTACAGACAGTAGGCTATTACTTAAAAAAATATATGTATTTCATTCCACATAATAGTAATGAGAATATCAGAATAAGAGTGCTTGCAACAATTCATTGCAGTAATGAGATTTAGAAAGAAATGTGCTTAATTTTCATGAATGTAATGCCTTTATTGGCTTCATTTGCTTGATGCAAAATGTTTTTTTCTTTTTTCTTTTTTCTCTCTCTCTTGTTTGTTTGTTTGTTTTTTGGAGCTATAATATAATTTTGAGACATTTTCTTTACAGACTTTCATGAGATTCACCCACATTAACAGAATGGTTTGATTTTATTTGGTAAACTAGAAAATTTCTGTCAGAAAAAGGGTACAAAAGCTGTCACTGGGGGATGGTATATTTTCAAAAGGTACATTTTTGTATCTTATTTACCCCTAAAGGGTGCATATTGGTACCTTAAAGTTACATATTAGAACCTAAAGTGTACATATTAGTAGGGCTGGACCAGAAAACTATCACAAAACCGAATGCGATGCATGTGTTTTCTTTCTGTCAGCTGTCCCGAGATGTGAGAGAAAGTCTTGGATCAGCGTGCAGTAGCTCTTGTAGTGTAGACGAGATGCGCCGATGTGAATCCGCTTTGAGAGAGTGAAAGAGAGAAGACACGGTACAGCTGAATCACTCACGCTGTTTCAAATGACTGATTTAATCTGATATTTTGTGTGGATTTATTTACTTATCTAACCTACATGCTATATTCAATAAATATTTGCAGTAATTTCCCTCATTATAAACTTGAAAGCTGCGGGAATGAGTAAAACTATGCGATATACACACAAATCCAGGACCTGATTAAATATAACTCTGTTATACAGAGATTTGTGAAATAAAATTCCAAACTTTTCCAGGTTTTTCATGACCGTACGAACCCTATAAAAGCATCTGATGCTCGCTTTCAATCACTAAAGATTGGTCCTCTCCCTCCTCTAATCACATGCCTGATCCGTTACCCCGCTTTATTCCGGGACCTCGCAATTTACAAATTAAGCACTGGGCTACCTTATTAAAAGTATTGCTCTTAACAGACCTGTGTGTTTTGTATCACTAGTGCAGTGTCTGTTCTCGGAGCATATAAGCCCTGCCCCTGCGTGAGGCTCGCGCTGTTCAGTTTATTAAAAGTTTATTAATTCTGAATGTGTCGCGTGTCCATATTGCACCAAAATGCGACACTGCACTCCCTTGGGTCGCAGCAGCACACCCTCCACGCCTGAAGTCGATTGGATGAACGGTTCTCGACAAAATAAAAATGCAAACAGACAGACAGACGCACAGAGATTCCTGCCTTTATTAGAGAGAAGAATATGTTCAGCTTCCTCCCTCCGAAGCTTTGAATATTCGGTGTTGATACTACCGAAGCTTCGAAGCTCAAAAAATGGTATTCGGACCAGCCCTACATATTAGTATCTAAATGGTACATATTGATACCTTTTGAAAGGATACCATGCCAGTGACAGCTTTTTTTTATTTTATTTTATTTTTTTTATTTTTTTATTTTTTATGAGAGTGTACAAGGGTTTGAGAAACCTGTTAATACTGAGAATAGGCTATTTCTCTCTTGTAAATCAAATTCATTGTTGTGAAGAAGAAAATCTCTCTCCGTCTGCCACTTTGGATAAATGCTCTTCATTCTTTTTAAAAATAAGGAGTCAGGCTGTATTCATGTATCTGTCCGGTGTGGAGTGAGTCCATTTATTCAGGCGAAGAGGAAGGAAAGTGGTGCTCTGGAGTGAGCTGACAGGGATCAATGCATCAATGCTCTAAATCTGTCATTTTTGTCTCAAATTGAGATTCTCCATTTTTACACTTCTAAAGTAATGGCTGTGTTTACTGATGCTCTCAGGAGACAGGAGTGTGAAAGTGTTGGGGTGTAGGAGTGTTGCTTGTGTGTTCGGTCAGGCTGTGCTATTGTTTGTGAATGTTTAATCGAGTAATTGCGTTTTTTGTTTGTTTGTTTTTTCTGTACTGTGCAGATCTGTGCAGTGCATTTTTGCTGAATCTATTACAATTGCCCACTCACAATCCAGAACACTCTCGCCCTCATTAACACACACACACACACACACACACACACACACACACACACATTCCTGCTGTCTCATTAAAAGTCACTGATTGATGGACACAATTCAGAATGAGTCATGATTTACAGTCTGCTTGTGTTAACTCACCTCTCTCTCCATTTGTAATGATGGCAGAGTCTGTCCTCACTAATGGTCACTGATCTATAGCGACTCTATAGAGTAGTTCTGTTTATGATTTATTATTATTATTTTAAATAACAACAACAACAATAATAATAATAATAATAATAATAATAATAATAATAATAATAATAATAATAATAATAATAATAAATTAATACATATAATTTGTAACACCAGCAGATTGACAAAATATGCACAGCCAGCCAATAACAGCCTCTAAATAGTAACAAAATTTAGAGCCCAACAAATAATAATGTTATGAGTATTAATCAAACAAATCACACAATAGGCATCAGCAACTCTTACTGTATCTTTAAAAAGTTCAGCAAATAATTCTTAACTGACCAATATAATTTGTAAATAAAACAAATATTACTGGAGTACATTTTTTCTACTTTTAAGTGTAATGTTTCATGTTTTCATTGTACAAGCTGCTCGATGTTGCCACATTGAGGCAGAAGTGTGTCAGAAACACCAGATGTCCTGGGCTCGATCTTTGACGAGGAGATACTAATTGGGTTTCTATGCAAGGTTTGACCCTTAAAGAAGCACAAAATACTAGAATTTATCTAATTAAGCATATTTTTGACAGATTTAAGCTAAATAGTTTATATATCTGTACATTTTGTGGACTGGAAAAAGAAACAATTCTATATTTGTTTTATCATTGTTACTCAAGACTATTTTGGTAGGACATATAGGCTTATACAACAGAAAATGGGGTGAAATTTATGTATTTGAGGTTCTTTTTCATTTATCAGAATCACAGAATTTGCCCTGGGCACTTGAATCAATCAATAGAGTGTTTTCACGACACGTCATCAATCGGCCATATTGGCGGCACTGAATGTAAACAATGCCACTGAACCGAACGCAAATTTTGCTGATTATTGTTGCTGAAAATGGTCAATTATTGTCATGTTTTTGGGCTGTACTAATCTGTCGGACTGGGAAAAACATTTGAAGAACTATAGACTGCCAAAAGTTAAATCAAATCAAAACAAATCAAGAAGAAGAGTGCAAAAATCTGAAGGCGTTTGTGGTTGGCCGAACTGAACCCGGATTTCCAGGGCAAGAATCTTGACAACATTCCTGTTTGTTCTTATCATTTATCAGGTAGGGGAAATATTAGGCTAATATCTTAAATTATACAGCTTGTACGGATCTTTATCACCTATTTACTTTGGTTTGTCAAAAACACCATGCCATTTCTTGCTTACTAAATCCTTCTCCATTTGATTTAGCAGCTTCCACACGCTTTTTTTTTTTTTCCCGTGGTTTAGACAGCATAAATTAGTAGAGCAATATCTTCAACTTCTCGTATACATGGATCTTATGTGAAAACAGTAAATTTATGGCATTCAGCTTTTAATGTTGTGTCATCTTTTCTAAAATCTTTGTAAAAATTATTTTATATTTATTTATCTACTAATATTAATTATTATTATTTAATTTAATTTAATTTAATTTAATTTAATTTAATTTAATTTTTATTTTTATTTTTATTTTTATTTTTATTTTTATTTTAAGTCTAGCAGGAGGTGGGATGTGTTGGGGTGGGTTCTAAATTTGCACAGCTGCTTTTTGTTTTATACTATTGTTCCCAGAAGAAAATGCAATAAACAGTTGTTAACAAAAAAAGTAGAGCAATGTCTTCAGTAGTACATTAACCGTGCAATCCATGCTGTTGTTTACATCCGAGTATCTCCAATATGGCCGCGCATCCATGTAACTGACCAAACCGTGACATAGGTGCAAACCCTCTATAAATCCCAATTTTTTAAGGTGCATTCAATAGTTATGTTCTTCGTGTACTTCAAGTACTGATATCTAGCCATCTACATGGATCAGCATGATCATCTTGAAGTTTTGTTAATTATACTAATTAGCCTAACTCTAGTGGGTTTTAGAGAGTGATCTGCACAATAATTAATTCACTTACCTGTTCAATAAAAGAGAAGTAACTTGAGTAACTACTTAGGATTTTCTCTTCCCATCAAATCTTCCCACCATGTGTTTTGTGTCGACATTTACACTTGATTTTGTCTTCTTCGGTCTTTCTGTCTTCAGAGCTTTCCCCTTCTTACACCATAAACTGATTGTCCACTGACAAAGCTCAATCATTGTGTAATTTTTGCTCTTCGTATCAGCAAACAATACTACACTACCAGTGTACTTACAGAGGCAGTCAGTGAAACAATCAGTCAAGTTTACATTATTTAGTAAAGTGATTTCCACTTTAATGAAAAAATACATTTAAAAAAACATGATTAATGTAACAATTTTAAAGACAAAAAAAAAAAAAAAAAAGATGTTTTGTTATAGCTTTTGGAGCAAGGGCACAAAACCACAGCGTGTGACGTTACGGGGTTGGTTCGCTCCATTGGCCAGTGAAGAAATAAGCATTTCTTTACTTTTTGAACACAGTGCTTCCCTTCCACTTTAAGGCAAGTCATTTCACTCGGCGGCCATCTTTGAAACGCCTCTCGGGCATGCAAGTGCAGCTCCTATCTCTTTGAATGGGGAAAAATCAAATTCTCCAAAACTGTTCACCAAGCTTAAGATTAAATTTCATGTTTGAAATCATCAACGAAATTTAACAACTGTCTCAAAAATGCTGTTTCTTTTGCTCAAATAGTGTTAAAAAAGCTTATTTTTCAGCTGCAGTGAGGTGCTGACTTTACTGATTAGTGATTGGCTCTTTTATTCAGAAGGCGGGGCTTCCTTCGATAGAGCGGCGATATTGAGCATTGCATTTTTCTGCACTCAAAACTATGTGAGTGACACGTCTTGGCTATTCTGTCATCTTTGACCCATACACTGTATAATTAAAACACTTTTATAGGAAACTGTTATGAGTACAGTCTCATGTGAGTGTACACCACTCAGACAACTCTTCCCAAAAAAACACAATGTTTCTTAACTTCCAAAACTTTTTAAATAGCATCAAACTACTGAATGCACCTTAAACATAATTTCCAAATTGTTGAATTTTATTTGACCTCTCTCTCTCTCTCTCTTTTTTTTTTTTTTTTTTTTGGCTTGAATCAAAATGCAAAACAAAATGTGTCGTGTGCTGACTAAGTCTTTAATTTGTCTAACATAGTCCTTAGTTTAGGTTTTGTTAGTTTGTTGATAGATTGTAGGTGAACTAAACATCACTGATGCTTTGCATTGTATTTGCATTTAAACAGAGCACAAACATAAATGTGAACAACTTGGCTGTTCCTTCAAACAGGGCATTATATAAGGGTATAGTTTGCAATTTTGAAGGGTTTGCTGTCTGTTTAGATTTATTCCAAACAAACCAGGTGAGTTCAGGCAAACTTGGTGGCAGTCACAGTAATAAAGATTCTGATGTGATGCTTTGGCGCCACCTGGTGCAACAGTAACAACATTACATGCAATATTGTCAGGATAAGTTTAGTCTTAAGTTTCAAGTTGTCATTACTGGTCGCAGTCATTATACCTCTGTCCATTCAACTATAATTTCACCACTTTAAATATCTGAATCATAAAGTAACTTTTGGAAATGTTATTTGGCACGTTGCTATGATGACTATGGTCCGGTTATGTCTTTGAGTTTGCTGAGAAGATACACTTCATAATTTGAAAACCACTAAAATGATGTACATCATGAATGAAAATCTATATAGAGGGTTTTTTTTTTACAATAATAGTAATTTTATGATTTATGTTCACCAGTCTGATCACCAGTCCTGAGATTTAATAGCATCATACATATACAGTCAAAGCAAAATTTATTCAGATACCTTTAACATTTCTCACATTATCACAGTTTTTTCACTATAGTTTAGAAAATGGTCAGCTGTTAAATTTAAGTACACGATTAGATAATACCAATTTAGGTCAACTAATTACCAAGCAATGCTCAATTTTGTTCAGTCTGTGGTTTAAAAAGTTTGCATTAGCAATTAAAGGAAAAACACTTAAGCAAAACAAAGTCAGGTCGAAGTGTCTGAATAATTTTTGGTCCCCAATTTTAATTAATTTTGACGGTAGTCCACTGTATGAAAGAATTTTTGGGTATAATATGTAATTTTATTTTATTTTGCTATCTTCACTTACATAAATGAACTACAGTGTCCTGGACCCACCTTCCACTTTTTTTTTTTTATTTCTGGTTTGACTGTATCAGATTCTTCATCTTGTCCATTATGTATCTAAACTCTAGATAGCGTCCTGTTTTGAATATACTCACTATTCATCTGGAATCTCAAATGTTTTACTGAGATATTTTTCCAGATCTTTCTGGAATCTGCACACAAATCCTTCCCATATTCTCACCAAGAGAAACTTCTGTCTAGTGTCCTGATGACTTGTCACCAAATTTGTGCAAATATCAGCACTGAGATTCCTCAACTTCAAGATTCCTGAGCTTTAAGTCTGTATTTACTGGAAAAGTTCTGATGCTGAATCTCCTGCTTATCTCAGACATTACAGCAGAAAGTTCATGTCTTAGCACATCAACTAGGAGGTGGAAATCATCAACATCATCACCTCCACTGAGGTCTATTTCAGAGAAGACCAGCACATCTGAGAGCTGCTGTGTAAAATGCTTCAACCACAAACCAGCATCAACGTATTTCATTTGAAAATGTCTAGTAGACTCATGTGCTATTTCTATGATGATCTGCTGCAGGAATTTGATATTCTCCTTCATCTTGGTTAAAACATTGACACTGAAATTATCAGTGATGTATCGACTTACTTCATCTCTGATCTCTGAATCTGAATCTTCGGGATTGTTAACATAATCCATGTATGTGGGAAAATGATCATTTTCTGCCAGTGCTGTCAGGATGTGTTTCTCCAGATTTGATCTGCTTTCATTCAGTGATGGGCAGTTTGTTCTCATTTCATGTGCCATATCACTTGCAGTCTCCTTGTAGACACTCCACTCAATGGACTTTTTGAGTTTCTGACAGATGTTCTGGCCAAAAACAGCAGCTGATGCAGCTTCATGACAGTATTTCTGGAAAACTCTATAGTACTCTGATCTCTTCTTCTCAACGTACATTACAGGGTCGCTGTGTCGGTCAGTGATCGTCTTGTTTATGCTCTTACAGATGGAATAAACCAAATCCATGACGAATTCCTCCTTGAACACGTATTTGAATCGTCCTTTCTGATATTCAGTTATTCTCTCAATGATATGACTTGTGAGTTTTTGAATGCAGCTGATGTTGTAGCCCATCTTTGAAATGTTGAACGACTGAAACATTCTGTCTGTCTGCTGAACAACATCACTGAGGATTTTTTTTATTTGAGTTTCATCCTCTGCAGACAGTTTTTTGAGAGTTGGAGATTGGCCATACCCTCGAATCACTTTTTTTGAGGACTTTCTGAAAATAGCACACTCAAAATAACTCGTCATGTTGAAAATATCGTTGTACCCATTGCTCTGTTTCAATTGATATGCAGGAGAACTCTTATAGATGTCACCGAGGACGAGATTCACATCTCCCATAATGTCAATGTCTTTGATCGAATGACTGTCTTTGATGATCTTCATAATGCACTTTTCCCAAAACCAGTCAAACTCTTTCTTCAGTGTTTTTTCTTCCCTCGCTTTGTCTTTGAGTTTTAGGGCGAGTTCTTTGCTCTTTTCATAGAGAGTGTTTTTAGGATTTGTCCAGTGATCATCAGCCTTCAGGTTTCGCTGCTGAAGAATCTCATTTAATTTCCGCTTCGTTTCTCTTACAATGTTTTCCTGAAGCACTTGGAGTTGGATTTCAAATGATGTTTTCCACTGAATCAGTACATCTGCATCTCCGTCGTTCTCAAAGAATTCTGACATTGATTTTTCCAGTTCTTCACTCGTCTCCTTCAGTTCTCTTTGAAGATCAGTTTCCTCAACCTCATGAATACCTTCATTGTCTATTAGGTTGTGTATTTTGATCTCAATTTCCATCATGGCGCTGTAAAGACTCCAGGACCATTTCCTATATTCGGCCTCCAGTTTTCTGTAGGCGATGACCTTTGGGAAGTAAAACCAACACAAATCATTCAGTAAAGAAAGCCTCAAGATCTCTCTGAGTTATTACTATTGAAAACTCTATTACTAACAGAACAAAAGGTTCATGAACACTCACCTGTCGTGAAGCATCAATTTCAGAGCAGATCTTCATCTCCTCTTTCTCTCTTTCATATACCTTTCTCCACTTCATTTCTTCCTCAAGTCTTCTTTTTAGCTCATCTTCATGCTGTTCTTCGAGGAGTTTCAGGATTTCGTCAAAAGACTTTTGTTGATTTTCTCTTACGTTTCTTTCTTCATTCAGTCTCTTTTCGAAATCCTCTAGCTGTCCTCGTCTCTCTCTTTCTATTCTCTCTTTTTCCCTGATGATTCCCTCCATTTCACTCCGCAGTCTCTGATACCGTTCATCTAAAGCCTGTTTTAATTTCTCATCTTCTTCTTCTCTTCTCATCTGTTCCTCTAGTTTCTGCCTCTCCCAATGCTCTCGTTCTCTTCTCATCTCTATTTTATATTGTTCTTCTCTCTCATTAAACTTGTTCTCTCTTCTGTCTCTCTCTTTCTCATGATATTGTCTTTCATTCTCTATTCTGCTCATCATTCTGTCTATTTCTGTGTCGTATTTGGTCTGTAGATTGTCTTTTTCTTGTCTCCTGTCCTTTATTTCATCTCTAAACATCTCTCGTTCTCTTTTCATCTCATCTCTCATCTGCATCTCCTGTTCCTTGAGTTCTCTTTTATATCTTTCTTCCATCTCTCTGAATTCTTCTTCTCGTCTCTTTCTCTCTTTGTCATGATTCTGTCTTTCTTCCTCTATCGTTATCTTCATTCTCTCTTTCTCTTCTTCTAGTTTCTTCATCAGTTCTTCTCTTTCTAGATTTAGTTGCTCCACTCTCTCCGTCAGGATCATCGTCTGTTGCTCTTGTATTTCCCTTTCCATCTGTCTGAACATCTTGCATGAGTAGAAACTCCCTCCATTTGTTGCCACCATGGCGTCTATCTTCTCCAGTAGATCAGACACCTGTGTTCGTTCTCCAGTCTGATTATTATTATTATTGAACACATGGTATCTGTTTCCACACGCTTCTATAAATTTCATCAAAGGAGTTCCAGGTTTTCCCAAACACTGATCAATGGTTTTGTCCTTCAGATAATCTCCTCTGGTGAAGAGCACCATGGTGAACATTAAAGAGTGTTCACCAAACGTCTCTTGGATGATCTTCACTGTTGTTGCCTCCTCTTGAGTGAATCTTTGTCCTAAATTAAGCACAATGATGAACACATGCGGTCCAGGCAGGATCATGGAGATGCAGTTGCTGATTTCCCTCTGGATCTCCTCATTACTCAGTTCAGTATCAAACAGTCCTGGAGTGTCTATAACAGTAACGTGTCGGCCGTCGATGTCAGATGATTCTCTCCGACTCTCCTTAGTAATTGACACTTGCGATGTTTCTGCTTTAAACGCAACTCTTCCTAAGATGGTGTTTCCTGTTGCACTCTTACCAACTCCAGTTTTTCCTAGCAGCACAATCCTCAGTTCATCTTCACTCTCTGTGTAACCTGTAAATGAGGAAATCCATTAAATCCTGCTTACAGTTTCATTCGACAAACGACACAAGTAAAAGTTACAGTTGCACTTTAGGACTTTTGCAAATTTTCTTCAGAGGATAATCAATCAGTTCTTGATACCTGAGTGCTAAAGATTTCTCCAAATTATCTGTAAATATTCAGATTACATTTCAGCAAATCTTCAGCTTTGTCATTTCAGAGAGCTGTACATTCTTACACTCTAAAAAAGGTTCTCTAAAGGTTATTTACATGATATGAGTACATCTGCATCTCCGTCGTTCTCAAAGAATTCTGACATTGATTTTTATGTAAATTACATGATATGTAAATAACCACTTTCTCCCGCCGGGCACGGCGGTGATTGAGATTATGGGGACCACATTTAATTCTAGCGGAGGGGTTGGAGACGGGCCTCGTCCTTTCTCCACCTTTACCCCCTGGATCTAGCACTCTCTTTCGGGGTTCAGAAGCACACGCTGCAGTCTCTTCCCCCTTCCTTCATTGCTGCAGATCTCTTGCATAGGAGTAGACTGCATTTTAGAGTGCTTGTTTCTCCCTGCCCTCGCCACATCAGGGGTGGGGATACAAACGATTTATGTGTCGTTTGTTCGGGGCTGGCTGTGTTCATGCATAAATGTCCCGACGTGCACAAGTGTGGAATGTTAGCTCTGCTCCCTTTGGTGTTTCTTCTTGAGGGGAAAGTTTTATGCAATGTAGAATCGAGTGGCTCGGATCTGTGAGCAGACGAGAAGTTCCCTTTCTCTCTCTTTCCTCCGACCACGTGCAAACGTGTTGATGTGTTTGCAAGTTTGTTTGTTTTTTTGTTTTTTTCACAATGCTTTCAATTGCATATATTATTATAATATTCAACTTAACATCCAGACCATGTTTCACTTGTCTGTTTTTTTGGCTGCATTTAATTCTGAGGAATTAAAAGATAAAATAGTCATCTGCCTTTGAGAAGTTTAGATGTCTATATTAATTTAGAAGAGGGATTGGAGACAGGCTGGGCTTAATTTGTGCCGGAATAAACCCGATCCGGATCCGGCACCTCCAAAATCTGATCCGGCACCTCATTTTGGCGTATCCCCTTCCTCACGTGCCAATGAAAGACGTTCGTGCTGACCTATAGTGTGCATATATTTCATGGAAAATCTTCTATTATGAGTGCGCTTGCCACAAATTTACATTTGAAATAACAAACTTGAGAGTGCAAAAGATATGACATATAAACAGCCCCTTAGGCTGCTCTCACAAGACCGAATGCATAGATACACATGCATTTTCTTTCTCACTTTCTCACTTTCTCACCGTTTACATTTACTTAAGACAAAACGGACTGTGCTTTAGAGGGTATTCACCAGAACAGCCATTTTGACGTCATTTTGTGTGTATTTGGCTGCTTAAGCTCAACGAACCACGAACAATAACTCAATATGATACTCGCGAGGTGGCTTTACGCACGTGCTTTGGGAGTGACTGAGAGCACGAGAGTATCAAATGGCTTAAAATACTTAGGCCTATAAAAGAAGAGCAAATTATACATTTTTGTGATGATGCAACAATGACCCAATTAGGCAAGTGACAGTTCCATCAACTGTCCCGAAACGTGAGCGAAAGTCTTGTATTGCAGCATGCAGCAGCTCGTTGTAGTGAAGACTAGATGTGCCGATGTGAAGCTACTTTGAGACAGTGAAAGAGAGAAGACGCGGTACAACTCAATCACTTGCATGGTTTTCAAATTACCTATTTAATCTGATAGTTTGTGTGGATTTATTTACTCATTTAACCTACATGCTATATTGAATAATTGTTTGCAGGAATTTCCCTCATTATAAACTTGAAAGCTGTGGGAATGAGTAAAACTATACGATATACACACAATCCCGCACCGAAATTCAGGAACTGATTAAATATTACTATTATACAGAGATTTGTGAAATAAAATTCCCTGACTTTTCTAAATCTTTTCCAGGCCTGGACATTGCTGTTTTGAAATTTCATGGTTCTTTTCCAGGTTTTTTCATGACCGCACAAACCCTAATGAAAGCAACTGATGCACGCTGTCAATCACTTAAGATGGTCCACCAATGTGATCGGCTGAATGCTTCGTTACCTCTTGCTCCTCTAATCACATGCCGGATCCGTCACCCTGCTTTGTTCCGGAACCTCGCAATTTACAAATTAACCACTGGAGACGGGCCTCACCCTTTCTCCTCCCTCACCCTCTAAATACAGCACTCTCTTGGGGCACGGAAGCACACTTTACAGTTTCCTCCTGCCCCCCTGTGTGAGAGCACAATGTTACACCTCTCATCCTCTGAGGAGGTTGATGTGGTCAGCACATGGATGCAGAAGAGGTTGAGGGCTCACCGCCTCAATCCATTGCACATGAGGAGTTGGTGGAGGTTGTAATTTGTGCCATAGCCAGGTTAAACATTGAATGGCCAAGAGTAAATTGGGTGGACACTTCCGATGTGCTAAATCACAACCTCCACGTTGGGACTTATTGTTTTTCTTGATGTCCACACCAAGGTGTTGAGATCATGGGTTAAAAAATTTTAAGGTGGGAGAGATGCTTGCAAGTTGTCTGTTCACTGCCGGTAATCCGCTTCAGGGCGCCGAACTGACTACTCCAAATACACCAGAGGCCAGTCTCAAGAGATTGGTTCCCTTAGTAGACATCTTGGCAACGTGGAAGCTTCTGCCAAATTCATCTCAGTGGGTCCTGCAGATGGTGTGTACCAAGCAGGCTCTGGTAGTGGAACAGAAAGTAGTTACTCTTGTGAGCAAGGAGGCCACAGAATGTGTTCCTCCTCTCAAGAGGGTGTCTGGGTTCCACTTCTGGTACTTTATTGTTCCATGGGAGGATTGGGGATTGCATCCGATTCTAGGTCTTTGCAGATGGAATCGTTCCGTCAAAACATTTACATTCAAGATGCTGACGTTGCAACAGGTCTTGACTCAAATCAGATCCGAGGACTGGTTTGTCACCATAGAGGATGCATACATCCATGTATCCATCCTTCCACAACACAGGAAATCCTGAGGTTTGCTTTTGGGGGCAAAGCATTTCAATATTCAGGTTATTCCTCTCGGCCGAGCACTGTCACCATGCACTTTCACAAGCGTGTGGATGCAGTTCTGGCTCCTCTGCGATTTCAGGTCATCCACGTCTTGAATTCCATCAACGATTGGTTGATGTTAGCTCAATCAGAGCACATGGTGGTTCGGCATCGAGATGTCTTTCTCACTCACATGAAAGAGCTGGGGTTAAAGTGGAACACCAAGAAGAGTGTGTTTTCTCCAGTACAGAGAACCACATTTCTTGGTGTTGAATGGGTTTCAACAACAATGAGACTGTTGGGTCTGATGACAGCAGCGTCCAATGAGATATCTTTTGACCTGCTGTACATGAGACCTCTGTAGTGGTGGCTCAGGACCAAGGGGTTTTTTTTCCGATGGGGAAACCCGCTTTGCATGGTCAAGGTCACGTGACGATGCTTGCGTGCCTTAAGCCCCGTTCACACCAAGAATGATAACTATAAAGATAACTATATATTTGCGTCCACACCAGTGAACGATATCGTCTGTTTATTCTAAGCACGAACTTGTCTGCCATTTCAAATTCTCTAGCTTGTTACTACAGGATTGATTCTGATTGGCTGTCAATGTTTGTATTGTGCATCAGCTGGAAAAAAAATCGCTTTGAAAGTGATTCCAACGATATCGTTTCTCTGTGCCTTTATCGTTACAGCTGTGGTGTGGACTCTGCTATTCTTTAATATTGAGAATGATTTTTAGAACTATATCTTTATCTTTATAGTTAACTTTATAGTTATCTTCCTTTGTGTACGTGGGGCCTCCTTGTTGTCAAGTAATGCTAACGACGGACACCTCCCTCACAGGCTGGGGAGCGGTGGCAGCTCTGCGAGTGTCTGTGGGAAAGCCACCATCTCACTTTGGCACATAAATTGCCTGGAGATGCTGGCTGTGTTCGTGCACTGAAACACTTTCTTCCAGACCTGAGGGGCCATCATATGCTTGTCCGCACAGACAACACATCTGTGGTTTCCTCTCAATATTTCTTCCTTTTACACCCCTAGTTTGGTTCAGTTCCTTTGTCTGGTGTCGTCCATGTTTTGGTTGTGTTTAATTGCCTGCCTATGTTTGGATCTACTTGTGGATATTTTTAAAGCCTATTTCGGAACTTTATCTTCATCATTCTCATCTCTGCAGTCATTTGTGACAGACACAAAAGTTGTTTTTGAGAAAACCTGTAAGAAACCCTAATAGAGGCTAGAGGATATTATTAGACCAGGCAGATAGATGCGTAAAAAACAATATTCATAAATAATATACAAGATAATATTAATATATAAATATATAAATATGAATGAAAATAAGCTAACATTAAAAAGGCTATTTATAACACCATTAATTAAGGTCCTGTACAGCACTTTCAAAGCATGGTTCTTCATGAAAACTAAAAAGGGTTCTGCAGTTGTTTCAAACTGAAATAGCCTTTTCTGGAACTGTTTAGAACCTTTTTTTAAGAGTGTACAAAAGTTTTTTTTTTTTCTTCTTTTTTTTTGGGGGGGGGGGTGGTATGCAGTAATGCAATATAAGAAACTTTTTTGGTTTCCCAAAGAACCTTTCAGTGAAGAGTGCTTAGAAGATTTTTGTTTTCTTAGTGCAAAGAACATTTTAAAAATCTAAAGAACCTATAATTTATAATTATTGTAGTTCATTTATCACTAGAAACATCACATATTGTCACACTCACGTCTTGCTCTGGCCTGTTGATTCATTGTGAAATACTGTGACCCTTCAGCGCAAACCAGGTGACGTCCATCATTCGTTTGCACAATGTCCACAAATTTCTGCAGAAGATCGTCAGGAGAGCTGCTTCTCTGAAGACTGAAGTGTCTGTTGAAGCATTTCTGAATAATTTTCTGAAGGATGTCATTAGTTTCATTGGTCTCGTGTGTGTTGAGCACTGTGGTGTGTTGAAAAACCTGCTCAGTGAAAGCATCCAGCACCTTCTCTACACACTCTTGATCTTCTGTTGAAAACTGATTAGGGTTAAGGACCAGAACGATAATGTGAGGTCCTGGATCAGACAGATTCACACACTCTCTCACTTTCTGTGTGATCTGATGATCTGAGATGTTTGTCTGGAGCAGCTGAGGACTGTTAATGACCATCACATGTCTGTCCTTCACTCTTCCTCCGACTCTCTCTACAACATCTGGAGGAGCTTCACTGTCAAACGCTGCTCGTCCTAATATAAAGTTTCCCACGCCACTGTTTTCTGACACACTCTTCCCCAGAAGAACAATCCTCAGATTGTTCACTGAAACACAAAACACATGTTAGGATGCAAAGGTATTGATCTTAATCCAAGATCACATTGTTGAACAAAATAAAAATAATTTCTACACACTCTTCACCTATTTGTTCATCTGTATAAAGACTTACTCTCAGGAGGTTCGCTTTTGCTCCATCTCCTACGAGGAAGACCGTCTGTAACAGTCCCTGTATGAAACACAAGTCTTTCATTTCATCTGACACTCATCACAGTAACCCAGGTGAAAAACAAGTACACTTCCATAATGTACTTAAAGTTCTTAATTTTCACGCACTAATTTTGTACTTAAAATACTAACAAAAAAAATTGTAACACTTTATTTTAAGGTGTCCATAATACAGAGTAATTGCCTAGTTAAGTACTTAGTAGTAGCTGTTGTACTTACATAAAACAAAATGTACTTACTATGTAATTAAGTTATGGAACAGCCTGTACTTACAGTTTGTAATTATGTAGATGTAATAGGCAGCTACTGTTACACATATGTAACAGACAGAGTCTGTTACACAGCTACTTATGTAACCAAAAGATTGTTACATATGTGTTACAGACTTTATACAACCTAATTATAAATGTAAGTACACAGATATAAGCTACTTAAAATAAAGTGTATCAAGATTGTACTTAAGTGTACAAGTAGCTGAATAACAGACTCGGTCTGTTACATATGTGTAACAGTAGCTGCCTATTACATCTACATAATTACAAACTGTAATTACAGGCTGTTCCATAACTTAATAACATGGTAAGTACATTTTGTTTCATGTAAGTACAACGGCTACTACTAAGTACTTAACTAGGAAGTTACACTGTATTATGACACCTTAAAATAAAGTGTTACCAATTTTTTTTTAGTATTTCTTAAGATAATCTTAAGAACATCTAAGTGTACTCAAATGTGCTATTTTGTAGCGTTGTAGCAGTGAGTTATGCACTGAATTCTGTAGACAGTTAAATGAAAACGTCGATCTGTCTGTTTCCATCACCTGTGCTAAACATGATGTTCAGTTTCTCCTCCATCTTTTTCTTTAGTCTTCAGCAGATCATCATCTCTGACTCCTGCCGTCTGTATGATCATCATCCTTTGAAAAGAGACTAGTCCTGAGACTGTTTATTGCACCACTGTCTTCCTCAAGTCACTTTGCACAAGAAATATGTGTTATGCCATGCATTAATTAAATACAGTTTGCCTGTATTGTTGCTACAGAAAAAGCAAGTCCACATATATTTTAAACTGCATGATACTGAACTTTTATTTCTACATACAGAACTTTTGCAGCAATCTGCATCATGTTAATCTCTTTTACTTGTTTTCATACAATTATACGTGTTAAATTTGTACAGCTGAAAATAAAGTGAGCTTCATATTTCTAAAAATAGACTTTTTACATGCAGATTTGTTTCTGTGACATAAAAATGAAAGTGAAACTCACTGCAGCTCACGCAGTTTACCTTTACATTTATACATTTAGCTGAAGATTTTAAAAGCTTTTAAGCTTCAAAGAGACTAACGCAAAGAGGAACAAAAGCAATTTGTCAAGAAGACAACAATATTCGTAATATACAATGCCAGGTTTTTTGACAACTAGTTTATTTGAAAACTATCACAGTTATCAATTACATTCATGGTTTTAACTAAATTTAGTGTCGCGTCTCACACATATATTTCATGTAACAAGCATACAGAGAGTATTTGTTAAGAAAAAAATAAAAAAATAAAAAAACTCTGAGAATACCTGTACTGTATGTTGAAGTTTCATCATGTTTAGAGGCTTCTTTCCTTATTGGGTATATGAGAGCAAGAATAAAGATTTATCTGCGGGTGAAGTCCGCCACGCAGCAAAGGTCAGTAACATTTACTGTCTGGTGAAGGTAAAAGTTCAGTCTGAAGTTCCTGTAAGAATGAGATATCATGTGAATAATGACAGACAACAACAGATGAACATCATTCAAGTCAGAACAACTGCAAATCAGTTTAGTTCCATAAAGTGGGATATTTCAGAGAGAAAAGGCATATTCAAAGAAAAAGATCATGATTAATACAATACAAATACAAATAATAATACAATAATACAAAATATTTTATCATTTTTATGGTTTGCCCATTACTAGTATTCTACAATTTTGTCACATATTAAAAAATAAATAAATAAAAAATAAAAATAAAAAAAAACATAATTTGTCATAAAACATAATTTTTGTGGAGGGTTACAGCATTTCATTAGATTTGTAATGCGTGTATGAAGATGTGTATGAGAATGATTGCCAACTACACACAAATTGTCACAGTCTTGTCTGTCCTGTCTTGTGTGTTTCCCCCTCCATGCCCTTATTTTGTCCTTCCTGTTCCTGTCCTCGTCTAGCTTGATTTATTTGTGATTTCTTTCAAGTGTGTGTGTGTCAATTATCATGTATAGTTAGTTCCTGCCTGTTCTGTTCATTTTCATCTGGTCTACTCATTCCTCCCCGGTGTTCCTGTGTGTTCCAGCCTTGCCTTGTCTTGCCCTGTCTTGTTTGGATTCATTAAAGACTGTATTTTGAGTTTACCTTCGTCTCCTCGTTCCTCCCTCGTGTGTGCACCATGACACAAATTAACTACTTGCTCAGTTTTCCACCAAAATAAAAAACTTGAGGGTTAAACATTTGAATTTAAGAAATGTCACTATTGTACAATAATGATGTTGCCTGTGTAACTTCACTCCAGTCAGATTTGATGATGCATTACACATGAAAGTTTTGATATATAAAAAATCGAGTAGGTATTGATACTGTAGTGATGAAATTTCAATTATATTTTGGTATTTCGATCAGTCTCATTTTAGTATGATTGAGATAATATTGTTTTTTTAATATTTTGAATTTGTTTTTATTTTCAGATTTTATTTATTATGTTTTTGTCAGTCTGAATGGATGGACAGTATACTGGTAGGCCAAAATGGTCTGTGTTGTGGGGCTATCTGGATATAAAAGTATGCTGTCAGATCCTCTGATAAAAACCAATCCTCTAGGTAAATATGTGAGAGGATTGTTTCAGGGTAACATCCTGAATGACCATCTCCACAGGGTGCAGTTCAGTTGCCTTGGATTGAGGTGTTTGGGTGCGCATACATTTTAGCAGGGACCCAGTACTGGCAACCAGGGGCGTGTCTAGAGGGGTGGCACCGGCCCCCCCAAAATATGCTTGGCCCACCTTGTGCCCCATATGTCATACGTTAATCGGCAGCGTAGCGCCGCTTGAAGTAGAACACACCTACTCACTGTGTGGTTCACTGCCAATTATTTCCTGAATATTTACGACGCCGTTGGATTAGAGTGCTGTCAATTTCACAATGCTCAATACCATTGGATTAGAGTGCTGTCGGTTTCACAGCTCAAACAGGACCCTTACAGAAAATCACATTAAAAATCACATGTGAAACACATGTATATTCCCATGTGAAACACATGGGATCACATGTGAATCCCATGTGAAGCCCATGAGATCACATGTGAAATACATGTGAAACCCATGAGATCACATGTGAAATACATGTAAATTCCCATGTGAAACACAAGGGATCACAAGCGGAAAATATATGGACACATGTGGAAAACATGAAATTCATGTCATTTTTCTGTAAGGGGAGAAGCGCGATTTCGCAGGCTGCAGACCACGTCTCTGCTCATTGTAAGTATAAAAATATAATTATAGGCATTAAATAATTATTTAAGCGGTGCACCAGCATTAAAATGGAAATTGTTATGTTACGTTTCTTCTTGTTGTTTCAAAGATTAAAGGCACAATCACTTTCCCAAATAGTCTGCAGTAACGTGGTAAACGTTAAAATGTGGGGTTTTAATAATGTTAGCATTCTGACACTTGGAATTTTAAGATGTAGAATAATAAACATCTGTTTGTATTGAATAAACAAATGTTTTTGCGTGGTAGTCTTGTATTTATTATTTTTATTTGCAATGTCCAAGAACAGCTTCACATTTAAATGATTTTGTCTTTAATCAGATGAGAATATGGCTATTAAATATATTATGTGTAATATTGATGACTAAGTTAGAGGTTTGTTTATTTTTAGACAGAATTTTGTGGGGGAAAAAAATGAAAAGGAAACACACACACACACACACACACACACACACACACACACAGTCTGTTTGGACAATAAAAGAAGTTGAGAACAGTTATTGTCTGTTCAATGGTTTTTATTTATAAAAAGATAGATGAATTATCCAGGCACTTGTGCAGTGTCATTTTCATCCCACTTGTGTTGGGGCATATGACTTTTCCCATGGGCTCCCACTGACTGGTTATTGGTCCCCCCTGTGCCATCCCATTAAAAAAAATCTTAAAATCGCCCCTGCTGGCAACAAACATAATTCCCCAGTGCTGAGCTGAATAAGGAGTTGGAAGGCAACTTCTGGGCCACAGTGACGGTTTGGTGAGTACTTCCGCTGGATATCCAAACAGGCCTATATAAGGGACTGGGGGAAGTTCCTTGTCTGTGTCCTTGATCTCTGTTGAATTCAAATAGAGGTGAAGTTCAAGGACCACCAAGTTGGTCATTGCCTGGGCCACTGATTAGTAGCATGTAGGGCAATTAAGGTCAGTCATGTTGTGCAGCTCCTTAAATGCAGCAGGATTTGGAGCTTGGCCTGAAAAACCTGGCGGATCTAGCTTGACCAGCTACAGAGCAGTCTACATAAAAAGTTACCAAGATGACAATATTGTTATACTATAGTGATAATGTTGTGCTGATAAAAGGAGCAACATTTGAGGCGCATTCGTACCATATGGAACCTTTCCATAGTTCCTAGAACTACTGACGGAAATTCCCACTTTTTGGCATGTTCAGACCACAGGAGCTAAGAACATATTTACTTCTAGGAACTTCTGTTTGGGGGAACTAAATTAGCTCCTACTTCAGAGTAAGGTCTAAAACAGTTAGGAGCTATCAGTGACATAAGTGTACACTGATTGGCCAAGCTCATATGAAACACCAGCTACCTGGCAGTTTTAAAAAGCCATGTAAAATTACTCCACGAACATGGAAAACAGTGATAACGGCATTTACCTGTTGTCTACAGCATTGTGTTCTTTTCTCAGCCTCGATGATTACACTACAAGTTGTCATAGGAGATTTAGTAAGATTTTCATGCTCGTACATAACATCTCCGTTATCACGAAACACACAACAAAAACAGCTCCGATCACAGTGTCCTCCATTTGCTGGTTGTCAATGTTTGTAAATGCCGCGAATAAAGACATCACAGCTGGCCGCTTCAGAGTTTCTGCTGCCAGTGCGAATGCAAAGAGAAATTGGTTCTCTAGGAACGACCCTGCTGGCTAGTTCCTACAACTACACGATGCAAAAGCGCCTTTGGTTTGTCCACTAAAGGAGGTAGAGCTTTTTCGCATTTGGCTGCCAAACTCTGGAATAGACTTCCTGATAACGTTCGGGGTTCAGACACACTCTCTCTGTTTAAATCTAGATTAAAGACACATCTCTTTGGCCAAGCTTTCAAATAATGCATCTCATAATCTTGTACTGCAGTTATATCTTATCAAATGCACATTATTATTCTTTAGTTTGGGTTAAACAAATCAATTTTGCTTGGTTGGAACAGCAGCTACGCTAATTATGTCTCTATTTGTTTCTATGTTTCTGTCACGGATTGACATCCTGTGGTAACTAGGATTTACACAAGCTTCAGTCTGGATCCAGAACACCTGAGAAGAGATGATGCCAACCCCCCAGAGGACCTCAGATGATCCCAACCCTGAAACAACATACAGAACTACCAAATTTTGCTATAAGTTTGATTTCAACATATAATAATTGTTGTTAATAGTGAATGAATGAATGAATGAATGATGCATTTATATAGCGCTTTATTGTGTATTGCTGTACACCCAAAGCACTTTACAATCATGTAGGGGGGTCTCTCCTCAACCACCACCAGTGTGCAGCATCCACTTGGATTATGCGACGGCAGCCACAGGACAACGGCGCCAGTGCGCTCACCACACACCAGCTACAGGTGGAGAGGAGAGAGAGTCATAGAGACAATCAAGTGGATGGGGATTATTAAGAGGCCATGATAGACAGGGGCAAGTGGAGGGAATCTGGCCAGGACACCAGGGTTACACCCCTACTCTTTACTATGAGTGTCATGGGATTTTTAATGACCACAGAAAGTCAGGACCTCGGTTTAACGTCTCATCCGAAAGATGGTGCTTTTTTCAAGTATAGTGTCCCCGTCACTATACTGGGGCATTAGAGCCCACACAGACCACAGGATGAGCACCCCCTGCTGGCCTTACTAACACCTCTTCCAACAACAACCTAGTTTTCCCAGGAGGTCTCCCATCCAGGTACTGACCAGGCTCAACTCTGCTAAACTTCAGTGGGCAACCAGTATTGGGCTGCAGGGTGATATGGCTGTGGTGTTATTTATAATAGTAATAATAGTGTTCGTCGTCTGTTTGATTACGTCTTTAATTGATTTTTCCGTACATTTCTGCCATATGGACATTAACTGACATAGTCACCAATGATAAGCTACTACTAAATATATTGTAGAAACTTTATTTTCTGTACAGCGCTTTGCAACGATTTGTATCGTGAAAAGCGCTATACAAATAAACTTGAATTGAATTGAACTGAATTGAATTGTCATGTCATCTCAATAAGACAGCAGACCATCCAAATAGTAAAATAAAACAGCTGACAAAATTCAGCACTCTCAACACAGAGAGTCTCAAACAGTGGACAGAGATAATTAATATTAGTTAGTATTTACCTCAGTATAAAAAAAAATCTCAAATAAGTGAGCATCTTCCACAAAAGAACACATTACAGTCCACAAACTGTTTTGAAAATAAAAAATATATATATATATATATATATATATATATATATATGGCGGAAGAGCACGTCGCAGCACTTTGACCTCGGCGGAGTAATATCATCATGCGCAGAGGTCGAAGTGCTATGACGTGCTCACTTGAGTGATGATATTACTGCACCGATGTCGAAGTGCTGCGACGTGCTCTTCCGCCATACATTATAGTTATAATTTTTTATCCGCTTTCAAAATCGCCACGTTTTATTTTGTGTCACCATACTTACTCACGTAACTACTCATGTAACCGTCTTTAAATAGGGAAAACATGGAAGTGTTTGGTGGCTTCTAAATTCATCCCTGTTTGGATCCTAAGGAATGAATGGTGCTAAGCTAAATTCTAGCATAGTTGCGCCGTGCGCTAGAGTGATTAAGTGCATGCAGTGAGACGGGAGAGGTACGTATCAGCTCGTCTAAGTTGAGGGAAGAACATATTAGAATATGGAAAAACGGTGGTGTTTTCCTTTAAGAGATGATATCGCCAAAAGAAAAACAATCTTTATCGTAAGAGGACGATCAGATATCTCCTCAATAGGCTCAAATGGAGGCCTGCAGAGAGCTTCTACCACCACAGCCAGGTCCCACGGAGGGACACGAGATCATACCAGAGGCCTCAGCCTCAGCACACCGCGGAGGAAATGTGTAACTAGGGGATTCTTGCCCACTGACTGGCCACCAAGAGGGGCGTGGTAGGCCGCTATCGCCGCCACGTAGACCTTCAGGGTGGAGTGGGTTAACCCTGCGGAGAATATGGCCTGCAAGAACTCAAGCACTGTACCGACTGGGCAGTTAACTGGATCAAGCTGGCGCTCTCCGCACCATGAAGTGAAAAACCTCCACTTTAGGGCATACAGTTTCCTCGTAGAGGGAGCTCTGGATGGGAGGATGGTCTCAATAACCTCAGTTGAGAGATCGGATACTATGAGCTGTGCCCCCTCAGGGGCTACACCCACAACTTCCACAGCTCTGGGCGGGGGTGAAAGATGGTGCCCCCCGCCTGTGAGAGGAGATCCCTTCTGACGGGAATCTCCCATGGAGAGCCATCGAGGAGAGAAATCAGGTCCGAGAACCACACTCGGCCCGGCCAGAATGGGGCTACTAATAGCAGATGGACCCTGTCCCGGCGTACTCTTTCCAGAACTCCCGGGAGCAGAGCGATCGGGGGAAAAGTGTACAGGCGAAGCCTCAGCCACGCCTGTACAATGGCATCCAGCCCTAATGGAGCTGGATGAGTCAGAGAGAACCAGAGGGGACATTGTGATGTCTCCTGAGTTGCAAAGAGGTTCACCTGAGCCTGGCCAAAAATTCTCCATATCTGCTTCACCACCTCGGGGTGAAGCATCCACTCCCCGGGCCTCGGCCCTTGCCTCGACAGGATGTCTGCTCCCACAGGATGTCTGCAGACACTGAAGAGGGACTTCAGGAGCCTAATCGAGACGGTGTGCAGCACATCACCCGCGGCGACGATCATCATGTCTGGACCGCTTCCCATGTATCGACGAGGACACGAAATGTTCAGTAGACTTTTTGCTTTAAACGAATGGTTATTGTCATGGTGTAAAGAACAGAAACTGCTCTTTGTTAATAATTAGAATCTTTTCTGGGAGCGTCCTAGGTTTTTCCACGCTGATGGCCTGCACCCCAGCAGAGTTGGAGCAGAACTCCTGTCGGACAACATCTCCATGACCCATTCTCAAATAACTGCTATGATGACTTTTGTTCTACCCACTTAAATAATAGTAATACTTGTGCTGTCCAATCTATAAAGACTGTGTCTGTTCCCCGAACAGTGAAGCCAAAATATAAATTTAATGCTGGATCTAGAAATAATCTGATCGTGATTAAACCAGAAAAATGCAAAACAAATAAACAAAAGCAATTTTTAAAGCTTGGGCTCCTAAACATTAGATCACTCGCACCCAAAGCAGTTATTGTAAATGAAATGATCACAGATAATAGTTTTGATGTGCTCTGCTTGACTGAAACCTGGCTCAAACCAAATGATTATATTGGTCTAAATGAGTCTACTCCACCAAGCTACTGTTATAAGCATGAGCCCCGTCAGACTGGCCGTGGCGGCGGTGTCGCAACAATATATAGTGATATTCTCAATGTTACCCAGAAAACAGGATACAGGTTTAACTCATTTCAATTACTTCTGCTTAATGTTACACTGTCAGATATGCAAAAGAAATCTCTCCTATCTCTTGCTCTGGCTACTGTGTATAGACCGCCAGGGCCGAATATAAATTTCTTAAAAGAATTTGCAGATTTCCTCTCAGACCTATTGGTTACTGTTGATAAAGCTCTAATTGTCGGAGATTTTAACATTCACGTTGATAATACAAATGATGCATTAGGGCTTGCGTTTACTAACCTAATAAATTCTTTTGGAGCCAAGCAAAACGTCACCGGGCCCACTCATCGTTTTAATCATACGCTAGATTTAATTATATCGCATGGAATTGATCTTACTGACATAGGTATCGTACCTCAAAGTGATGATGTTACTGACCATTTCCTATTATCGTGCATGCTGAGTATTACTGATATTAACTATATGGCTCCGCGTTATCGTCCAGGAAGAACTATTGTTCCAACCACTAAAGATAGATTCAGAAATAACCTGCCTGATTTATCTCAAATGCTCTGTGTACCCATAAATACACATGAACTAGATGAAATGACTAGCAACATGGGCACTATCTTCTCTAATACATTAGAAGCTGTTGCGCCCATCAAATTGAAGAAGGTTAGAGAAAAACGTACTGCGCCATGGTACAACAGTAATACCCATTCTCTCAAGAAAGAAACTCGTAAACTTGAGCGCAAATGGAGAAAAACTAACTTGGAAGTTTTTAGAATTGCATGGTAAAACAGTATGTCCAACTATAGACAGGCTTTAAAAGCTGCCAGGGCAGAGCATATCCGCAAACTCATAGAAAATATCCAAAACAATCCAAGGCTTTTATTTAGCACAGTGGCTAGATTAACAAATAAACAGACACCACCCAATCTAAATATTCCCTCACAATTTAATAGTAATGACTTTATGAATTTCTTCACTGATAAGATAGATAACATCAGAAATACAATAACATATGTAGATTCTGCAGCGTCTAGTACTTCAGCTCCATTCATCACACCCAAAGAAAAACTGCAGTGCTTTACAACTATAGGACAGGAAGAACTTTAAACAATAAACTCATCACTGCATCTAAACCAACAACATGCCTATTAGATCCTGTACCCACTAAATTACTGAAAGAGTTGTTACCTGTAGCAGAAGAACCGCTTCTCAATATTATTAACTCATCGATATCTTTAGGTCACATCCCAAAATCATTCAAGCTGGCGGTTATTAAGCCTCTTATTAAAAAAACACAACTAGATCCTAATGAACTAGCAAATTACAGACCCATTTCTAATCATCCGTTTATGTCTAAAATTTTAGAAAAAGTTGTGTCTGCTCAGTTGTGCTCTTTTTTGCAAAAAAATGATCTCTATGAAGAATTTAAGTCAGGTTTCAGGCCCCACCATAGCACAGAAACCGCACTTGTTAAAATTACAAATGACTTGCTGTTTGCGTCAGACCAAGGCTGCATCTCATTGCTAGTTTTACTTGATCTTAGTGCTGCGTTCGACACTATAGATCATGACATACTCATTGATCGATTACAAAACTATACGGGTATTCAAGGGCAGGCTTTAAGATGGTTTAGATCCTACCTGTCTGATCGCTACCACTTTGTTTACTTAAACAGGGTCATCTCAGTTATCACCAGTAAAGTATGGATTACCACAAGGATCTGTCCTAGGTCCTCTGCTATTTTCAATATACATGTTGCCCCTTGGTAATATTATTAGAAAACACGGGATTAGTTTCCATTGTTATGCTGATGATACTCAACTATATATCTCAACAAGACCAGATGAAACTTCTAAATTATCTAAGCTAACAGAGTGTGTTAAAAATGTAAATGATTGGATGACCAATAATTGTCTCCTATTAAATTCAGATAAGACAGAGATATTACTTATTGGACCAAAAAACAGTACACAGAATCTCTTGAATTATAATTTGCAACTAGACAGATGTACTGTTACTTCCTCTACAGTCAAAAATCTGGGTGTTATATTAGACAGCAACTTGTCTTTTGAAAATCATATTTCCCATGTTACAAAAACAGCATTCTTCCATCTTAGAAACATTGCCAAGCTACGAAACATGTTACCTGTTTCTGATGCAGAAAAGCTAGTTCATGCATTCATGACCTCTAGACTGGACTATTGTAATGCACTGCTAGCTGGTTGTCCTACATCTTCAATAAACAAGCTACAGGTAGTCCAAAATGCAGCGGCTAGAGTCCCTACCAGGTCAAGAAAATATGATCATATTACCCCAATTTTACAGTCTCTGCACTGGCTACCTATTAAGTTCCGCATCAGATACAAAATATTATTACTTACCTATAAGGCCCTTAATGGTTTAGCTCCTGTGCACCTAATTAGTCTTCTACCACGCTACAATCCATCACGCTCCCTAAGGTCGCAAAACTCTGGACTTTTGGTAGTACCTAGGATAACAAAGTCAACTAAAGGAGGTAGAGCCTTTTCACATTTGGCTCCCAGACTCTGGAATAGCCTTCCTGATAACGTTCGGGGTTCAGACACTCTCTCTGTTTAAATCTAGATTAAAGACACATCTCTTTATCCAAGCATTCACATAATGCATCTCATAATCTTGTACTGCAGTTATATCTGATCAAACACACATTATTGTTCTTTAGCTTGGATTGAACAAATAATTTTTGCTTAGTTGGAACAGCAGCTACGCTAATTATGCCTCTATTTGTTTCTCTGTTTCTGCCACGGGATTAACATCCCGTGGTAACTAGGAATTACACAAGCTTCAGTCTGGATCCAGAACACCTGAGAAGAGATGATGCCAACCCCTCAGAGGACCTCAGATGATGCCTACCCTCAGACAACATACAGAACTACCAAATTTCGCCATAAGTTAAATATATTAAGTTTCTACAATATATAAATATATTGTATAAACTTAATTTCCTGTAAAGCTGCTTTGCAATGATTTGTATTGTGAAAAGCGTTATACAAATAAACTTGAATTGAATTGAATCCTGAACTTCAGTCGCATGACTGAGCGGTCATGGATCTAAAATTGGGCACAAGCCCCCATCCTTATTCGGAACGATGGAATATCGTCTGTAAGACCACCTCAATGGCCTCCTTCCTCAGGAGAGTGTTTACTTTTTGTTCTAATACCAGAGCCTGCTCGGGGCCTACCAGTGTGGGAAAGACCCCGTTGAATGGTGGCGGCGGAGCGCCGAATTGGATACGATAACCTTTTTCTACAGTCTGCAGGACCCAACGAGATACATTTGGTAGTAGTTTCCATGCTGCTAAATAATCTACTAAGTGAACCAGCCTCTCGAGACTGGTCTCTGGTGTGCTTTGAGCTGCTAGCTCGGTGCCCTGTAGCGGAGGACCGGCAGGAGACAACTGAACAAACTGCTGTAGAGACCCCCGAAGGGGTGGCGAACATCTCAGCTCCGCTACGTTTCCGGGCAGAAGACACTGAGATGTATGCTCGCTGGAGACCGCTGCGCCCTGGAATTCTGGCAGGGTTAGCAGACTGATCTCCTGAGGGCTCTGAGGAGAGACGGACACCGTGTAATGCGATGCAACCCGCTCTTCCCCAGTAGGGGCTGCCCTCAGCAGTCCTGACCCATGGTTGTCAGGACCGCTTCGTCGAGGGCTTCTTCGAGTGCAGCACGACTCTCAGGTCGAGCCTCGTCTTAGAAGCCCCCGGCTTAAAGCGCCGCTGATCTTGGTCCCATTGCGGGGGAGCGCGAGAGGCGACGCTCACTTTCTGAACATCCCTGTATGAGGAGCTAGTACACGGCTGAGAATGAAGGAATATGGAAAGTAGGATTAAGCTTTGGTTCTGTTAAGAATGATAAGAATGTGAGTAAAATATAGGGCAAATAAAGCATCAGCAGAGTGAATATGAAAACAGCCAAAATATGATGATCCGGTTTCCTGGATGTGTGTGAGTGACGATCAGCAGAACATGAAGCTCCACAAGATATTATCCATGTGATCACTGACACAATCAACACAAGTACAGCAATAATGATACGATACACGGGATTCGGAATAATATCACCAATAAAGATTCAGAGAAACACATGTATGTAGAAAATTATGAAACATGGTGAAGAGAAAATACAAGCAGTATACAGTGGATATTTCACTGAGAGAATTCTCTCTAGCGCCACCAGCTGGTGTAAGAGAATACCACAGTCTCTTGATGCCCACCATAAAGACCACAAAAAAAGTGAATTGTCATATCCAAATACCTAATCTCATCTAAGAGATGTTTTCACAGTATGTAGGGACTCAAGAAAAGCTCAACAAAGTCAGTGAGGAGGAGGATGAAGGCTGAAATACGGTGTCCATTCTTTCTGTGTTGAATTAGATCACTGACAGACCACGCAAGAGGTGGTAGACCTGCACACACACTAATGACGGTGAAGATAGACAATCTGACAATGGGACAATCAGCTTCTAGCTTCCAGTTAAATGGGTAAGATTCCATAAACCATTCCATATTTTGGTATATATGTATATATATATGTACATATACCTTGGTTTGTATGTATGTATGTATGTATGTATGCATGTATGTACCAAGAGCTTCTAAAAACCACAACAAATTCCTTGTGTGTTTGCGCAGATTTGGTGAATAAAGCTGATTCTGATTCTGATATATTAATTTTTTTTGCGATATCCAGCTGAAAATATGTAAGTGTATGAAAAATTAAAAATTAGTATCTGTGATAAATGCTGAGCAGCTTTCAAAGGAAATAAAGCTCACACCAACAACTCAGAATTGTCAAGCTGAAAATATTCATGCATTCTAGTCTGTATTACATGTCAGTTCATATTTAATGACTTCAAGTGAAGAAACACCAAATGTGTCATACCTAGATATATTCACAAGATGTCTACAGTGCTGTGCTGATGGCATAAGAACATTTACAATCTTGGTTGATTTCATTTCTATTTATGGGTCTTGCTCTTTTTTTTTTCTACAGCTGGTTTCTGGTTGTTGGTTGATCTGGTAGTTTGATCTCAGCTCTCATATCTGAGCTCTGACTGTGGTTTCAATTAGAATTATGAATAATCTTTACTTAAAAAAAAAATGTTTTAAAGTATTGAAATAAATGAAATAAAACTACACTTTTGCTGCCTGTAGCACCTCTATAAATGTAGAGTAGATTTGTACAAATTTTCAAGCTTATTTATTTACTGGACACTCCTGGAGTGTTACCAAGAAATATTCATAATCCATTTAATGTTTGCACTTTTTTTTTTTTTTTTTTTCATTGAAATGTCAGTTGGAAGCATAATCTGTAATCTTCGGAAGTAATCTAGTGACCATAGGTGTTGGTCTGCATCTGTCAGTGTGGTGTGACTGTGAATTGCCTTTATGTTGTAGCCTTATACAAAAATTCCAACGGTTTGTTTAAAAGGCTCATCGGTATCATAAATGTGTGAAAGCGGTGCAAAATTGATTGTCCATATATTGACGTGTGACATCAACAGATACGGAGACCAGTGGTTCTTAATAGTTAAAGACTACCTTCAAAAATGTCTTTTTTAATGATGTCATTTCGTCAGTATTATTTCTGAATGTGGTTGACACCTCTCTCCCTCAGATGGCCAAAGTCCTGTGTCAGCTCTTGGGGCTGGGCCAATGCTGAAGAAGCTTTCATGGATGGTGCATGCGAGAGCATTGTTTTTTGGTATTTATTTGTTTTTATTGCAATATCTGGCAACAATTCATCGCCGGCACTTAAACTGACGGCAATCAAAAAAGCCCACAGACAGGTTGTTGCTGAAAGGATACCACATTCAATAAGGCAAATGCAATAATAATAAAAATAAATAAATAAACACCCTGATATTATCTGTCAGAAGCGTTATCAGCACTGTCCAAAACATTTAACACTAGTAGGCTACACAGATCTGTAGAATAAGTAGTTTACAGAATGAAATTAAATATACAAACACTAGCCATGAAGAACTCTATGCTATTTCATTCAGTATAGTAATTAACTTTTAATAATAGTTAAAAGTCATGTTAAAAACATCCGTGAGAGCACTAGACAAAGTTACAATTTATATAGCAATAAAAACTAAATAATAATATTTGTTGTTGCATGAATAATAATCAACTGATAAAAGTATTCACCCCTAACCTTACAAATTCTGATGCAATAAATATTATAATATAATAACTTAACATAACATATGGTATAACTTTAATGTTCATTTCTCCAAAACAGAGAAAACATCTTTCACAAACATCTACATCTCTGTCTCTTTTAAACCATTTAGTGTATTTGTAGGGGTTATATTAGCAAAATTCTTGACCAACATTCCCCATTTCTTTATGAATGGGCCATAATTATTTAATCACCCATGATTCAAAAAAGCATGCTGAATTGCATTTATTGGAAAAAAAGTAGAATTGAAGAGTTCAGATTCAAAAGCCTCTAAGTGGCGTCTGAAATTTTCTTCTAAAATGAGCATTTTTATCAGGCTCCTGTGTGTAGGTTCGGTAATTTCACTTTAATGGAGATCAATAGGTTATTTTCATTGCTATTAAAGTGAAATAACTGAAAATAAACATAGGAGCCTAAGAAAAATGCTCATTTTAGAAGAAAATTTCAGACGCCACTTAGAGGCTTTTGAATCTGAACTCTTCAATTGCATTACAGTAACAGTGCTTGATTTTTAATGCATTGTGTTTTCAGGGCTTGCATTTTTTGGAAGCTGAAATTCTAAATTGTTGTATATTTAAGCTGTGAATATTTCAATTGAAAACACTTTGCACACAATTTCATAATTTCAGCAAAAACAGACAAAATTGAAAGTCAAATAACCTTTATTTCCATAGTGTTTTATACAACACAGATTGTTTCAAAGCAATCCCATAGAAATAAGCAGGAAAATAAGGGTGAGTAGCCTACATGATGATGACAGCGTTATCATTTTGAGGTGAATTAGGCCTATTCCTTTAATGGATTGCTTCTTTTTAACCAAAGACCTGTAAACAACAACAACAAAAAGAAAACATTGCAGCTCATGATCCATAGTCTTTTCTGAAAGAAAACCCTAGTAAAAAATACAGAATTAAAGTTATATACAGTTTACAATATATAAATATATAATTCATGTGAACTATTTGTAAATAGCGTATATGACACCATCTCACACTCTTGAGTGAAAGCCACAGGTTTTACAATCTAGGTCAAGTCTGAGGGTGATAAATGTCTAAAATGTGCATGTTTTGGCTTTGTTTTCCTATTTTTACAGTCCTCATACAGTACATGTATGCAATTGTATTTGAATGAACAGTAACAATAATGGTGTTTCTTCAGAGCCTGAATCAGATTACCTTAATATACTTATATCCAGAATACATATATATATATATATATATATATATATATATATATATATATATATATATATATATATATATATATATATACATATGTGTGTGTGTGTGCATATATATATATATATATATATATATATATATATATATAATATTGATTGTATTACAACTATTATGTTTCATATTAATCTCCATTTTATTTCTTTGCGTGCATGAAATGAAGATAAAATAATCTGCCAAAACCTATAGAGCCTCAAAGCCTCAAGGATTATGTATTAAGATGATTGCATTTCTGATGTTTGTGAATGTGTTGTATGACTTCCACCACCAGAACAAGTCAAGTGAGCTTGAAATTTTGTTAGTAAATTAGAAGTAAATGAATAAACTACAGTGAATAAATAATGCATTTCTTTTCAGTTTTACAGTAAAATCATTAACACAAATTATGTAGCTGGTCAACTGACACAAAGTGTGGCAGGGGTTGTCAGTGGCAGCTGAGCATAGTAAATGTTATACATTATAACAATTGTATTACAAATTATAACTTTTTTCAATGTAGTTTTTACAACACACAAAAAAAAGATCTTTTTATTGGTTATGCAAACATTAAAGGAACATTTCATTTTATAATTTTTCAAACATTATGGGACTGTTGCTTTTGAATGTTCTCTGGTCATACTGAGACAAGTAACATTACAAAAAATATTAGATGAATCTTCCACGAACAAAATAATGTTTTTGTACAATTTTTTTAAGAAGAAAAAATAAAACATAAATTAAAGACCATAAATAATCTACAATAAAATCAATTGATTGAATTTATGAATTCATAGATTCATAGATTAAAGGATTTGTAAATATTTTTACATCTGTAAAATAAACGTCTGTCAAAGTAAATGATTTATGTTTTACGTCTCACGGAAAATGGTTAAAAGGAGTATGACAGTGTAGGAGCCATTCTTTATCTGTAAAGAATGACAAAATAATGAAATAATGAGCACAAGAGAGAGGATATATGCATAAAGAAGAACTGAAGATGACACTCTTCCCTCTAAACTGTTACACTTTTGTTTGTCTTTCCTGCATTTCTGCAAATGTAAAAATTAACCGAAGAATATTTTTTTAAAAATATGAGAATATGAAAATCAGTTCTTCCTTTAGTTTCCTAGTTTATGTCCCTGTTGTCCTGTCAACTGATCCTTATTTGAAACTGAAAATCTGCACAAGTTAGTGATATTTATAGTCCAAAAGAATCATGCATATTGTAATAACATCATAACATTCATTAGTGAAATAATGAAAATAGAATACACTAAAGGATTAACTAGAGAGAAAGTTAAAAGTATAAGAGTATAAAGAATCATAAATGAAAACCTTGATAGCTTTGTTTGTAGACATGAGAATACATTCCCTCAAACTTGTCAGTATAATTTGAGATGCCCTCTTCTTTTCTTACTTGAGGGAGTGACAGATTCCAGTCTAAGTGTGATTGATGTTGTTCACAAGAATCTGTGGAAGATCTTGTAGAAATATTGTGTACTTGTGTGATACATAATTCCAGTTTGCAGCTATACAGTATTTATCACATAAAACTGCACTGTAAATGCAAATTTCCACTGAACATCACAACAACTGACTTTCTATTTGATTCATAACTGAACTTGTGTGAACTGTGAATTATGCATGTAAAGATCATTACAGCAGCATGAATATGAGTGTGAGATTCACTTTACTGTTTTCGTAATACACTTGATAGAGAATTTACACTGTAAAAATGAAATACAAAAAAGTGACAAATTAAATATCAAACATATTCTCATATGTGGATTTTAGATTTTCATGTATTATAAAAAGCAAAGTATTATATTGGTTAGTATGCAGTAAAATAAAAGAGAGCCTGTAATGTCTACCATAATCTTGTTTTTCAATTTAAGATTAGGCTCACATCTAAATCACTTGATATTGGAAAGGAAGAAACATGTTGTGACAAGCGTAATGCATGTGTTCTGGAAACAGCACATAATCTTTACTTTGCAGTCTCACTTAGATGTAGTCAGGAGATTTCTACAGTGCTGAGCTCATGTTTCCAATCTTGGTTGATTTCTTATCTTGTTCTGTCTGTGTTTCTTCCTCTTTCTTTCTTTTTTCTATTGATGTTTTCTGGTTGTTAGTGTAAAAAAAAATAATAATTATTAAATCAATAATTAGTGAAAGTGTGCTGTTTCTAGCCACAAAATTGAGTTTCTCTGTTGACCATTTTGTCATAAGTGTTTGTTCAGGGTCACATAAGATAATAGCAATTTTTATTTTTTTATTTTTATTTATTTATTTTTATCTTTCTATCAATACACAGTACCACAGTGGATGCAGCATAAGTAAAAATCAAAATTTGTCACTTTAATCCCTCATGATTGATTTATTCAGATGATATATTTTATCATTCACATGATAAAAAATGTAACATAAGTTGGTCATGTAATCTCAACACAGCAGCCAACCATCCATATATTAGAATAAAACAGCTAACAAAATGCAGCACTATCCAGCAAATGAAGTGCACAGAGATCATCAGCATTAGTCTGGAGTTAAAACAGTACCAAAACTACAAACCTTTGCATTAGTGGACCATCATCTCTTTTAGTATGAGAATTTACACTCTGAGAAATCACATTCACACATATAACTGATCTTCAGATCAAGTCTGCAATGAAAAAGTCTGATTTATTCATTGATTAGTCATTTATATTATTTTATTTTCATATTATTTTTCCATTGTTGTTTAGTCTTATGATTGTGTGTTTCAAGGGACATTTTTCAATGTTTTCAGCGTCACAGATGTTGTTGTGAAGATGTTATTTTCCACTGCTATTTCTTGTGATATAGTAACACTGGTTGAAAACAGATATTTTCTGACAAGATCTGGCATCCGGGGCTGGATCTGATATTTCTGGCATGGAAGCATGGTCTAACAATTTGCAATCATAAATGCAAAACATTGTCATCTTGTGTCTTTTTCTTGTTATCTTTCTGGATTGACAACATTATTGTGTTTAAGCAGTGAGTTATGCATGCAAAAATTGGTGATATTCACTTTACTGTGATGACATAATACACTGACAGACAGAGATCATACACTTCAACAATGTAAAACATTAAATATGAAACATTTATATTGTTATATTTTTATACATACATTTTAGTTTTCCATTTCTGAAGTGACTACATTTGTCCCTTCATGGTTTTGTGATGTTTCAGTTCTGAGATTCTGCCTGCAGACCAGCACACACAGGAGAGGATCAGAAATCAATCTCACATTCACCAAGAATACAGGAATAAACCAAAGAAGAAGCAGCTGTGGTATAAATTTAGTAGGGAATAAAAAGAAACTAAGTAAAATATAGGGCAGATAAAGCACCAGCAAAATTAATATGAAAACAACCACAATATGTTGATCTGGTTTCCTGGATGTGTGTGTGTGACGATCAGCAGAACATGAAGCTCCACAAGATATTATCCATGTGATCACTGATGCACTCAACACAAGGAGAGCAATAATGATACGATATACAGAATAATCACGATGATGCACAAAAATAATATGACCAGTAAAGATACTGAGAAACACAATTATGTAGAAAATTATAAAACATGGTGAAGAGAAAACACAAGCAGTATACAGTGGATATTTCACTGAGAAAATTCCCTCTAGAGCCACCAGCTGGTTTAAGAGAATACCACAGTCTCTTGATGCCCACCATAAAGCCCACAAAACCTGAAATGTCCCATCCAAATAAAAGACGACGTCATCTAAGAAAAGTTTTAACAGTATGTAGGGACTCAAGAGAAGCTCAACAATATCACTGAGGAGGAGGAGGATGATGAAGACTGAAATACGGTGTCCATTCTTTCTGTGATGAATTAGATCACTGACAGACCAAGCAAGAGCTGGTAGACCTGCACACACACTAATGACGGTGAAGATGGACAATCTGACCTTTATCTCCAGCAGGTCAGCTTCCAGTATCAAGTCAAAGATTTGCTTAAGATCCACAAACCAAAATGAAAATCTCATATTCTTGTCTCTGTGTGATTATTTTGCGATGTTCAGATGAAAATATGTAATCACCTAAAAATGAATGGATGAATGAATGAATGAATAAATCTATCTGTGATGAATAAATGTTGAACTTCCTCAGAATTAATAGAAAACATTCATGCATTCTAGTCTGTATTTCATATCAGCTCATATTTAATGACAAAGTGAAAAATAAACAACAGTTTTGTCTTACCTAGATATATTCAAGTTATTTCTGCAGCACTCTTCTTGCGGCACAAGAGCATTTCCAATCTTTGTTGATTTAATTTCTGTCGTCTCTCTGTGTCTTGCTCTTTCTTACTTTTTTCTACTGCTGGTTTCTGGTAGTTGGTTTATCTGATGTTTGGTATCAGCTCTCATATCTAGGCTCTGACTGTGGTTTCAGTAAGAATCATGAATCATCTTTACTCAAACCATAATGTTTTAAATTTTACTGCATGTAGCACCTCATTGAATGTATTCGTACTAATTGTAGTTTTATTGTGAGTAAAAGGGAATTACTGATGAAACATCAAGCTTGTTATTTATTAAAGGGTTAGTACAGAGAGTATTGTGATGCATGCGTGTGGTGCTGCTGATGCAGGAGCTGGTGTTCTGACGTAGAACCCAGATGCGCTGTGCCTTGTTTACAAGCAGAAGACACACACTGTACATAAATCAGTCTTCATGAACATGTCTGAAGATTTCAACAGAGAGCATGGCTTGCAATTGTTGCCCAGCCTTACTTATTAGAACAAAAATATACAGGCGATGAACTAAGAGAGATAGACGTTCTACATCAGAACTCCGGCTCCTGCGTCAGCAGCACCACACGCATGCGTCGTGATACTCTCGTGAATGTGCGTCGAAGACTGAGACTGACAGCATTCTCGTAATTTCATTAAATTACAGTTAAACCACTGATGTTATGTGGACTGTTCTGGGCCATAAAACGTGTCAGTTGCGTTGCTGTCTATGGAGGCTCAGAGAGCTCACGGATTTCATCAAAAATATCTTAATTTGTGTTCTGAAGATGAACAAAGGTCTTACAGGTTTGGAACGACTTGAGGGTGAGTAATTGAGGACAGAATTTTCATTTTTGTGTGAACTAAGACTTTAAGTTACTTGACTGGCAAGAAACATTCAAGGGGATCAGTCCTTTGTCTGTTTTTGTCTTTATAGACCTTTTTCCTAAAAGTAAACGATGAGTGCCACCATTACGAATTCTAACTTCCGATTGGATGCTCTTCTTTTCTGGTCTCCATAGGAACCCATTCAAATAGTGTCCATCTGTTTTTTAATGTAGCTAACGTCGGTAGCTTTGTGTCATCTACACACTCATTAAACTTTGAGGAGCGAGGCATTGACAAATGACGGTCATTGCGACACTGTAATGTGATGGAGCTATGGAGCCATGTGCTTTTGTTTAAAAAAAAAACAAAACATTTTAATAGGTTTAACATTAGATTATCAGCCCGGAATATACGCTAATTTGACTAGAAACACTGGAGACCGGAAATGCAAAGCATCCCTCTGGTTAAGAGTCAGGCGTGACTTCCGCATTCAGGAAAAACGTCTATAAGGTTGATTTTATTTAATCCTATGTTTTTTTCCTGTCTCTCAGTGCCTGTTTTTGGTTTAATAAAAATACCACTAGCAACTAGATCCACGCCTCAACTCTCTCCTTGTGTACAACCATCCTGTGACAGAAGAATGGACCAAAATAATGTTGCATAGCAGCAGTACAAATCTTCCTCCTCACACAGGGGAATCCCTCACTTGAGGAATATACATGGAAGAGATTACATTTTGCTCACATTGTACTCTTTTCTGATGAGGCCCTGTGCACTTTCTGTCATACAGGCCTCAATGGGCAGACGCTTCTCCTATCATGTGGATCCCCTTCAAAGCGGGTGCGGAGGATTCAACTTCATCAGGCTGAAAACATTCATGCATTCTCGTCTGTATTACTGTACATGTTAGTTCATATTTAATGATCAAGTGAAAAAACAACAACAATATCCGTGTCTCACTTAGATGTAGTCAGCAGATTTCTACAGCGCTGTGCTCATGTTTCCAATCTTGGTTGATTTCTTATCTCACTCTGTCTGTTTCTCTTCCTCTTTCTTTCTTTTTTTCTACTGTCGGTTTCTGGGTGTTGGTGTAAAAATAATTAGTTAAATATATAATTAGTGTGAGTGTGCTATTTCTGGCCACTTATGTTACATTTCTGGTGTTTCACATTACTGACCATTTTGTTTAAAGTTTTTTTTTTTTTTTTTACAATCACTAGGACACATTTCTCTTAGGTCACTTTTTCAAAACTCTTCACACAGTGAGCACAGCATCAGTCTATGTGGCTAAACTGCGGATCATTTATCATTGCTTTGGCACAAAATGCATCCATGGATGACATCTGTCAAATTATATGAACTCTTTTATCACTTCCACCAAAACTTTATGTACTATACAAGGCAATTTGCACATGATTACATACTGTTTTCAAAACTGTTAAACTTAAGTTCAAAACCTAGCATAGTACAAAAATGAATAAGACAGAAAAGTCTTTTTTTTTTTTTTTTTTTTTTTTTTGTAATTTTACAAAACATTGACAAGTGTGTTTGTTTGCTGAAAACCTTTGCTAGTGTTGTGTTAGAATGAGTTGATTTGAGACATTAATGATGTGTTTTGGTAGTTTTAGTGCATTTTGAATGTGAAATGAACTTCTGTGTCAAGCTGAAAGATGGTTAGGAGAACTATCTTACGTTTTTTTTTTTTGTTTTGTTTTGTTTTTTCAGCTGCTTACACACAAAATCTTTTCTTGTCACACAATTTCTGAAACCTGACACTCAAACACCAGAACCACACACCAAATCTGCAAAACCATACACCAATTCTCGGCCTTTGACTCAGTTTTCAATTTCATAAAACACTTTTTGCGAAACACAACACACAATTCTCTGTGTAACACACACACACAAATCTAACAGGAAATCTAGCGTCAGCATTAGTTCTGGCACGTCACTTTAGTCAAGCTCGCGTCAACTGACTATCAGCTGATCCACGTCTACCTATAGGGATGCGACACCTATCACAGCACTCATATATAAGGTCCTTCAGTATTATCACCAGCTTGGCATTGCTCAATAGCTAATTACCCACCTCCATCCCGACTCCTCTTCTTGTCAGTCAGAATTCAGCCTTCTGATTCTCCTTTGAATCAGACTAATTTCCATCATGTGCATTCAATTTGAACCTAATGATATCTGCAATACATTTATGTTGTTCTGTTCTGTTTAGCTTGGGGGATTATTGCTGCTCTCCCTGCTCTTATCCATGCTAGACTGCATGGATGCGCAGGGAGTCCTTGCCCAGAACAGAACCATACCGCCAATCCAAACTGTATGCTAATTGTCAGTATCTTTGACAATAGTGGTCCTGACAGAATTAATATTATGGCAAAGGTGTTTGCAAATGTTTGCGATATTTTGAAAGCAGTGCTTCATTTTGCAAGAGATATGAGGCTTTTTTTTTTTTTTTTTTCATTTTGTGTGTGGAATTCTTGGATTTGTGTAAAGTTTTGAATAAAAGAGGCAAAGTTTTGAAAATGTGTGTAAGCAGTTGAAAAAACTGTAAGAGCTTTGAAAAAGCAACTTTAGTATTGAGAAATGTGTCCTAGCGATTGTAAAAAAACTGTAGTATTTCTAAGATGTAATTTTAAGGGTTTGTTTAGAGTCAGGTAAGATAACAGCAAAGTTTTGTTTTGTTTTTGGCTAGCTTTTATTCATCTTTCTGTACACAGTACTACCGTGGATGCATCAGGAAAAATCTAAATTTGTCACTTTAATCACTCATGATTAATTTATTCAACAATAAAAATATTGTACGGGACTTCACATGATGAAAAATTGTAACATTAATTGGTTATGTGATTTCAACACAGCAGCTAGCCATCCATATATTAGAATAAAACAGCTAACAAAATGCACCGCTATCCAGCAAATGAAGTGCACAGAGATCATCAGCATTAGTACTTAGTTTAAATGGTATCAAAACTACAAATATATGAGCATCTCCCACAAATAAACACATTACAGTCCACAAACACTGCTTCTACAAGAACAATAAAAAAATCTCATTGTATCTGTAAACTGATCTGTAATTTTCTTGTTTGCATTTGTGCTCTGCACGAAAAGTAAATTCACCTTTGCATTAGTGGATCATCATCTCTTTTAGTATGAGAACTGACACTCCAAAAAATCACATTCACACAGATAAGTGATCTACAGATCAAGTCTCCAAGTACATTATCTGTTTTACACTCAGTTGTGAAGGATCTAAGGTTCCTCAAATGCAAATGTGTGTTTTGTGTTGTTTTCCTTTCTTTTATTCTTCATTCATTCATTCATTGATAATCATTTATCATTTAATTAATTTATTATTCAATTTAATCATATAATCATTTAGAATAATCATCTTAGCCATTTATATATACTCATTTCACTGATTTATTACAGTTTTTCTCGATCGCTAACACACTATAACTGATTAATTTGGCCCAATTTTCCAAACCATTCATACAGTTCTTGAAACAAAGACACGTTTCTCAAAACTTTTAACACATTTCACCTGTTTGCACACACATTCCAATTTGCTCAGTGTTTACTGCAAAACTGTACACAAAAACGCCATCATTTTGCAGAGGTTTAACCATGTTCTCATTCAGAAAACACAAACACACAATATAATTAACTCAAGCATCAAAAAATGAACTCAAACAGCACACATTTATCCGTGTGTGAACATTCAGTAGTAAAACTGACGAGACACAGGTCAGAATCTCAGGATGATATGAACAAGAGCACAAGTGATTATGTGTTTCAGGAAATGAATCCTGGTAGTGGGAGACAGAGGAATAGCAGGGGGAAATAAACATGAAGGGGATGAGGTCAAAGGTCATTTGTTCCTGATGAAATATAAAGCACTACAGTTGACCTTGTTCTTCTGCATGGACTGAACATGAGGGAAGTTGGCCTACAGGCTCATCTACAAGGTTTCAGTACTACTGACACATTCAATATAATTACAGTACATAGCAGCAGTACTTCAGATGAAAGAACTTTCACTATTCTATGTACAGTAAATACTGGAGCATACGTTGTACACCCTCAAACTCATTACTGTTTACGTAATTGATTTGTAGCCAAGTATTCCTTTCATGTACTCTATTTTTGCAGAACTGAGTGACGACTATCTAGGGGAGGCAGAGAAGTCTTTTGTCAGATGACTAAGAAACTGCTATAACAAATAAGGATACTACTGTAATTGTTACGTTATGATGTTTGTTTCTTTTTTATAATACATTTGTATTTTGTTGGATGTTTTCTTTTGGAGTTTCAGATCGCCGCTGATTTGCTGAGTGTTGCCGCCTATCAGTGGTAATTGGGTGATCAGCTGGCGGTTTCCTTTAAAACGCCTCTTCCGTTCATCAGAAGGTGTTCGGTGTGACTTCGGGCCGGTCGCACTGCTCCAGGCTTCCTGCTAGCCGCCAGACCAAAATGTGTTTTGTTGAGTGTTTCATTTGATCGTTGGTTTAGTTTGGAATGTGGTAGAAATGTAGGAGAGACCTGCCTTTTTGTTTAGATCTCCTTTTAATGATGTTTATGTTAAGAGTAGTTAGGTTAGGTTGATTGTGTTTATTTTTCTTTTCTTTGTGGTAGGTTATTTATATTGTTTTATTTTATTAGATTGGTTTTGTTTATTATTTTGGCCTTGGGTCTCTCTGATGAAAAATACCATCTGATCCATTCTTGTTTTCTTTATTTATTTCTTAGATATTGTATTGCTTAAATGTTATTTTTGGTTGGACCGTGGGTCCCTTAAGGAGGGCTACTAATTATTGGTGGTTTTTCCCTTTTTTGTAATTTACAATAAACTTATTTTATAATTTATTGATTTGTTTGGTTTTTTTTTTTTTTTTGGTCTGACGGCCTGCCGGAAGTCTTTTGGTCTTTGTTGTTTTGTATTTATTGCGTCTTACCCCTAGCGGACGTAATAAAAATGCAATTTCACAGAGGATGCTGAATGAATGAATTTATTTATTTCTTTTATTCATTATTTATTTATTTCTGTAAAGCAACTGACAGTATATTCCAGTGTGTGTTTACTGTATATTCAGTTGTTTGGCCTTTGAACTTTTCATCTACTGTAAGCTCTCTTTACAGTAGTGTAATGAAAGTAAACTTTTCTTAAAGTTTATTGCTGAATTTTACTGTATCTGCACCCCTCTATTTATGTTGTATACTGTAACAGACATTGACTAGCAAAAGGATTCCTGTTTCCCAAAAGGAGTTTTTAGTAACAGTGTTTTGAATTGACCTCACTGCTGTTTTCTAGGCAGTGGAGTAGTCTGTGTATTTGGCAGGTTTGTGCATCATCTGAGGCCAAAGTTTGATTTTGACTAGAATATTTGGTTTTGACCTGGAAGTTTGAGGTTTGTGCAAGTTGGTGTATAGTTTTGAGATTGTGTTTATAGTTGTGAGAAAATGGTGAATTGTTTCATGAATTGTGTGTTAGCAATCAAGAAAAACTGTAATTGCTTAGTCATTTATATTATATTATTTTTCCACTGTTGTTTAGTCTTATGATTGTGTGTTTCAAGGAATATTTGTGTTCATGAGTAAGAGATGAGATAATGTCTCTATTTCAAGGGTTTCAACATCACAAAAGTAATTTTCCATTGCTATTGCTTGTGGTATAATAACACTTGTTGGATTTGTGCTGTTCAGACAAATCTGAGCATTGAAACATACGCAACTAAAATTATCATCATTATTTGTCTCCTGCTTCTGCTCTTCTCTAGCTTTACTCAGTCAACTTCTTGGCTGATAGAAAATTGTTAATACAGTTTTGGGTACCAGACAAGACTTGCTATTAATGAGTTTTGACTTAGACAACTTTGCTGACTAGTTCAGACAAAACAGATATTTTCTGACAAGAAAATCTCTCATCCGGGGCTGAATCTGATACATCTGGCATGGAAACATGAATGTAAACCACCGTTATCTTGTCTTTTTTGCATGTTCAGTGTGCACAGCAGTTTGTCAAAGGACTCACACATACAGACCAGAGTCACAAACTATTAGTTTTTATTAATTAAGGGCCAACATTTGCCACAATTAATTTTAAAAAGATAAACATATCACTTTAACACTATAAAAAACAAAATATGGAGAAAAAAAAAAACAAAAAAAAAAAACCTGACAATGTTTCATTAAATATATCATTATATAGATATGTTTGAGTCACTAAACCAAAGTACAAAAAAAAAAAAACATTAAAAAAATAAATAAATAACTAACTTAAAAAAAAAACAAGAAGATTATTCACAATATTTTCTGCTATAATACAAACTGCCACTGAGCATCATGACTTTTGACTTTCTATTATATACATAACTGAAACTTTCTGGACTGACAACAATAATGTGTTTTACCAGTGAGTTATGTATGCAAAAAAAAATAATAATAATAATAATAAAATACAATAAAATAAAATATTACAATATCATGAAGGTGAGGTTCATGATCACATAATACACTGACACACAGAGAACATACATTATAAACTATATAAAACATTAAGTATTAAATTTCAATTTCTGAAGTCTCTTCCGGGTTTTGTGATGTTTGAAATTTGCGATTCTGCCTGCAGACCAGCACACACAGGAGAGGATCTGAAATCAGTCTCATACTCATCAGAAAATAAGGAATAAACCAAACAGGAAGAAGCTGTAAAAATACAGGAAATAATAAAAATAACCTGACTAAAATATAGGGCAGATAAAGCACCAGCAGAGTGAATATGAAAACAACCAAAATATGATGATCTTGTCTTCTAGATGTGTGAGAGAGACGATCATCAGAACATGAAGCTCCACAAGATATTATACATGTGATCACTGACACAATCAACACAAGAACAGCAATAATGATACGGCACACTGGCTTCAGAAGAGTTTGACCAATAAAGATACAAAGAAACACAAATATGTATAAAATTATAAAACATGGTGAAGAGAATACACAAGCGGTATACAGTGGATATTTCACTGAAAGTATTCCCTCTAGCGCCACCAGCTGGTTTAAGAAAATACCACAGTCTCTTGATGCCCACAATAAAGCACACAAAACCTGAAATGTCCCATCCAAATAAAAGACGATGTCTAAGAGTTGTTTTATCATTATGTAGGGACTCAAGAAAAGCTCAAGAAAGTCAATGTGGAGGAGGAGGATGATGAAGACTGAAATACGGTGTCCATTCTTTCTGTGATGAATTAGATCTCTGACAGACCAAACAAGAGCTGGTAGACCTGCACACACACTAATGATGGTGAAGATGGACAATCTGACCTTTATCTCCAGCTGGTCATCTTCTAGTAGCAGCTCAAAGATTTGGTTAAAGTCCATAAACCCGGCTATATAAAATGTCATACTTGTTGTTTTTTTGCAATATTCAGATGAAAATATGCACGCGTCTAAAAACAAACAAACAAGAAAAACAAAACAAATCTATGGCAACTTTCTCAGAATTAAAAGTATGAAAACATTCTAGTCTGCATTCTAGTCTGTATTTCATATCAGTTCATATTTAATGACAAAGGGAAAAAAAATAAACAACAACTGTGTCTTACCTTATTCAGCAGATTTCTACAGCGTTGTTCTCGTGACAAAACAGCATTTCCAATCTTGGTTGATTTCTTCTCTCTTTCTGTCTGTGTGTCTTGCTTTTTCTTCCTTTTTTCTACTGCTGATTTCTGGTTGTTGGTTTGTCTGATAGTTTGATCTCATTTCTGAGCTCTGACTGTTATGTCGTGACGACATAGGGGATTTACTTGGAAACCCCAGTCATCTCTGACTTTAATAGAAAACGCCAATGAATATTGGCTAATGAATTTTGCATACCTGAGACACTCCCCGTGCACACGGGTATAAATAGGCGGCAGGTGCATCCACTCATTAGGTTTTACGCTAAGGAGCCGAGAACGAGTCCCTGGCAACCAGCGATGGTTCAAGATTATGGCATGGGGACATAACGTCTCCGTTCCCTCCATCAGGGAACGAGAGTTGCGTACGTAACTGAGACGTTCCCTATCTGTCGGTCACTACGAGTTATGTCGTGACGACATAGGGGTCCTATGGAAAGCGCCACAACCTGAACCCCGTCACAACCTTGTGGCATGCAGTTGCTGACAAGCGAGCGCGTGACAGACAAATGCCATGCGAAAGGTCGCAACCTTCCCATCGCCCCAGCGCAAATTCGCTAGCCTTGGTGCCCGCAGTGACCACTGAGTACATTGCTGCTGGAGATAGCCAAGCCGCTGTTCCTTTCCCCACAGAAATTCTCAACAGAGGGATTTCGACCTTCAATGAAAGATTTGCTTCAAGTCTTTCCTATTTGTTGTTACAGCTTGGCAGTAACGATGGGGAAGCGAGCCTTCCAGAGAAGAACGCTACTGAAGCCACATCCTACCCACAGGGAGGTGACATGTGGAGACATATTGACTGACCCAAGCCTGGGACAGTACTACATATGGAATGGCCTCTGGGGCAGGTCCTACCTAGGAGTAGGGAGCGCAGGGCAAGGCGTACTGCCAGCAACTCGAGGCAATTGATATGCCAACGCAGTAGGGGACCCGTCCAAACCCCTGACACTGCGTGCCCATTGTACGTGGCACCCCAGCCGGTGGCCGAGGCATCCGTGAATACCACAGCATGCCTGGATACCTGCTCCAGGCGCACTCCTGCCCGAAGGAACGAAGGATCTGACCACGGGCTGAAGGTTTTGCAGCAGGCGGTGTAATCTGAACCCGGTGAGTACCGCGTTTCCACGCCCACCTCGGGATTCGGCCATGGAACCAGTGCTGAAGCGGTCTCATATGGAGCAGACCGAGCGGAACTATGGCCGCAGCTGCAGGCATATGCCCCAGGAGATTCTGAAAGAGTTTCAGTGGAACCGCTGTCCTGCCTGATAAAGTCTTGAGGCAGTTAAACACCGACTGAGCACATTCCTGGTTGAGGTGTGCTTTCTGGTTGACTGAATCCAACTCCATGCCGAGAAAAGAGATCCTCTGCGTTGGCACGAGTTTGCTCTTTTCCCAATTGACCCGAAGGCCCAACTGGCTGAGGTGCCTGAGCACCAGGTCCCTGTGTGCGCACAACTGCCCTCGAGACTGTGCGAGTATGAGCCAGTCGTAGAGGTAGTTGAGGATGCGCACGCCCCGTTCTCTCAGGGGAACAAGGGCCGCCTCTGCGACCTTGGTGAAGATGCCAGGCAAAGGGACAGCCCGAAGGGCAGGACCTTGTACTGATATGCCCAACCCTCGAACGCAAATCGCAGGAAAGGCCTGTGTCGTGGAAGAATCGAGACATGAAAGTACGTGTTCTTCAGGTCGATCGCTGCAAACCAATCTAGGGGACGGACACACCCAAAAAATGTGTTTCTGTGTCAACATCTTGAACGGCATCTTGTGAAGTGCACGGTTCAAAACTTGCAGATCCAAGATCGGTCGTAACCCACCGCTTTTCTTGGGCACAATGAAGTAAGGGCTGTAAAACCCTGACCTCATATCGGCTGGAGCGACCGGCTCTATCGCGTCCTTCACCAGCAGGACTGCAATTTCCGCGCGCAAGACAGGGGGCATCGACGGCCTTGACTGAAGTGAACCAGATGCCCCTGAACTTGGGGGGACGCCGGGGGAACTGAATCGCGTAGCCGAGTCTGATGGTCCGCAGGAGCCACGGAGATGGACTGGGGAGCGCTAACCAGGCTCCGAGAGACCGTACCAGCGGGACCAACGGGGCCACCGACGTACCCGCAGTGGGGCAGCGAGGTGGAACACAGGAACCGGCCCCGGGGCCTGTGACGGCAGGGGGCGGGGTCTGGGTGTGTAGTGTAACACTCACCTGATTCCTCCTCGTGTGGGAGAAGACACAGGAAACCGGCTTGAGGCTTATGACAGCCCGGCGTGTGACAACTTGAAGCGGGGACTGGAGTGCTACCGCACTTACCTGGTTCCACGAATGGGCAGGAGGGGTGCTCTTGGGCAACCACCCGCTGCCTGCTGGTGAGAGAGGAGAAGGGAAGGTATCCCGTGATGCTCTCCTCCTCTTGAGACCCAGAGATTGAGGAGACCGCTCTTTATTGATGTTTTGGGTACCGCTGGCTGCTGGGCCAGTGGCGGAACAAAAAGAAACAAAATATTCTCCACCTGGCCCTCCTCCGGGGGAGGGAGTGGTGTGGTCACCATCTCCCGACGAGCAGTCTCCTCCATCTCTGGGTCGCCCGTCTCAGGGCCTCTTGCACTTGTGCTTGCCGCTAGGTTTGGCGGGGGCCTGGACGGGCTGGGCGTCCTGCCTGCGACCGGCTCCACGACGCTGCCTGGTGGAAGGCTGCTGCGGCTGCACGGGAGCGGGGGCGGCCGCAGGGGGACGCCCACGGCGACGAGCAGGCTGAGGGGCTGCAGCCGGAGTGGAAGCAGCAGGTTTCCTCCGGCGCATGATGTGTTTGATCACCTCAGTCTGCTTCTGGGCTGCCAAGAACTGCTGGGCAAAGCTCTCGACAGTGTCGCCGAAAAGGCCGGTCTGCGACACGGGAGCATTCAGGAACTGTACCTTCTCCTGCTCCTTCAGCGAGACACAGCCAGTGATGGCGCTCCTGGACCACTAGGATGGACATCGCACGACCCAGAGACTGTGCGGTCACCTTCGTCGCTCGAAGCGCGAGGTCCGTCGCAGCACGCAGCTCATGTAGAACCGCCAGGTCGTGACCACCCTCGTGCAGGTCTTTCAGGGCTTTGGCCTGGTGGACCTGCAGTAATGCCATGGTGTGGAGGGCAGAAGCCGCCTCCCCACAGGCTCTATAAGCACTGCCAGTTAGACCTGACGAATACTTACAGGCCCATGAGGGGAGACACGGGTCACCCTGCAGGGTGGTAGCGGCTGTTGGACACAGTTGCATGGCCACAGACCGCTCCACCGAGGGGATGCCCGCATACCCCAAAGCAGCCCCAACATAGAGGGTGGTGAGAGCGGAGGAGCCACAAGATTTGTTTCGGGCAGTGAAAGGTGCCTTCCACAATCTTGTAAGCTCCTCATGCACTTCCGGAAAGAATGGCACCGGAGGGGGGCACTGAGAACCAGCGCGACCCCCACTGAGAAACCACTCATCCAGCCTCGAAGGATCGGGACACGGTGGAGGATTCCACATGAGCCCGACATTCTCGGCGGCCCGGGAAAGCATAGCTGTCATCTCTGGGTCTGGCTCGGACAACGCTACCACACCCGAAGGGGGCAACGCAGCCGGGTCGTCATCCCCAGAGGGAGAGGGCCCGCCCTCCAATGCAGTGATCAACATCTGGTCGTCAGAGGGGGCACCGAAGCAAACGCGTGGTGCACCCCGTCCAGCAGAGGGCCCAGCGCGCTCCTTCGGCAGCTCCACCGGCTGCGGAGTACTTGAGGGTTGAGGAGCTCCACTTGGGGAAGCCCTCTCCGTAATCCTCAAATCACCTCTGACTCCACCGGATCCAACGGCGCGGACGCCGGATCGCGGCAGAGGCAGAGGGACTCCGCCATGTTTGACATAACGGTGTCTATTACACAACTCCGAGATTGACATGTCCCCGCAAGAAGAACATGAACCATCCATGAAAGCCTACTCAGCATGCTGAATGCCCAGACACGTGAGGCAGCGATCGTGACCATCCTGAGGCGCCAGGAAACGACCACACCCAGAAACGCACGGGTGAAAAGACATCTTTAAAAAGACGCGATCACCCGTGTTACTCTTTTAGAGAAACTGCTCTTTCAGAGAAATGCTCTTTTAGTGCTGAAGCACGCAGGGGAGCTGGCCACCGCACACTCCTAGTGTGGCTGTCAGCAGGAAGACAATTTTTCTCTCCCGGACACCGTGACCACCGCTGCTGCGCCGTAATGCCCGCACTCGCTCGCAGAACACTCTCTTGGAGCTTCAACCACTACCGCTCGGCTCCGAAGCGAAAGGATGAATTAATGCGGTGCACCAGCTGCCTCTTATGCTCACGCTGTGATCAGCGGCAGCTGGATGCAATAATCGCATGCCAATGTCCATTGGCTCGTTTAGTTACACTCGAAGTGGATTGGTCTCTCTGACGAGATCCCAATTTCGTCGGTCATCCAACATGACTCGGAGTGACCAACTGAAAGGGGAACATATATATATATATACACCATTCAAAAGTTTTAGATTAGTAAAAGATGTAATGTTTTTTTTTAAAGAAGTCTCTTATGCTCATCAAGGCTGCATTTATTTGATCAAAAATACAGAAAAAAAAACAGTAATCTTGCAAAATGATATTACAATATAAAATAATGGTTTCTATTTTAATATACTAAAAAAGTATAAAGTATAAAGTATAAAGTATAATTTTAAAGTATAATGCAAAGCTGAATTTCCATCAGCCATTACTCCAGTCTAAAGTGTCACGATCCTTCAGAAATCATTCTAATATGCTGATTTATTATTAGAATGATCAATGTTGGCAACAGTTGTGCTGCCAAATATTTTTATTTTTTTGGAAACTGTGATACTTTTTCCAGGATTCTTTGATGAATAAAAAGTTAAAAAGAACAGCATTCATTCAAAATATATATCTTTTCTAACAATATAAATCTTTGCTATCACTTATTATCAATTTAACACATCCTTGCTGAATAAAAGATTTCATTTCTTTCAAACAAAGAAAGAATAAAAATTTACTGACCCCAAACTTTTGAACGGTAGTGTATATTGTTAGAAAAGATTTCTATTATAAATAAATGCTCTTGTTTTTAAATTTTTATTCATCAAAGAATCCTGAAAAAAAGTATCACAGGTTCCAAAAAAAAAAAGAAAAAAAAAAATATATGTATATTAAGCAGCACAACAGTTTCCAGCACTGATAATAAATCAGCATATTAGAATGATTTCTGAAGGATCATGTGACACTTTAGACTGGAGTAATGGCTGATGGAAATTCAGCTTTGCAACACAAAAATAAATTATTCTTTAAAGTATATTAAAAAATATAAACCATTATTTTATATTGTAATAACATTTTGCAAGATTACTGTATTTTATGTATTTTTTTCTTGATCAAATAAATGCAGCCTTGATGAGCATAAGAGACTTCTTTAAAAAACATTACAAGTCTTACTGATCTAAAACTTTTGAACGGTAATGTGTATATATATATATATATATATATATATATATATATATATATATATATATATATATATATATATATATAAAACATCTGCAGGCGCAGACATTATCCAGCAGCAGAGTATATGACTTTATGAACTACTTCCAAGATCGTTACTATTAGAGGTAAAATTGTAATCATGCAGCTGTCAGCCACAGTATCACATCAGATAGTGCACTATAGATTCCCTGAGGAACAATTCCACTCTCTCTTCTATAGGAAATGAAGAATTGTATATAAATTTGTTAAATCATCTAAACCAACAACATGCATGTTAGACCCTATTCCATCTAAACTACTAAAAGAGGTGCTTCCAGAAGTCATGGATCCTGTTCTGAATATTATTAACTCGTCATTGTCATTAGGATATGTCCCAAAAACCTTCAAACTGGCTGTTATTAAGCCTCTCATTAAAAAAAAAGAAAAAAAAAAGAAAAGAAACACAACTTGACCCCAAAGAATTAATTAATTACAGACCGAACTTGAATCTCCCTTTTCTGTCAAAGATATTAGAAAAGGTAGTATCATCACAACTATGTTCCTTCTTAGAGAAAAATAGTATCTGTGAGGATTTTCAGTCAGGTTTTAGACCGTATCATAGTACTGACACTGCTCTCATTAGAGTTACAAATGACCTGCTCTTATCATCTGATCATGGTTGTATCTCTCTATTAATGCTACTGGATCTTAGCGCCGCGTTTGACACTATCGACCACAACATTCTTTTGAATAGACAAGAAAACATGGTGTTAGCTTTCACTGTAGTGCTGATGATACTCAGCTCTATATTTCTTTGCGGCCCAACGAAACATACCAATTTGCAAAACTAACGGAATGCATAGTTGATATAAAACAATGGATGACTTGCAATTTCTTACTGCTAAATTCTGAAAAAAACAAAAAAACAAAAAAACAGAGGTTTTAATTATCGGACCAAAAACTTCTGCATGTAATAACCTAGAACACTGTCTAATACTTGATGGCTGCTCTGTCAATTCTTCGTCATCAGTTAGGAACCTAGGCGTGCTATTTGATAGCAATCTTTCCTTTGAAGACCAAGACAACTAGATGTGCCCCAGAGACTGATCCCCTCCGAAAGACCTTGTCACTTAGACGGCACAATCTTACTTTGTTGCAGCCTAGAATTAAACTGCTGGTTTCATCTGGCCAGAGGAGAAAGACACACTATTTCCCCGTTTAATGCTGTAAAACTGCTTTGACACAGTTTGCATTGTAAAAAGCACCATATAAATAATGGTGACTTGACTTGACTATTATCTCTGTATGATCTCATCGAGTTATTTTGTTAATATGCCTAATGAAAACAACAAAAGCACCGTATTTCCCTCCATGTTTACAAACACAACACTGGGAGACGCAGCCATTTAGAGGTCATTTCTGGTTAGTGATGTCACAGAATTTACCGGTATTTTGAAACTGATGTGTAAATGGTGCTTTACCGGTCAAAAGACGGAACGTCGTTCCCTGTGTGAACAGCACATTTTTGCATTTAAATTCATAAGTCATTCCGGTAATTTTACGGCAATTTACTGGTATTACTGTGTGAAAGGGGCTAATGGCAGCATATAACATTGAGAAAAAAACGAAATAAAAATAAAAAATAAAAATGGAAATAATTTTATAAAGTTTCATATAGTGCCATATTTCAGATTGAAACGGCATATTCAACAATACACCAAAAATCACAATTACAAATAATAAAGACTTTATGATCAAAAACTAGTAGTCCATAATTTTGTCAACAAATCAATTACCAAGTTTGTCCAAAAAAAAAAACAAAATAAAAAAACAAAAAACAAAAAAATTTTGTGGAGACAGGAATACAGCACTTTACCAGATGTGCAATGAGTGTATGAAGATGAAAATGATTGCCAACTACACACAAATGAACAGTTTTCCACCACAAAGTTTGAGGGTTTAATGTATGAAATATATTACTATTGTACTGTTATACTAACTGTGCTGTAAAATAGAAAATGTTGAATAATAATAATAATAATAATAATAATAAACAGTACTGAACAGTATTTTTTATTTTATAGCACACTAGCACACATATCGTGTTCACTTCCTTCAGTGCTGAAAAGAAAATGAGAAAATACAGCCCTGTAATGTACAAAATCAGCAGTTTAATGTAAAAATGACTCAGTACAGGACTTGAATTTAGGTTAATAAAAAGCCTATTTCATACAAATGCAACTAGAAAGCAATACAACGAATATTCAGCATTTTCAAATGAAATAAATAAAAATAAATAAAAAATGCATTTCTGGTTCTGCGCATTGCACACATTTATCTAACATGAGAACACATATATTCACATAGCAACGGCTCACTGTAGACTGAATGTGTGTTTAATAGGGTCGTCTAAGCATGACAGATGTTTGAGATGTGAATATATATTACTGTATTTCATGTATCATGTGTGTATACGCTGTGTTCAACACATGCACTCATTCCCTATTCACTAAATAGTGAACTCCACATGAAGAAACAAGCCTGTAGACACTGAACTATACTGTATACACTATACTAGACACTACACTACCAGTCAAAAGTTTTTGAATGGTAAGATTTTTAATGTTTTTTAAATAAGTCTCTTCTGCTCACCAATCGTGCATTTATTTGATCCAAAGTACAGCAAAAACAGCTAAATTTTGAAATAGTTTTATCATTTAAAATAACGGTTTTCTATTTGAATATATTTTAAAATGTAATTTATTCCTATGATTTCAAGGCTGAAATTGTAGCATCATTACTCGTCACGTGATCCTTCATAAATCATTCTAATATTCTGATTTGCTTCTCAGGTTTCTTTGATGAATAGAAAGTTCAGAAATACAGCATTTATCTGAAATAGAAATCTTTTGTAATATTAAAAATGTCTTTATCATCACTTTTAGTCAATTTAAAGCATCCTTGCTAAATAAAAGTATTAATTTCTATAATTTCTTTCCAAAAATAAATAAATAAATATATATATATATTGTGACGGGAGGAGCCAACGACAGACACAGTGGGTGTGGCGTCAGGCCTCGGAGAGGCTTTTATTTTACACAAATAATAAAATAACGTGTCCAAAGGGGAAAATAGTGTCCAAAATAAACAGGGGATCTGGTGTCCTCGTCGTGCTGCGAGGTTCGTGGAGGAGGGGCAGTGTTCTGGAAGGAAGGGTCCAGGTAAGGGGCGGAGTCCGGCGGCCGCACGCACTCCCCACTTTAGTCCGGGGCGCGAGGGGCGGCGGCTTGATTCAGCTCCTCTTCGTCCTCCTTGGCCCACGGCGCTTGAGGGGAAAGAACGGCCCGGCATCCTGGCCCGTCAGCCGCGTAGCGGGTGCGGCTTCGTCCGGACAGCGGGTCCGGCAGCTCACGTCTCTGGCGGCGCGGGAATCCCTCTACGCTCCCTTTCTGGACCCACGAGGACACCAGCGTGCATGCACGGGGAAGAGACCGGTCTCTCGAGGAGAGGCGCGCTCAGCATTTAACAGCGGCGGTGATGAGGCTTCATTCCCTTCAGGTGTGCCTCATCACACGCCGCCAGACCTGGTTGTTTCAGCGCCCCTCCTCTCTCACACACCCACTCCCGTCGGGAGCCTGGTGAAGGGCGGCGATTAAGGGACGGGGTGCTGCTGATAATAAGGGCGGAGGCAGCTGACTCGTCACATTCTCCCCCCCCCACAAGCGACACCCCCGTCATAAGGCCGCCGCCCACGCAGGAGTGCTACCTTCCTCAACCAGGCTCCAGCGGTCGGAGTGGGCGGGGCAGGGATTCCTCTCCGGGCAACTCTCCCTCTCGCACCGCGCCGGCACCGGGACAGAGAAACCGGGTTTTAGTCGACAGCCTCAACCAACCACAGGGTAAATGACAATAGTTAAAAACGTCACTTACCCCTTTGGTGGCTGGGAGGCCATCTCCATCGTTCCTCCGTCCCAGTGAGGGTTTTCTCGAACTTTTACGAGCGAGAGGGGATGACGTCATCAGGTGTTGCCCAACTGCGGTGTCTAGGCTCCGCCTTGCCCGCATTCTCCACCACTGTGACGGGAGGAGCCAACGACAGACACAGTGGGTGTGGCGTCAGGCCTCGGAGAGGCTTTTATTTAACACAAATAATAAAATAACGTGTCCAAAGGGGAAAATAGTGTCCAAAATAAACAGGGGATCTGGTGTCCTCGTCGTGCTGCGAGGTTCGTGAAGGAGGGGCAGTGTTCTGGAAGGAAGGGTCCAGGTAAGGGGCGGAGTCCGGCGGCCGCACGCACTCCCCACTTTAGTCCGGGGCGCGAGGGGTGGCGGCTTGATTCAGCTCCTCTTCGTCCTCCTTGGCCCACGGCGCTTGAGGGGAAAGAACGGCCCGGCATCCTGGCCCGTCAGCCGCGTAGCGGGTGCGGCTTCGTCCGGACAGCGGGTCCGGCAGCTCACGTCTCTGGCGGCGCGGGAATCCCTCTACGCTCCCTTTCTGGACCCACGAGGACACCAGCGTGCATGCACGGGGAAGAGACCGGTCTCTCGAGGAGAGGCGCGCTCAGCATTTAACAGCGGCGGTGATGAGGCTTCATTCCCTTCAGGTGTGCCTCATCACACGCCGCCAGACCTGGTTGTTTCAGCGCCCCTCCTCTCTCACACACCCACTCCCGTCGGGAGCCTGGTGAAGGGCGGCGATTAAGGGACGGGGTGCTGCTGATAATAAGGGGGGAGGCAGCTGACTCGTCACAATATATATATATATATATATATATATATATATATATATATATATATATATATATATATATATACACACTTGCTCCTGAAATTATAAAATGATACAGATAATAATAATAATAAAAATAATAATAATAATAATAATAATGATGATGATGATGATGATGATGATAAAATGTTTCTTGAGCAGCAAATCAGCATATTAGAATGATTTCTGAAGGATCATGTGACACTGAAGAGTGGAGTAATGATGCTGAAAATTCAGCTTTGATCACAGAAATAAATTACATTTTAAAATATATTCAAATAGAAAACATTTTAAATTGTTAAAAAAAAAAAAAAATCATAATTTTACTGTTTTGCTGTACTTTGGATCAAATAAATGCAGGCTTGGTGAGCAGAAGAGACTTCTTTAAAAAAACATCACAAATCTTACTGTTCAAAAGCTTTTGACTGGTAGTGTATGCTACACTAGATTCTGTGTTTTACAGTCTCGACTGAAGCAGGTGTTTTGGTCAGTTTGTCCAGAGGAGAGTTGATCTGTCTTCAGCGTGAGGAAGTCCTCGTCGTCTCCTCTGCTGCTCCAGTCTCTGCAGGCCTTCCTCTCGCCCCAGTGCATGCTGGGAACCCGCTCTGTGAGCCGCATCCATCGCTGTGAGGTCAATCTGAGTGCATTTACTGGAGCTTTTGCCTACAGACAACAAACACAAGCAGCAGGGAAAGTTCATGAGAACAAGCGTCAGTGAGAAAGTCTTGCCTGAAAGAGCTGAAACAATTAAATTGATCAAAAGTGACAGTAGAGACATTTATAATATGACAAAAGATTTTTACTTTGAATAAATGCTGTTCTTTTGAACTTTCTATTCATCTGTGAATCCTGAAAAATAAAATGCATGACGGTTTCCACAAAACTATTGGGCAGCACAACTGATTTCGGCATTGCTAATAATCAGAAATGTCTCTTGAGCAGCAAATCAGCATATTAGAATGATTTCTGAAGGATCATGGGACACTGAAGACTGAAGACTGGAGTAATGATGCTGAAAATTCAGCTTTGATCACAGCAATCAATTACATTTTAACATATATTCAGATAGAAAACAGCTGTTTTAAATTGTAATAATATGTCACAATTTCACAGTTTTTTTTTTTTTTTTTTTCTGTATGTTTAATAAAAGAAATACAGCCTTGGTGAGCAGAAGAGACTTCTTTCAAAAATATTAAAAAATCTTACCAAACCCAAAATGCTCTTTTGTCAAGATTAATTATCTATTTACCACTATGCATAAAAAGCATAAAAATAAATTGGGATTAAGTATTGGTTCTGCTTCTCTGTTATTGGACACTACAGTATACACAAATACTTAAAACTAGTTTAAAAAAATACTTAATAAAACCAATACTTAATCACAAAATTTATTTTTATGGTTTTTAACGCACAGTGGTAACTAAATAATTAATATTAACAAAAACATATACATCATAATTTTAAAGTACCCCTATTATGGGTTATGAAAGGTTCATATTTTGATTTTGGGAGTCCCCAACAACAGGTTGACATGCATGTAAGGTCAAAAAACACTTTCATTTTCTTATAATATGCATTTATTTTTACCTTATTTGCTCAATGACTCCCAAACGATTCGTTCAACGATTCATTTTTCTAAATCCCTCCTTTGATTGGTCGATTTCTTTAAAGCAGTGTTTGTGAGCTTTTAACGCTCCAAAAGCGGCACCTAGTGGCAAAGAATGAATTTGCATTTTCATTCAGACCAACGCGAAAAGACCCACAAGTGGGCGGGCAATATGCTAATGTTTCATTTTGACGTCAGCATGAAACGGCTTGGGATTCGTTTTAAAAACGACTCGTTTCAATGATTCAGAGTCGACTCTTTCTTTTGAGAGACAATAACTTTATACACGGTGCACTTTCAGATTTCAAACTTTGCAGGATGTTTTCATTCACTTAGAGCTGTGTTACACACTGCATGAAAGCTCATTTTCAAAAATCCATAATAGGGGCACTTTAAATAACTACAATAATCGTATCAATATCATCATAATAAACAAAATAGACACACTATAGTGGAAATTGGCATTTACAGATGTTTGTAACTGCATCAAAGTGTGGCATATTTATTATTATATTTATGCTTCAAAGTGGATGTAAAATATTATGTATTTAGACTTTAAAAGAATGAAATCTATTTTTTGTCAGATTATATCTTGCATGTGACTGTGAACGACTTGTGTTTGCGTTCTCATTTAGTTTAACTCAGTAACCTTAATAACTAATCATAGCTATGTATGACGTTGACCTCTTATTAATAAATGATTATTATCAGAGTTATGTTGTGCACCTCTGATGGCGGTGCTGGACTCCTGCAGCTCCGGTTCCATGTAATGCAGCTGTTTTTTGGACGTTGGGCTGGTGGGAATATTCACGTATGTCACTGTGTCTCCTGTCCATCTGTCCGTCAGCGCTGAACAAAACACAGAAAACACACGTTACACACATCAAACTGAGCACTGAGAAATCACAGACACACACACAGATGTGAGTTCACCTTCAGTCAGATGAGGAGAAATCTTCTGTGAAGCCATCGTGAGCTCATATCTGCTGCGCTCCTCCTGAGATCAAGAGAGAGAGAGACGTTTATCCATGGAAAAACCCACCTTAATTAGTGTGATTCCCGCTTAAAAACCAACATGTCCACACCGGTTGAACATGTGACCTGTCTGAACAGGTTTAGCTCAGTTTCACTGTAAGTGCTCTGGATTATGACACAGACGATAAAGCCGTTATGCGTTACAAATGCAGTTTTTACAAGACTGACTCTCAATAGCACATACTGTGTGTGGCATTCAGCTGTATTTAACTCCTCTGTCTTTTAACCCTGTATGAGATTTTAAATGAGGGAGGAAAATCTCAGTGTTTCTGTTTTTTTTTTGTTTTTTTTTTGCATGCAATCAGAAATAAAAATGAGGTAATTTAATATAATATTGAATTATTTTTCAAAATGCTAATAGCTAATGACTTCAGATTAAATAAATCCTAAATCCTAAGCTTTTGCTGCTTATATTTTGTGTGTAAATAACCACTAGGTAGTGATGTTACAGCACTGTTTAGATAACTTTCCCAATGGCAATCACCCAAAGCATTAGTAAGTACAGATTCCTAAATCAAAAATGATAATAATATCATACGCCAAGTTTCATTTCAGTATGCCATAGTTTTTTAATAATGTTGCCTGCAACTTCACTGCAGTCAGATTTGATGATGCAGTACACATGAAAGGTTTGATTTATCAAAAATCGAGTAAGTATTGATAGGTAGGTGATGAAATTTCAGTTATATTTTGGTATTTCGAACAGTCTCATTTTAGTATCGAGACATTGTTTTTTAATATTTTTTATTTTCAGATTTTTTTTAATTGTGTTTTTGTCAGTTTTGTTGCTTTATTTAAAAATACAGTATATATGTACATTTTTTTTTTTTTTTTTTTTTAGTTTTAGTTGTAGTTATCTAAGTACGTCAAGTTAAACTAAATTAAAATGAGGAATGTCGCTTTGGCAATGAAAATGTTTTTCTTTTCTTTTCTTTTTTTTATTAACTATAATAACCCTAATTTTAATGACTTTATATACACTATATTGCCAAAAGTATTGGGTCACCCCCTTCTAATGAACAGGTTTGACTACTTTAGTAATTTCCATGAGTACAAATCTTAATGTTTAAGCATATAATGATATTCTAGGGAATTGTGTGCTTCTAATTTTAAAGCAACAGTTTGGACAGGACCCTTTCCTATTCTAACATGACAATGCCTCTGTGTATAAGGCAAGGTTCAAAAAGAAATGATTGATTTAGTCAGTGTGGAAGAACTTGACTGGTCTGCAGAAAGCCAAGTCTTAATCCAAGCTGAACACCTCTGGTGTGACTTTAAATGCAGATCTTGAGCCAAAAACAATGACTTGTACATATGGGTACAGTCATTTTAGACACTTCCAAAACTGTTGCAACAGAGATAGAAATACAATTGTTAAATACATGAATTATGTTTCCATCTTTGTTGCCACAGTTTTGGAAGTGCCTTTTTCTGTTCTAAAGATGGGGGTGTCCCAATACGTTTGTCCATATAGTGGATGTACAAGTCATTGGTGTTTGGTGATGAGTTTTTGGCTCAAGATCTGCATTTAAAGTCACACCAGAGGTGTTCAGCTATTTATTAGATTAACAAACAGTCACAGACCCCTCACCCAACACCAGACTCGGTGCCTATATGTCTGTGAATGATCTCCTGGCCAGGACAGCTCAGCCAGATCTGATAAACTTTACAACCTAAAAGTATGTAGAGAGAATCTTCCTCCCTAAGCAATTCTCTCTAAAACCGACACATACTGCTATAGGAAATGACTTCGTTCATTAATTCATAGACAAATTTTTCTATGACTTTCCTACCATGCATATCCCCATGTCTTTGTGTATGACTGCTACCTCCTTGTATATGTTCTTGTGTATTGCATACTTTTTTATGCATGCTTATGATAGATCACTAGTTAATATCAATTCGTCTTCAGATGATCTAAATGACAGTGTATATTGCATGTTGATACATATGCAACATATTAGTGTCCTAAGAATCTTTAGTAGTTTTTGCATTTAACCCCAGGCAAATTATAATATGCAAAATACCATGGTCTGAGACAAAGAGCCGTAAACTTCCCTCCAAAAGTGAAAGTCACCATTGGCTCTTTGACCCCCTCAGGGGTGTGACCTCCATAGGGTTTAAAAGACCTCACTTCAGTGACCCGCCTAGTTTAGTTTTAGTTTGTAGTTTTGGCTTTTAGTCTCTTCACTCGTCTCCCATCCCCTCTCCATCTTCTGGTTGCTAAGTCCCAGGGCCGGCGCTACCGTGTCTGGCAGGCCTCAGCACAACCAGTCTGCGGTTCTTTTAGATCCTAAGAGGATGAGGATGTGAGCTCCTCAGACCCTTTTAAGTTTTGCTCCAGGCCTTGTGCCCTTGACTTTCCATTCAACCAACGATCCTCGGACATCAGCAGATCTATTTTTTAGCTCTTTTTCACTTTCTACCTGGGAAGAAACTCCCAATCACCATCGAGTCAGGACATCTTTGGAATTCATCACTCTTCAACCCGGAAGAACGTGATCGCAAGTCTAAAACCTTGAAACCATCAAGACTTTCATCCGAGACTGCATTCTGGACACTCGTCAACAACCAAGGCAATGCAAGTATCATACATTTAACTAAATGAAACAGAGGTTTAATATAAGTTATAGACCCCGTTATAAACGGCGCTGATGGTTTTACTCAGGTGGTTAACTGACTCTTTCCATAACTGCATTCTCTGTTTTCTCTAATGGCTTCATTCATCCACTTTAGCTCCCCTTTGTATATACGCGTGAGTGTGTGTTTATTCATTTGTTTGTTTAGATTAGTTATGTGTGTTAGCGTCTAGTTAATAAAAGTTGTGTACACAAATTACATGAGTTTCTGGTTCTGCAAATTAATGTCTCTTTACGATTTTGACCACCGCTACATGCTCTAATGCATTAATAAGAAAGTATTTTCTGTGGCCATGGAAATATCCTTTCTTAGAGTTGATATGAAATCACACTGAATGTTCGCTGGACGAACAGATCAGCTGATGGCAAATTTAATTCTGCTACAGTTTATTACTGTCATCCGATATAAATAATTGTAATTAATCATAATTAATTGTAATTATTTATATACATATCCCTTTTGAGCTAAATTTGCTACATATATATATATATATATATATATATATATATATAAAAAATTGTAATCAGTATGATCATATAACCTAAAGAAACAAGTCAAATTATTTAAAAAAAAAATAAAAAAATAAAAAATTCAGATTACCATCGGATTAATTGGCACATTTCACGCACATGGTTTGATATCTAAAAATGCTGTATGCTATTTTTGACCAACACTATCTCAAACATTCTTATTTTAATATTATTTATATTATAAACTATTATAGTATTTATTAATATTTTGAATTAGGTTTTATTTTTATACTTTTAGTTTGCATTTTAATTTGTTTTAATAATGTTATGTACTTTTTATTATTTTTATTAGTTTTTGTTTTCTTAATTCTATCTAGCTTTAATTTACTTTCATGTGAGAAATTTTAGTACTTCAACTTCTTTTATTTCAGATAGCTGCCAAAACATTGCTATTTTTTTTAGAAGTTCTTCATCTAGTATTTCTATTTTACTTTATTTCAACTAACACAAATGACTGTTAATAATTTTAGCTTTAATTCACAATAACAAACCTGTCTCAAGATGATCTGACCCATCATCAGCACCACTGCGCTCAACACATCAGTTACAGTACAGAGGGTTAACAAAGCACCGGTGTGTTAATCAACACTGACCATCGATAAAGATATAAATCTGGCTTCTGTGTTGGGTTGCATTTGTTTTAGTACTGTATTTTTTGCATAATTCTATCCACACTAATTCAAAATGTCACCTCTGGGCTCCTGTCTGATGAACGGCTGTCCATTACTTCATAAGCAGGATCCATTCTTCCTTTCTCTGCCCATATTCTCTCTCTGTTATCTGCACAAAGACAGAAACAAACATGTTGTCTGCACTATATTTCAGTTTTCAATTCAAAACGTATATTCTCCTATACCAAGTTACTAATCTTCTATCCCTCTGTGTATTATATTTTGATGTCTAATTTGCATGAAAAATGACAGGACTGTAGGATTTGATCAGAAAGTGTCTAAAAAAAAAATGTGTTTTACTGAAATGTAAGTTATGCGAATAAAAAAATAATGTCTCAGAAATCAGACACACTTGGAAATAACCGTGCAACAAACTCGCTTTCAAGTCCTTGAGGATCTTCATCCATCCAAACTTTCTCAGAAACGGGAAACAACAACACAGACGGGTTTGCAGGCAGAGGAAGAAAGGTGATTATTAATTAAGAGGAGAAGATTGGAAGGGTCCTCAGAGGAGAGTTGGGTTAGAGTCCGCTCTCTTACCTTCTTCAGGTATTCTCTGCAGAGCGACTGTGGAGGACTCTGAGATGTTTCTCCTCAGTTCCTGGACAAACACGTCTCTGGACGGAGGAGTGGGTCTGAAGAGCTGGCAGCTGCCCTCTCCTCTCCTGCACTGGACGCAGTTCTCATACAGGACAGTGTGTTTAGACGCTGCCATCGCCTCATAGACGCTGCTTCTGTCCGATCTGGCAGCAGGACTGTAGTGTGACGGGAGATCAGACAGGCTGGAGTCGTAGCCCTCCGATCGCCTCTCCTCATTGGTCTGTGAGCGTTCAGATGAGGGCTTCCGTGGATCGTGATTGGTCAAAGATGAGTGTCTGATCTCCACTGGCTCCTGATTGGTGGGTGGTTCGGTGACATCAGCAGTGGGCGTGGCTGAATGATCACCTGGCGCTTTAAGAGTGTGTCTGTACTTATTAGCTATACTAAAATGCGCTGTAATTTAGCTAATAAATATGAGAGAAAATCTTAAATGTATATTTAAAAAACCTTGCAGATGGTACAATATTGATGAAATAAAAGGCCACTTAAGTGACTTAAAAAGAGACAGTTTCATGACTGTTTCTTAACACACTTAAGTACACTTTAAAAAGGGACCTTTGTAATAATATCAAATTAAACTTTTTAAATTTAAAGACACTTAAAATCATTATATTTTAATCTTTTGTTGTGTTTTAAAGAAGTACACTTATTTTGGTGTGTTATACTTGATTATAATTTGAACTATAGTGTGTTTTTCAATATTACATTTAAAGTTAATATACTTTAAATGAATCATTTGAAAAACACACTATAGTTCAAATTATAATCAAGTATAACACACCAAAATAAGTGTACTTCTTTAAAACACAACAAAAGATTAAAATATAATGATTTTAAGTGTTTTAAAGAAGTACACTTATTTTGGTGTGTTATACTTGATTATAATTTGAACTATAGTGTGTTTTTCAATATTACATTTAAAGTTAATATACTTTAAATGAATCATTTGAAAATTCATCATTGCAAATGTTTAATTGCAAATTTATTTTAATACATTGCATATAAGTTTCCACAGAAATTACATTACAGTATATTTTAGTTTATCATAAATGCTTGTCGGTACATTCAGCAGTACTTTAACCATACTTCAAAGATGATAGAAGTAATTATGACATTACATATACAAATGTACTTAAGTCCTACTTAAGTGGGTCAAAAACACTCTAAAGTTCAGCTAATTGCATTTTATATACATTTAAACTATAAGGCATTTTAATTTAATTGCTATTAACAAGTAATTAAGTGTTCACACTTAAGTATATTCTTTTAAAGTATATTATTTCTGTCATAAGTACTCTTTTTAAAAGTATGCTGAAGTGCACTTCTTTTCCACATAAGGACTCATGAAATGAAGTTCTAAACAGTGCATTATGAGATTGAAGGAGGTTGTAAACATATATATTGGTTCTGTGAATCTCACCTGTTGAATTGAACAGTGATGTCCCTCCAGGATGAGGTGGAAAAGAGCCCTGTTTAACAAACACACAGAGCACATCGATTAACAGCTACAGAACACCATAATCAATGCCACTAAACACTGCTCTGGATGCAGGAGTCTGTTCTTATAGCAGTACATCAGGTTTTTGTTCGTAGCTCAGTGTTTGCTCACAGCTCACAGAAAGAAATGTAAATGCGATTTTTTTGGAACAACTATAATTGCAATTTAAAAAGCAGTTAAAAAAATCTCCAGGTTTGCTGTGCTTGCTTGTAGAGCTATGCAATTTGGTCAACAATTTTGTGATGATAAATTAAATAATTCATTCATTTTGATTTTGTCATTTTCATGGAGTATTTTTTTTTTTCTCAATAAAAGTAACATTTTAGTTCACAATAATATGCAGAATGATGAAAATGAGTATAATGTGTAATAAGAAACATGGCAACATCTCCAAAAAATGCTTGGAGAAATCGACTTGCAAAGCTACAGTACTGTGAAATGTTTTAATTAGGGGTGTCAACGTTAACGCGTTAACGCATGCGATTAACGCGTTAATATTTTTTAACGCAAATTAATCATGTGATAATGCTTGACCCCAACTTCTTCCCGTCATCGCAGCGCGGAAGGTTATCTATCATTGTGTGATGAGGTCACAGTGAACCAGTGTTGTCAGGGCAGCGGCACTCGTGGGCTATTTTGAAAATACAGTCGCGGGAAAAATAACAGAGCCGCGGGTTGCGGTTTTTTGGGGCTATTTTTTATAATGTACCGCGGCCGCCCAAAGTGTATATAGACAAATGAAAATTAAAATAGATCCTTTTACTAATGTGTATTATAGTTGGAATGTATACCTGACAACTTAAGAACAGAGAGGCGGTTGTAAACATCACAAACAACGTGAGTTTCAGCAGAGCACACGTTAAAGCTATTACACAGCAGAAATAAACATGACAACAGCCACTATAGATTATACAAGATAATAAACACACGATTACGATAGGATATGGTTTGTATGTGATTTTCTTGAGATGAATGTGTACATCTGAAATGCTAATTTGTGCAGCGATATAAAAGGCTATAAAGAGCATATGTTAACAACAGTAAACGACCAAATTCCACATGTGATCGCAAAAGGAAGTTATTACAAACACTCGATGGTGGTTTGAAGTGAGTTCTGAGTAAAAGTGTACTATTAATCTAATAAATCGTCTTATGAAGCATGATGCTAATATTAGCTGTAATGCACCTGCAGAACAGGTCCAATTCTTCTTCATAATGCATTTTGTTACAATCACGTAAGGTCGCAAGAAAATGTTTTGTTGTATTTATTTAGAAATACTTTTGATAATAGTTGGGTAAATGTAAACTGGGATTGAAGCGATGTGGCTTGGTAAACGTTGTATTGCCAGTATAAAGGCTGATAATGGCTGAATAAAAACAAATGAATAATGATAAAAGAATAATAAGGATTATGGCTCATACCTGGCGGAGGTGTGAAAGGTTCTGTTTCCTTAAACTAGTTTGTCATGCATTTCATTTCAACACATTTACAGGTAAATCCTAGTATTTTAAATTTGCGATTAATCATGATTAATCACAGTCCAGGACTGTGATTAACGCGATTAAATTTTTTAATCGATTGACAGCACTAGTTTTAATTAAAAAATAGTTCGCATTTATCAAAAAAAAAAACTTCTATTAACTAAATCTCTGTGAAAAGCATAGCACACTTATATAATTAATTAAACCGCAGACTTTGTGACATGACTAACGCATTAAGCCACGTCGCAATAACGATTATTGTGATCGTTTTTGAGGAATTCTATTTTTGTCTTTTTTGTCATTGTTTTTTTCAAACAGGTCTATACAGTTTTTATTAATTATTTCCGTTTTAGTTATTTTAGTACATAAAGATAAACTTAATGAAAATGAAAAATGTTGCACTTGCAACTAGCTGAAATAAACATTTTTTTAAGATTTTATTTTACAGTGGGGCAAAAAAGTATTTAGTCAGCCACCAATTGTGCAAGTTCTCCCACTTAAAAAGACGAGAGAGGCCTGTAATTTTCATCATAGGTATACCTCAACTATGAGAGACAAAATGAGAAAAAAAAAAATCCAGAAAATCACATTGTAGGATTTTTGAAGAATTTATTGGTAAATTCCTCTGTAAAATAAGTATTTGGTCACCTACAAACAAGCAAGATTTCTGGCTCTCACAGACCTGTAACTTCTTCTTTAAGAGGCTCCTCTGTCCTCCACTCGTTACCTGTATTAATGGCATCTGTTTGAACTCGTTATCAGTATAAAAGACACCTGTCCACAACCTCAAACAGTCCAACTCCAGACTCCACCATGGCCAAGACCAAAGAGCTGTCAAAGGACACCAGAAACAAAATTGTAGACCTGCACCAGGCTGGGAAGACTGAATCTGCAATAGGTAAGCAGCTTGGTGTGAAGAAATCAACTGTGGGAGCAATTATTAGAAAATGGAAGACATACCGCTGATAATACCACTGATAATCTCCCTCAATCTGGGGCTCCACGCAAGATCTCACCCCGTGGGGTCAAAATGATCACAAGAACTGTGAGCAAAAATCCCAGAACCACACGGGGGGACCTAGTGAATGACCTGCAGAGAGCTGGGACCAAAGTAACAAAGGCTACCATCAGTAACACACTGCGCCGCCAGGGACTCAAATCCTGCAGTGCCAGACGTGTCTCCCTGCTTAAGCCAGTACATGTCCGGGCCCGACTGAAGTTTGCTAGAGAGCATTTGGATGATCCAGAAGAGGATTGGGAGAATGATGAAACCAAAATAGAACTTTTTGGTAAAAACTCAACTTGTCATGTTTGGAGGAGAAAGAATGCTGAGTTGCATCCAAAGAACACCATACCTACTGTGAAGCATGGGGGTGGAAACATCATACTTTGGGGCTGTTTTTCTGCAAAGGGACCAGGATGACTGATCCGTGTAAACGAAAGAATGAATGGGGCCATGTATCGTGAGATTTTGAGTGAAAACCTCCTTCCATCAGCAAGGGCATTGAAGATGAAACGTGGCTGGGTCTTTCAGCATGACAATGATCCCAAACACACCGCCCGGGCAACGAAGGAATGGCTTCGTAAGAAGCATTTCAAGGTCCTGGAGTGGCCTAGCCAGTCTCCAGATCTCAACCCCATCGAAAATCTTTGGAGGGAGTTGAAAGTCCGTGTTGCCCAGCGACAGCCCCAAAACATTACTGCTCTAGAGGAGATCTGCATGGAGGAATGGGCCAAAATACCAGCAACAGTGTGTGAAAACCTTGTGAAGACTTACAGAAAACGTTTGACCTCTGTCATTGCCAACAAAGGGTATATAACAAACTATTGAGATGAAATTTTGTTATTGACCAAATACTTATTTTCCACCATAATTTGCAAATAAATTCTTTAAAAATCCTACAATGTGATTTTCTGGATTTTTTTTTTCTCATTTTGTCTCTCATAGTTGAGGTATACCTATGATGAAAATTACAGGCCTCTCTCATCTTTTTAAGTGGGAGAACTTGCACAATTGGTGGGTGACTAAATACTTTTTTGCCCCACTGTATTTTAGATAATGTTTTAACATTTTTTTAAAGATTTTATTTAATTTAAAGATTTTATTTCAATATATCACGCAGCCCTGATCCATTTGATATTGTGAAAAAAAGTAGAGAAATATATAACTATAACTATGTGTATATATATATATATATATATATATATATATATATATATATATATATATATATATATACAGTGGGGCAAAAAAGTATTTAGTCAGCCACCAATTGTGCAAGTTCTCCCACTTAAAAAGATGAGAGAGGCCTGTAATTTTCATCATAGGTATACCTCAACTATGAGAGACAAAATGAGAAAAAAAAATCCAGAAAATCACATTGTAGGATTTTTAAAGAATTTATTTGCAAATTATGGTGGAAAATAAGTATTTGGTCAATAACAAAATTTCATCTCAATAGTTTGTTATATACCCTTTGTTGGCAATGACAGAGGTCAAACGTTTTCTGTAAGTCTTCACAAGGTTTTCACACACTGTTGCTGGTATTTTGGCCCATTCCTCCATGCAGATCTCCTCTAGAGCAGTAATGTTTTGGGGCTGTCGCTGGGCAACACGGACTTTCAACTCCCTCCAAAGATTTTCGATGGGGTTGAGATCTGGAGACTGGCTAGGCCACTCCAGGACCTTGAAATGCTTCTTACGAAGCCACTCCTTCGTTGCCCGGGCGGTGTGTTTGGGATCATTGTCATGCTGAAAGACCCAGCCACGTTTCATCTTCAATGCCCTTACTGATGGAAGGAGGTTTTCACTCAAAATCTCACGATACATGGCCCCATTCATTCTTTCGTTTACACGGATCAGTCGTCCTGGTCCCTTTGCAGAAAAACAGCCCCAAAGCATGATGTTTCCACCCCCATGCTTCACAGTAGGTATGGTGTTCTTTGGATGCAACTCAGCATTCTTTCTCCTCCAAACACGACAAGTTGAGTTTTTACCAAAAAGTTCTATTTTGGTTTCATCATTCTCCCAATCCTCTTCTGGATCATCCAAATGCTCTCTAGCAAACTTCAGTCGGGCCCGGACATGTACTGGCTTAAGCAGGGGGACACGTCTGGCACTGCAGGATTTGAGTCCCTGGCGGCGCAGTGTGTTACTGATGGTAGCCTTTGTTACTTTGGTCCCAGCTCTCTGCAGGTCATTCACTAGGTCCCCCCGTGTGGTTCTGGGATTTTTGCTCACAGTTCTTGTGATCATTTTGACCCCACGGGGTGAGATCTTGCGTGGAGCCCCAGATCGAGGGAGATTATCAGTGGTCTTGTATGTCTCCCATTTTCTAATAATTGCTCCCACAGTTGATTTCTTCACACCAAGCTGCTTACCTATTGCAGATTCAGTCTTCCCAGCCTGGTGCAGGTCTACAATTTTGTTTCTGGTGTCCTTTGACAGCTCTTTGGTCTTGGCCATGGTGGAGTTTGGAGTTGGACTGTTTGAGGTTGTGGACAGGTGTCTTTTATACTGATCAAACAGTTCAAACAGATGCCATTAATACAGGTAACGAGTGGAGGACAGAGGAGCCTCTTAAAGAAGAAGTTACAGGTCTGTGAGAGCCAGAAATCTTGCTTGTTTGTAGGTGACCAAATACTTATTTTAACCAGGAATTTACCAATAAATTCTTTAAAAATCCTACAATGTGATTTTCTGGATTTTTTTTTCTCATTTTGTCTCTCATAGTTGAGGTATACCTATGATGAAAATTAGAGGCCTCTCTCATCTTTTTAAGTGGGAGAACTTGCACAATTGGTGGCTGACTAAATACTTTTTTGCCCCACTGTGTATATATATATATATATATATATATAAAATAGTTTTTATTTTTTAATTTTCTGTTTCCATTTTAACTTTGTTTTAGTATTTTTTTTTTGCCATTTATTTTTTTTTTATTTATATAGTTTTATATAGTTTTTATTAATTATTTGAGTTTATTATGTTATTTTAGTACATCAAAGTAAACGAAATGAAAACGAGAAATGTGTGCCTTTGCAATTACCAGAAATAAAGTAAGTTTAATTATTGCATTTTAATGAATGTTTCTAATGAATAATGATTTTATTAACAGTTTTATTGAATTTAACCATTTTATGTCAAGTAATGAAAATATTTAGTTAACTATAATTACCTCTGATAACCCTGAGTAGTGTACATACCTTGAGTCCTCCGCAGACGGGGCAGGTGGTGAAGAGTGATTTCATCCCAGCACAATCACAGGATAATCCCTGAGACTCCTCCCCTTTTATTAGTCCCTCCCTTCTCTGTGACTCCTCCCCTTTATCAAGCTCTGAATCTGATTGGCTGGGAGATTCTGAACAGGGCTCATCTTGAGATGTACTGCTGTGTCTGCTGATGTCCACGAGGCTGCGGGGATTGTCGTACAGGTACCACAGGGACGAGGGAACCTGATATTCGTGAACGGGACAGGTTGAGCAGGTGCACAGATGTTTCTCGGGGACAGCAGGCACTGGCAGGATAAACGGCGTGCTGTATTCCTCTCCTGGACCGGCAGCATCCAGACTCCCGCTGCAGGACGAGAAGCTGCCCGTATAGGACGAGTGGCTGCCGGTCGCGATGCCACTGTCGGATGAGTTCTGTCGGCCGGAATCTCTCAGCTTCCGTGAGCAAACGGGATCCGTCGGGACCTGGAGTTTCTCCTCCACCTGAGATCCCCTTCTTGATGTTTGGGGGTGAGACGTTTCGGCAGAGCCAGTTATGCTAATGCTGCAGTCTGATTGGCTTGTGTCTGAGGTGTCAGAGGAACCGGAAATGCTGCGGTCGTCGACCACCAGTGAAGAGCTGAAACGCGAGCTGGAAGCTTCCAGGACAGAAGAGAAAGAAAGCAATATTATTAATTCTGATTGCATATTTAAAGCACATAATGCAAATCGAGAAAAATTGCAACACGTTCTCCTCTTTTTTACAATAAAAATGACTATATTATTGATTTGCATCAGAAATATTAGGCTTTTTCAGAGACCCTTGTTAAAAGGAAGTGCATTTAATTGTACTGAATGTGCACTTGTAGGCCCGGTTTCACAGACAGGGCTTAGACTAAGCCAGGATTAGGCCATAGTTCAATTAGGACAATTAAGTAATTTTTTATAAATGTGCTTAGGAAAGAACATTACTGGTGTGCATCTTGAGACAAAAAAAAGGCACTGATATATTTTAAGGTAGGTCAGTGCAAGTTTCTTTCAGTTGAAACAACTGGGGGGGGTAGTGTACTTCAAACTTTAAAAATATATATTTAAAAAAAAAACTGAACTGTACTGAAGTGTAAATAACATCAAATTCATCGTTTTACTTTAAAGTACATTTTATATCAATACATTTTAACACTTAAGTGGCCTCTTATTTTTTAAGTGACTTAAAGAGAGACACGTTCATGACTGTCTTAACACACTTAAGTACACTTTTAAAAAAAAATGTAAATATCATCAAATTGATTGTTTTACTTTAAAGTACATTATAAATCATTATGTTTTAACATTTAAGTGGCCCCTTATTTTTTAAGTGACTTAAAGAGAGACACTTTCATGACTGTTTCATAACACACTTAAGTACACTTTTATAAAGTGTAAATAATATCATATGGAATGTTTTACTTTAAAGGACATTATACATTAATATGTTTTAACACTTAAGTGGCCTTTTATTTTTTTAAGTGACTTAAAGACAGACACTTTCATTACTGTTTCTTAACACACTTAAGTACACTTTTAAAAAGTGTAAATAATATCAAATTAAATGTTTTACTTTAAAGAACATTATAAATCATTATGTTTTAACACTTAAGTGGCTTCTTATTTTTAAGTGTCTTAAAGAGAGTCACTTTCGTGACTGTTAACACATAAGTGTAAATCATGTCACGTTTAAATCATTGTTTTAATAATCTTTTGTCGCGTTTTAAAGAAGTGCACTAATTTTGATGTGTTGACTAACATACTAAAGCACATGTAAAGTACTTGATTAGCATTTTAAATGTAGAGTGTTATTTGATATTATGTTTAAAGTTACTATATTTTAAATGCAATAAATTGCAACTTTACCATTACAAATATGTAATTACAAATTTATTTAAATACATGATATGGAAATTTCACTAGAAATGACATTAAAGTATATTTTAGTTTATCATAAATGCTTGTCAGTACATTCAGCAGTACTTTAACCATATTTCAAAGACAAGAGAAGTAATTATGAAATCACATATAAAGATGTACTTAAGTCTTACTTAAGTGAGAAACTCAAAGTGAGTAAGTGAGTAACTCAAAAACACTCTAAAGTTCTTCTAATCACATTTAATATCAACTGAAACTATAGTACATTTTCATTTAATTGCATTTAATTCACACAGTAAGTATATTCTTTCATAGTATATTACCTTCATGAATAAGAATACTTCCTTTTCAAAAGGGAATGATCTGATACCATCATTCAAATGCAAGATAACTTCTACAGATAAGTGAAGCTTTGTGTAAATCCTCCAGAATGAGGTTCACATTTTGGGGGTGGGACAGATGGATACCTGTGCTGTGAGACAGCAGACTGAGTCTCCGCTCCAGCTCCTCCGCCTCATGCTTCAGTCTGTCCTGCACTGAAGCTGCACTGATGCTGGGCTCTGAGACACAGACAGAGAAAATCAAAACCAACTGTGGGAGACACAAATCAGAATATGACATGGAAACAAACAAAATGGGAATGCTAGCATTTGATCTGCAGCTGTTTACCAAAAAGTTGTTTTCTTAACCCGTGTCTGCTAACATTTGCAAAACATGTAGTAACTTTTACTTTTAAGTAGTGCTGTCAATCGATTAAAAAATTGAATCGCGTTAATCACAGTCCTGGACTGTGATTAATCATGATTAATCGCAAATTTAAAATACTAGGATTTACCTGTAAATGTGTTGAAATAAAGAAATGCATGACAAACTAGTTTAAGGAAACCGAACCTTTCACACCTCCGCCAGGTATGAGACATAATCCTTATTATTCTTTTATCATTATTCTTTTGTTTTTATTCAGCCATTATCAGCCTTTAAACTGGCAATAAAATGTTTACCAAGCCACATCGCTTCAATCCCAGTTTACATTTACCCAACTATTATCAAAAGTATTTCTAAATAAATACTACAACAACATTTTCTTGCGACCTTACGTGAAGTATTATGACAAAATGGATTAAGAAGAAGAATTGGACCTGTTCTGCAGGTGCATTAGAGCTAACATTAGCATCACGCTTCATAAGACAATTTATGAGATGAATAGTACACTTTTACTCAGAACTCACTTCAAACCATCGAGTGTTTGTAATAACTTCCTTTTGCGATCACATGTAGAATTTGGTCGTTTACTGTTGTTAAAATATGCTATTTATAGCCTTTTATATCGCTGCACAAATTAGCATTTCAGATGTACACATTCATCTCAAGAAAATCACATACAAACCATATCCTATCGTAATCGTGTGTTTATTATCTTGTATAATCTATAGTGGCTGTTGTCATGTTTATTTCTGCTGTGTAAAAGCCGTAACATGTGCTCTGACTGAAACTCACGTTGTTTGTGATGTTTATAACCGCCTCTCTGTTCTTAAGTTGCCAGGTATACATTCCAACTATAATACACATTAGTAAAAGGATCTATTTTAATTTTTATTTGTCTATATACACTTTGGGCGGCCGCGGTACATTATAAAAGTAGCCCAAAAAACCGCAACCCGCGGCTCTGTAATTTTTCCCGTGACTGTATTTTCTAAATAGCCCACTTGTGCCGCTACCATAGCAACACTGGCTCGCTGTGACCTCATCACACACTGATAGATAACCTTCTGCGCTGCGATGACGGGAAGAAGTTGGGGTCAAACCTAATCACATGATTAATTTGCGTTAAAAAAATATTAACGCGTTAATTTTTTTTGATTAATCGCATGCATTAACGCGTTAACGTTGACACCCCTACTTTTAAGCAAATAAAATGCATCAGTGATCTGTGTTCATATGATGTCTTAGACCCGCATCTTGGCGCAGTCAGGCTTCAAAATCCCTGTCCTGACTTCAAGTGCAGTTATGCTGCTCATGTGAAACAGTGTTGCTGTTGTTTCAGTATCACTTACAGTTAGGGCTGGGCGATATGGCCAAAAAAATTATCACGATAATTTTTTTTCACAATAATTTTTTTCATATCAGTCGATATCGATAATTATCACGATAAATGTCAAATCTTTATTTCTTTCAAATTTAAAGCCAGAATTTTGCTCCAAAGTGAAAGTTGTAGAAACCAGACCATTAATTTTCCTTAAAATAAATATCTAAATAGAAAAATTATTTCTTAGTTTCTGCATGTTCAAATGAGTGATATTGTTTCAAATCAAGAAACAGGTTTGGGTTGCCTGATAATATTAATAATAAAAATAATATCACTTTTTTGTCTCTTAGAAATTCACATTTAATAGTAGCTTGAGTTAGGATGCAGAGGTAAATTTTTGTTCATTTTTAAAATCAGAAACATCTGTAAAAAATTGTACCAACCTCAGTTTTATATGGTTAAATTCATTCTGACCAAGGGTTTTCTTTTTTTTTTTTCTTTTTTTAATTAAGCATTGTTCTCCCATAGTAGCATACATATAAATCATGATAAACATGATTTGTTTGAAAAACAGTAGTCTAAAAACATTCAGTATAAATGCACACGCTATAGCTTAATCACAAATACATGCACTATAAATATATACCATTACTCTTGTAATAAAATTCAATGCGAATATCCCACATTTCTGCCACAATATCATGGTGTAGTGAGTGTTACTACAGTAAATCCATGGTAAATGATGGCGATGTGTAGATTGAAAAGCCTTCTGACTGTCTCGTTGCACACAGTGTTTCTCCTGTTTGGCTTTAAACTAGTTTAAATCACAGACATTTGTGTTCATCGCTGAATGCAAGAGCTTCACACTGGATCTCACAGCTCTGTTTAGTGCTCGTGTGACTGAGTAAAGACATCTGCTCTAGTGAGCTCGCGTGGCGCAGCAGTTTGAACTTTGATCCGAGCGGATCCGTGGTCCGTGTGTTGCGATTCAAATGAGTCATGCTGTTTCGTTCCGCTTTTGGAATAAAAGTTTTCATAAACATTATATCGAACATTTATCGAACTCTTCATATCGTTTTATCGAGGAAAATTATATCGCGATAATTATCGTTATCGAATTATCGCCCAGCCCTACTTACAGTATATGCTGTTGCACACACACACACACAAAAAAAAACACACACCAAAAACTCTTTACCAAACACCAATGACTTGTACATACGTTATATGGACAAACGTATTGGGACACCCCCTTCTTTAGAACAGAAAAAGACACTTCCAAAACTGTGGCAACAAAGATGGAAACATAATTCATGTATTTAAAAATTGTTTTCCGTCTCTGTTGCAACAGTTTTGGAAGTTTCTAAAATGACTGTACCCATATGTACAAGTCATTGGTGTTTGGTAAAGAGTTTTTGGCTCAAGGTCTGCATTTAAAGTCACACCAGAGGTGTTCAGCTTGGATTAGGACTTAGCTTTCTGCAGACCAGTCAAGCTCTTCCACACTGACTGAATCAGTCATTTCTTTTTGAACCTTGCCTTATACACAGAGGCATTGTCATGTTAGAATAGAAAAGGGTCCTGTCCAAACTGTTGCTTTAAAATTAGAAGCACACAATTCCCTAGAATATCATTATATGCTTAAACATTAAGATTTGTACTCATGGAAATTACTAAAGTAGTCAAACCTGTTCATTAGAAGGGGGTGACCCAATACTTTTGGCAATATAGTATATATGTATGTATATATATGTGTATGTATGTATGTATGTGTATATATATATATATATATATATATATATATATATATATATATATATATATATATATACACACACACACACACACACACACACACACACATATATATATATATATATATATATATATATATATACACACACACACACACACACACACACACACACACACACACACACACACACTCACCGGCCACTTTATTAGGTACACCTGTTCAATTGCTTGGTAACACAAATTGCTAATCAGTCAATCACATGGCAGCAACTCAATGCATTTAGGCATCTAGATGTGGTGAAGACGACTTGCTGAAGTTCAAACTGAGCATCAGAATGGGGAAGAAAGGGGATTTAAGTGACTTTGAACGTGGAATGGTTGTTGGTGCCAGACGGGCTGGTCTGAGTATTTCAAAAACTGCTGATCTACTGGGATTTTCACACACAACCATCTCTAGGGTTTACAGAGAATGGTCAGAAAAAGAGAAAATATCCAGTGAGCGGCAGTTGTGTGGACGAAAATGCCTTGTTGATGTCAGAGGTCAGAGGAGAATGACCACTCGTTACAACCTAGGTATGCAGAATAGCATCTCTGAACACACAACACGTAGAACCCTGAAGCAGATGGGCTACAGCAGCAGAAGACCACACCGGGTGCCGCTCCTGTCAGCTAAGAACAGGACATGGAGGCTACAATTCACACAGGCTCACCAAAATTGGACAATAGAAGATTGAAAAAACGTTGCCTGGTCTGATGAGTCTCGATTTCTGCTGCGACATTCAGATGGTAGGGTCAGAATTTGGCGTAAAGAACGTGAAAGCATGGATCCATCCTGACTTGTCTCAACGGTTCAGGCTGGTGGTGGTGGTATAATGGTGTGGGGATATTTTCTTGGCACACTTTGGGCCCCTTAGTACCAATTGAGCATCGTTTAAACGCCACAGCCTACCTGAGTATTGTTGCTGACCATGTCTATCCCTTTATGACAACAGTGTACCCATCTTCTGATGGCTACTTCCAGCAGGATAATGCACCATGTCACAAAGCTCAAATCATCTCAGACTGGTTTCTTGAACATGACAATGAGTTCACTTTACTCAAATGGCCTCCACAGTCACCAGATCTCAATCCAATGTGGTGGAACGGGAGATTCGCATCATCGATGTGCAGCCGACAAATCTGCAGCAACTGCGTGATGCTATCATGTCAATATGGACCAAAATCTCTGAGGAATGTTTCCAAAACCTTGTTGAATCTATGCCACGAAGAATTAAGGCAGTTCTGAAGGCAAAAGGGGGTCCAACCCGGTACTAGCAAGGTGTACTTAATAAAGTGGCCTGTATATATATATTTTATTCTTTTTTAGCTTTTCAGCTTTATTTCAATCAACAAAAACAATTTTAATAGTTTTATGTTTAGGAGTCATGCCATGTTTTTTAGTTCATTTTGTAAATTGAACTTAGTTTGTAAGTTTGCTCATTATGTTACCTGATATGTATTCTTCAAACATTTCTTGTCATCACAAGCTCCTTTTTTACTCACAGACTGTATTCAATAGTGTAATAAGCCTTTATATTCAGATGTTGGTAAAGTAAGTGTTAATGTGGACATCTTCACACAGGAGGTGCACAGAAATCATCAAGACATTTATGACGACTAAATTATGCATCACTGGCACATGTAACTGACCTGTAAAAAGGTCAGTTTTTTTATTATTTAGAAGAGCTAATTAATTATGCTGAAGATATTATATATGAGGACCTACATGAGATTGTAAGGAGAAACTGAATGGGATTTCAGATTCAGATGAACCTGCAATCCTATATTTTAATTGGACTAAAAAGACGGCACATTCCATTCACTGTTTTCTATGGAAGCCCATTTCCGCCAATGAATAAAAACATAAAAAAGGTAATTGAGACTTTTTATCTAACAATTCTGACTTTTTTTCTCACAATTGCGAGTTTATATCCAGCAATTCTGACTTTATATCTCACAATTTTGACTTTATAACTCGCAATTGTGAGTTTATACTGTATCTCACAATTCTGAGAAAAAAAAGTCAGAATTGTGAGTTTATATGACGCAATTCTGAGAAAAAAAGTCAAAATTGTGAGTTTATATGACGCAACTCTGAGAAAAAAAAAGTCAAAATTGTGAGATGTAAATTTGCAATTGTGAGAAAAAAAGTTAGAATTGTGAGATAAAAAGTAGCAATTACCTTTTTTTTATTCAGTGGTGGAAACGGGCTTCCATTGTTTTCAGTTGTGACTTGTTTTTTTTTTTTTTTATAAACTTCTGAAACACTTCAATTTCTTTCTGCACAAAATGTCATGCTTGTGTTGTTTTATTAATATTAAAATAATTCTAAAATAAATATTTTATAATAATATTTATAATTTATTATAATAATATTATTGTATTATTTTATATTACTCTTTATTAAATCACTTTTTTTAATATCATAAAAAATAAAAAATAAATAAACTATATATATATATATATATATATATATATATATATATATATATATATATATATATATATATATATATATATACACAGTGGTGTGAAAAATTGTTTGCCCCCTTCCTGATTTTTGTTTGTCACACTTTAATATTTCAGATCATCAAACAAATTTAAATATTAATCAAAGATAACACAAGTAAACACAACATGCAGTTTTTAAATTAAGTTTTTTATTATGAAGGGAAAACAAAATTCAAACCCACATGGCCCTGTGTGAAAAAGTACTTGCCCCCTAAACTGGTTGGGCCACCCTTAGCAGCAACAACTGCAATCAAGCGTTTGCAATAACTTGCAATGAGTCTGTTACAGCGCTGTGGAGGAATTTTGGCCCACTCATCTTTGCAGAATTGTTGTAATTCAGCCACATTGAAGGGTTTTCGAGCATGAACCGCCTTTTTAAGGTCATGCCACAGCATCTCAATAGGATTCAGGTCAGGACTTTGACTAGGCCACTCCAAAGTCTTCATTTTGTTTTTCTTCAGCCATTCAGAGGTGCTGGTGTGTTTTGGATCATTGTCCTGCTGCAGAACCCAAGTTCGCTTCAGCTTGAGGTCACGAACAGATGGCCGGACATTGTCCTTCAGGATTTTTTGGTAGACAGCAGAATTCATGGTTACATTTATCACAGCAAGTCTTCCAGGTCCTGAAGCAGCAAAACAGCCCCAGACCATCACACTACCACGCACCATATTTTACTGTTGGTATGATGTTCTTTTTCTGAAATGCTGTGTTACTTTTACGCCAGATGTAATGGGACACACACCTTCCAAAAAGTTCAACTTTTGTCTCGTCAGTCCACAGAGTATTTTCCCAAAAGTCTTGGGGATCATCAAGATGTTTTCTGGCAAAACTGAGATGAGCCTTTATGTTCTTTTTGCTCAGCAGCGGTTTTCGTCTTGGAACTCTGCCATGCAGGCCATTTTTGCCCAGTCTCTTTCTTATGGTGGAGTCATGAACACTGAACTTAACTGAGGCAAGTGAGGCCTGCAGTTCTTTGGATGTTGTTCTGGGGTCTTTTGTGACCTCTTGGATGAGTCGTCGCTGCGCTCTTGGGGTAATTTTGGTCAGCCGGCCACTCCTGGGAAGGTTCACCACTGTTCCATATTTTCGCCATTTGTGGATAATGGCTCTTACTGTGGTTCGCTGGAGTCCCAAAGCTTTAGAAATGGCTTTATAACCTTTTCCAGACTGATAGATCTCAATTACTTTCTTTCTCATTTGTTCCTGAATTTCTTTGGATCTCAACATGATGTGTAGCTTTTGAGGATCTTTTGGTCTACTTCACTTTGTCAGGCAGGTCCTATTTAAGGGATTTCTTGATTGCGAACAGGTGTGGCAGTAATCAGGCCTAGGTGTGGCTAGAGAAACTGAACTCAGGTGTGATAAACCACAGTTATGTTTAGGGGGGCAAACACTTTTTCACACAGGGCCATGTGGGTTTGGATTTTGTTTTCCCTTCATAAAAAAAAAAATTTCATTTACTGATGTGGTCACCTCCAGTCTCTGTCCAGGCTGAGTTGTTACACGCTGTATGAGTGTGGGACACATTGAGCACATGTTCGGGTGTTACAGCAGAACCCCAGTGTTTGTCTAGCACTTAAAATGCTATTAATAGAGCAGACATGTGGATGAGATGGCAAACAGCCAGAGGAGCGCTGACACTCATCATCACTGATCAACACACATCCTGAGGGACTTCATAAACACCGCTTTGCATTCAAGCTTTTTGACCAAATCAAAAATGAGACGTTTCAGATTGACAGAACATGGCATTTTCCTTCAGCTCAGTCTCACACCTGCTATTAGATACGAGTTTAACAGCACAGAGAGCGAGAGGATGAGGTTACAGCCATCAGGAATGCTCGCATATATAAACTGTGACTTTGACCCCTTGGTCTCCCGTCGTCTCAGAATAGGAGAGAAGCTCGAGTTCTGACTGGTCAGGAGTAGGTGTGAAGCGCTCTGATTGGCTGAGCTGATATGTAAACTCTTGTTAGTGTCTTAAATATCTCAGTAAAAAGCCTTAGGGCTCTTGCATGAATTATAACAGAGGCTTCAAAACTGGGGCTACAAAGGGGAAACAAGTACAATTTCACAGAGAGAGAGAAAAAATAAACTAATTATTAAATTTAAATTATAATGTTTCTCTTTAGCTTTATACATCTAATATTACTCTATTAGTTGTGTTTTAATAATTTGTTTTGGCTTTATTACAATGACTAGTGTTGTCAAAAGACCCGGTACTTCGGTACCAAGTCGGTACTAAAAAAATTAAAATGTCACGGTACCAGGTTTCTGTAAGTACCGGTGGTACCGAGTAACTGGTCAACCTGGTTCATTATGCCCTATCCAAAGGTGCGCAAATGCGCTCTCTTCATAAAAGCACTGAGATGTGGCAACATCAAAAGGAGGAAACGCATCAAACTAACAAAACATCTTAAAGACCAATACCCGGATCAAATGAAAGAGTTCAAGCAGGTAAGTTTCAGTTTAATATTTAGATATTCTGTTATGAATATTATTCCATATTTTAATTTGAATGTCGGATTGAAATAAACATTGCTGTTATTAGCGGAGTTAATCATTAGCATAAACGTGTCTAACGCTAATATAATGAGCATTAGAATGAAGTTCCTTTATTAACTATTTAATGCTCCTATAACTTTTATTAGGGTAAAAAAACAGGAGGACAAGATGGTATTTACTATTTTTACACATCAGAGGCTTTTAAATGAATTGTGAATCTAAAATATGCGTGTTAGAAAATGTACAAATGGTTAACAGTGTTTATGTCATATCAGTCCGTCAGAAAAAAACAGGTCTGGGCTTTTTTCTTTTTGCTAATTAGTTGTTATCCTTGGCTGATAACTAGCAGGTTTTAAAAAGCCCTTTAAAATTAAATATGTACAGTTTGGATTAAATGAAAGTACAGTCAAATTTTATCTCCTGTATAGACTTTACAATGACTTCATGTTATTATCTAACATCATCTTACAGTGAATGAACAATATATTTTTTATAAAATTAATGTTTGTGAATGTTATTTAATACAAACACTTGGTCATTCATGTTTGTTCATTGTGCATTAAATAATTTTAACAGACTGAACTTTTGATTTTATGTATTAGTAAATTTTGAAATTAACCCTAAGAAGAATAATTGCTATATAACTATTGTTTATTTGAAAGGTCATGTTATCTAACAAATGGAATCTTATTGTAAAGTGTTTTTAATACTACAGTTTCCATCTATTTGATATCCATCTATTTGATATACACTTGTCTTAATATATATGCAATCTTATCTAAATTTATTATAAAAGCTGAGGTTTGTTATTTACTGAAAAGTTATATTTTAGCTGGAGTCAGTGATCTAATGTTGCATTTGGTCAGACTCAGCCCATTGCTTTATTTATATTATATTTTCCTTTTACAGCTGCAGGCTGAGGAAGATCATGAAACACCAGCAAACCCTAAAACAGACAACAGTTTACAGTTGCTTTTCAGTGGCAGCAGAAATATGACACAAACTTTTGGATGGAACTTGTTTACTTTTTTTCATACTTTTATTACTTGTGGAAAAACTTGAAATAATTTTACATAAACATAAAGAATGGAATTGATTTTTGTACAGTTTATTTTTAACTTTATTAATAAAAATGTGTTTTTTAATTAGCATGTTTTTGTATTTTGCTTTGGTACCGAAATTGGTACCGAGAACTGTGGATTTTCACTGGTATTGGTACCGAATACAGAAATTTTAGTACCGTGACAACACTAACAATGACAATATAAAAGCCAGTTATTTAATTTCGTAAAATACACACTGTCTTTAAAATATCACAATATAAATTAATCTTCGTACATTAAAAAAAAAAAAAACAACTGTCTTTTTATTTCAGAAACCCTTATGAAAAATAAGTACACCTTAGCATACATTTAAAAACAGTACTTATTATGGAAATAATATACTTTAAAAGAATACACTTAAGTGTGAATTGAATGTAATGTTTTCAGACAGTTATTGTATGTTAATTGCAATTAAAGGAAAATGTATTATTGTTTGAATTGATATTAAATTCAATTAGCTGAAATTTAAAATGCTTTTGAACCACTTCAGTAGGACTTAAGTACATCTTTATATGTAATTTCATAATTACTTCTATTAGCAATGAAATCTGTGTACTGTGCATTGCGAAATGTACTGACAAGCACATATGGTAAACTAAAACATTTCTATACTAAAACTTTTAATTAGACATTATTACAAAGTGCTTTTTTTAAAAGTGTACTTAAGTGTATTAAGAAACAAGCATGAAAGTTTATATCTTTAAGTCATTTAAGTGGCTACACATTAAAAAAAAAATATTATCTACAAGTATAATTTTTAAAAATAGATTTTTTAGATGTCAAGTACACTACAAATGCAATTCAATACTATTAAGTGCACTTCCTTTTCACAAGGGGATCATAAAATAGCTTGAATTAACAACCAAACTGATATAATTTTAAAACTAAAAATGTAAAGACAAATGTTGAGTTGTTGTCTGAAAGTACAAAAGCCCTGATAACAGAAGGTAATAAAAGTGTGTGTAGTCTGAATATGTGGGACCGTGTGAGATAATGAGAGAGACAGACAGACAGATTCAGCACACAGAACCAGAACAGACAGACTAATCAGAGTTTGATGGATATAGCATGAAAGCTTCAGGAGTTTGAGACAGATTTTGGCCTCAGATGAGGGTTTAAGCAGACGTGATGACACTCGTGCTGTACGTGTCTCGCGGCAGCACTGACCTGGCAGCAGTGGCTTCAGTCCAAACGGGCCTCTGGACGGGGAAATGCCACGAACAATACAGTCGAAGAGAAAACTGATCTGCTCGCCCTCAGCACAGGACAAGAAGAACACGCCGGCCCCTGCACACAGACACATGAAATCAAACCCTCATCTCACTGCAAACCCGTATGTTCGGCAATCTTCTGTGGAACACAAATGGTCGCTCTTTACCATGCAAATTGATAGGAATTGAAGTTTTCGATGTTCAAAAAGGACAATAAAGCATTGTTAAAGTAGTCCATATACTCTATACTGAATTCTGAGCTTTGTGTGACAAGGAACTGACCCAAATTTATCTGAAACAAAACTCATATGGCTTCAGAATAGCTGCATAGTGCTTAAGTCTACTGGTCCACTTTTATGATTTTAATGATATTTTTGTCATTTTATTTATTTTATTTATACACAGCTCAAAAACATAGAAACAAACAGACATATGTAGAGACACAATTCAGAACATTTATTCAATTGTATCATATTTATTTTTATTTATTATTATTTATTTTTTTGGTCATTTTAGACAGCACTAGTCCTCATTAACTTTCATTATTAATGTAAAAAGTAGCCAGGATAGTCTTCAAAAATTCTACATAATAACTGTATGAGGGTTAATAAATGAGGACAGAATCTTCATTTTTGTGTAAACTATTCCTTTAAAAAATCTTTAACATATAAAAATGACTCAGGAGACACAAAAACATTTGATCTGTCTGTTTTGTCATCAATCTTATATTGGTATCATTGATATAACATTATAGTTTTTGTTTATATTTTGAATTACTTTTGTTATGCAATTTTGTAATTTTTATAATTTTTTTTAACATTTGTATATATAGTTTTTAAGTTTTAGTTTGCTTATTTCATTTTAGTTATTTTACTTAAACAACAAAAAAGGAGAAATGTTGCTGAAATAAATGTAGTTTCATTTTTTTTTTTTTTTTTTTTTTTTTAGTTTCAGTTAATAATAACAATCACAAGAAGGTGCTTTTACTAAATTATTCAAATAACTGATGAATATTCTCTGAATGTCATGCTGTGCCTCCAGCTGGTATTGTGTCATGTGTCAGCTTCTAGAAGCATGTCATTGAGGTCTGACTTGCTCCTTCTAGGAATCTGATGGAGTTTGATGAGGTGGAGGTCACTGAGCAGAGACATCCATCACTCTACAAACAAGACCACCCAGAACCAGCTGAGACTTCACAACCACACAAACACTGTCAGCTGTGACCACACACACACACACACACACACACACAGGTTTCCATGTTTTATGGGTTCATTCCACAGGTATAATGTTTTGTTTTGTTTTGTTTTTTTCCTACAGTACAAACTGTATTTTCTATCCCCTGCACCTAAAACTACCCCTCACACAAAACTTCATTCTGTATCATTTATAAGCTTATTTCCTCATGGGGACCAAAATGTCCCCAAAAGGTCGAAATTTACTGGTATTACTATACTTGTGGGGACATTTGGTCCCCATAACGGAGGGAATACCAGACACACACACAACCACATTCAATCAAGTAAACAAATCAGCTGTTTTAAATGCTGTCACAAACCAATGCAACAATTTAGATCATCATAAATCATCTTACTGCTTCATACTGAGAAAAAGCAAGCATTTGTGAAATCTGGCTCTACATCTATTGCAAATGCAAATAACAACTGCTGGCAATACAAGGAATGCCATATATTATCATATATAATAGTATATAACCATATATCAGTCATAAACTCTTGGAATAGTTTTAGCATGTTTATAGAAATGGCAATGTTAGTGTATTTGGTCTAGACAGGTGGAGCTGGGGGAGGTGGAGGGTTTCAGAGGTGGATATACAGTGATTATATATACACACACACACAGACTGGTTCCTGGCAGTCAACTGGATCATGATAACTAGCAAAACCTTGACTCATTGATAATGCATTTTCTCAAAAAGTTAAAAAATATAGAGACTTTTCCTCGTTTTATTGCCATACTCACAGAAACCACAGCGTGTTCCTCCCTCAAACACGAAGCCGTTGTTGACCGGCCCGTATCGTCGCAGGTCCAGCAGATTCCAGTGGCCGATGATGACGGCCGGCAGGTCTTTAGCGATGACCAGGACATTGTTGCACAAATGCAGAGTCGCCGGGCCACTCTCCAGTTTAGTGCCGGGCAGCACAGATACGCTGAAACTGTGAACTGAGAGAGAGAAAACAAACACCATGATGTTCATGCGCCATTCATTCAGCTGTGAACAACACACTCACATTGGACACTTATATTTTCTGAAGGATATACATGACTCCTTATATTCATCTGCCAAGTGAAAATCAACAGTCTTAGAAAAGTAATTCCTAATCCAACAAACGAACAATAGTCCTCCTTGTCTTAGCAAACAGCACTAACTGGAGAGCTCTAGTAAGTGATCCTGATGCCACTGGCTCCACACTGCAATAAATCACATCTACACAGTAACAGCTTCTCTTTGTGTGATGTGACGAGGGAACGCAGGCAGGGTTAAACCTGTTAGCACTAACTTTGAAACAGCTTTATGAGGGTTTGCATAATCAAAACAAAGAGACAGATACACTCACACAGCTGACTACATCACATTCCTGCTCTCAACTACAATCACATGAATCGAATATTTTCGAGTAAATTATGCATAATGTGTCCATGAACCATCAAGACGTAGTTAAAAGTGAATGCTTTAGATGTTGTAATTGTTTCAATATTTTAATATCTCTTTTACCTATGGTCATAAGCCATGTGACAAAGTATTTGTTGAAATATTTTTAATAATTAATTTAATTTTAATGAAATTGAATAATTGTAATAATTTCTAAGTATAACTATTTGTTGAGTCAAATAAATATCTATTCAACAATTGTAGTTATTTCATAATATGGAAATTATGTATAATTATTCTATTACATTATTCAATTATTCCAGCTGCATATGTAAAAACAAAAAAAAAAGTTAGATTTAACATAGAAAGTTTAGAATGAATGTATTTAACTAACCCATATATATATATATATATATATATATATATATATATATATATATATATATATATATATATATATATATATATAAAATAAAGTTTAGATTTAATTTTAAATGTTAAATATGACACATTGCATGATGTCAGTTTCACTAGAAACAGACACAAATAGCGTTCATTATTCATTGTTGTGGAATGTGAATATTTGTGACCCTGGACCACAAAACCAGTCTTAAGTAGCACGGGTATATTTGTAGCAGTAGCCAAAAATACATTGTATGGGTCAAAATTATCCATGAAGATATTTTGTAAATTTCCTACTGTAAATTTATCAAAACTTAATTTTTGATTAGTAATATGCATTGCTAAGAACTTTAAAGGCGATTTTCTCAGTATTTAGATTTTCAAATAGTTGTATCTCGGCCAAATATTGTCCTGTCCTAACAAACCAATGGAAAAGCTTCAATGGAAAGCTTATTTATTCAGATTTCAGATGATGTATAAATCTGAAAATTGACCCTTATGACTGGTTTTGTGGTCCAGGGTCACCTTTGTTTGTGTTGAATGTTGATCTCTGACCTTCCCCGAGGCAGTAGCGCAGCCGCAGGTCCCAGCTCTGCAGCGCCTCCCTGCTGTCGAAGCCGAGCAGAGCGGTTTGACTGAGACACAGGACTGAGAGGATGAAGGGAACGCCGTCGCCGCCGACACAGGCCTCCAGACCGCAGATGTGCTCCAGTGTCACGCTGCTCCTCTCCTTCATACCGCGCTCCTTATACACGTACAGCACCAGACAATCTGACACAAACACACACACCTTCACCTATGGACACTTACAATGAAAATGCAAATTATCTAAGAGACTTGATGAAGGTCTGAAGGGTCTATGATATCATTTGACTTTGATTACAAAAACATGACTTTGATTTGGCAGACAATTTTTTGTACTAGTAGTATTTTAACTACTAGTACAACCCCCCCCAAATTAGGTTTTGTTAGGTTTTTTTTTTTTTTTTTTTAAGTGAATTTTAATTTAGAAATTAAAAACATTTTCATGATAGAAAAAGTATGTTCAGGTAACTGCATGTATGAAATGCATTTTTCATGTCTTTTTGAATAAATTAATAGCTAATAAATTATTAGCTTGTTTCATTTTTGAACAGGGCCTCCAAAAGTTTGAGACAGTAAGATTTTTCGATGTTGCTTTTGAAGGAAATCATGTTTTTATTCATCAAATATGCATTAAATTGATCAAAAGTGACATTAAAGGCATTTAAAACATTACAAAAGATTTCTGTTTGAAATTAATGCTGTTCTTTTGAATTTTCTATTCATCAAAAAATCTTGAAAAATAAAAGTTTCCGCAAAAATATTGTGCAGCAAAACTGTTTTCAACATTGATAATAATCAGAAATGTCTCTTGAGCAGCAAATCAGCATATTAGAATGATTTCTGAAGGATCACGTGACACTGAAGACTGGAGTAATGATGCTGGAAATTCAGCTTTGCTCACAACAGTCAATTACATTTGAATACATATTCACATAGAAAACAGTAATTTGAAATATTTTTACATATTTTACAATTTTTACTGTATTTTTGATCAAATATATGCAGCCTTGGAGAGCATACTGACCCAAAACTTTGAATGATACTGTATCATGTGCCATTGTATCATACTAACACAGGATTGTTTTGTTGCTCTACAACTGCAACCATAATCATGTTTAAATGTAAACAAATTGATATGATACATGCCCAAAATACAAGTCCTACATCCACTCAAAGATGAAGGTAGGTCAAACATGATTCCAGCTACTGCGAAAAGCAAACAAACCAGCAAACAAAACAACATTTGGCAGGTCTCTCTCTCTCACACACACACACACACAACACAGCTGTAAAAACGGCTTTCTGATGGTCTGTGATCTGAACACACTCAAACACACTGCAGCAGACGGTAAAGCAGTATGCTACGAGCAGGAGTGCTGTTGTACTGAATAGTGAAACATTCCAGTGCTGTCATACGAAACTCCTGCAACGCTTGTCCAGTCAAATTAGTGACCAGAATGAACGACAGAATGTATGACACAATATAAGTCCATGAAGTCTGTATGTATCCTACATTATACAGCCTATGCATAATGAAGAAACAAGACTGGTTTATTTCAAAAGAAAACACTACTGACTGAAATAACTAAATATTGCTCTGTGTAAAACATGCACTGAAGTCAACAGACAGAACAAGCATCATCCAAAGTGTCCCACGAAAATTAAGTTTCATAGTGTTTTATCTTTCTGTGCAGAACATACTAAAGAGAAACTCTGACTGATTTTTTTGTTAGAATGTTATATTAACGTTATGAAAATGTTACTTCTGATCTTCTGACTAAGATTCTATTTATGAATGTTCAAAACGTCCAGTTTATTTAAATGTTTCAAAAACACTGTGCAAACGCTGAAGGAACATTCTATTTTAGAATTTTGCAAAAGTTATGGGAATGTTACTTTTGAATATTCTCTGAATGATCAGAAAGAACTGTAACATTTACAAAAGCATCTAACTAAAATGTTTCAGAAATAAAATGTTCTGTGAATGATATAAGAGTAATAAAGTTTATGCTAAATGTTTTAGATGACAGAATTTTATTTTGGGGTTAACTATCTCTTTAAGATCAGACTCACGAGTCAATTACAGTGTTTCACTTACATATTATTGTAACAGTAAATGGTTTTCAGCCAAACAAACTGTCAAACAATCACAATACTTTTTTATTTTTTTTTCACACAATACAGCCATTATTTTACATATATAACGTCTAAATATATTTTTACTTTAGTTTTTGTAGAACAGAAATATTGTATTGTAGGAAATCGAGTAAAACTCTTATTGGCAAATTAGTAAAACATAATGTTTATGCTGTTAACATCTGAAATGAGAGATGATTTGGTGTTGAACTGACCTGCGACTGGTGAGGGTTTGCGCAGAACCAGCCAGCGGCTCCTCCACTGCAAACACAGAAACCAAAGCTCAGTTTACACGCATTCATTCAGCGGCTCTCAATCTCACACATTCGGCGTTTCCCTACTTTTTTGCCTTCTCTGATTTTAACGGCTCCCTCCGCGATCACCGTATCGCTCATCTTCCCCTCATGACAGCTGCGCGTGCGCGCGCCCGTGCGGCTCACTTACAACATAGCTCGGGAGCGCGCGCCCCCGCTGCCTCAAGCACGTGCACCGGTGAACCACGCACATAGGTCAGAGGTCAGTCAAAGGTTAGTGTGCCGCTCAAACATAATTAACCCTTACACGCATGTGGCCCCTTATGAGGAGAGACGACTTAAATCACATATTAAAGCAGCACACACACACACACACAGTCTAACTAATTAACTAACTAAATGTTTGTCATGCAACAAATGTGATTCATCTAATATTACTTAAGCAACCCAATTACGTTACTACACATAAAAGATCATTTACAATGAATGACCAGTTCAGGTAAAAATAATGTCCCTATTATAATTTTGCAAACATTTCTAAGCAATTAAGTTGCACGTCGCAAACAAACAAACAAAAATCGAGTCATTTTTATGGAAGTCCATTTCCACCAGCTAAGAAAAAAAATAATGCCTTAAAAAGTCAAAATGATGACATACTTAGGTCATAATTACGAGATAAAAAGTCGAAATTATGACTTATGAAGTCGAAATTATGACTTTAAAAGTCATAACTACGAGATAAAAAGTCAAAAGTATGACTTAAGTCATAATTTAAAATGATGTCATAACTTAAGTCATAACTTAAATTATGACTTACTTAAGTCATAATTACGAGATAAAAAAGTCAAAATTATGACTTTACAAGTCAAAATTGACAATGACTTTATAAACACACTGGTCACAGGATAGTGGTCTAATGATAAACGGGACATTTTTTAACAAATTAACTTGGTTTAAAGGTGCCATAGAATGCGTTGATACAATATTTTAAATTGTTTTCTGATATCTACATAGAAGGTATGTGGCTTAAGTAACACAGTGTGGCTCATTTCAGTAGCTCACAGCAGGAAGGAAACAAAGGGAGGAAAATATATATTTCAATACTTTCTCTCGCAGTTATATCATCGGGTAATTATACTGTATATAAAATGCAGGCATCAGGGACCCTCTATTAATATGCGGGGCACTGAAACTGCTTTCAAATGCACTTTTTAGATTCATTTTCACTTTCGAGATTCACGATCGCACACTCTCTGTTTATACTATGGAGCGTAAGTACTTACCACACATTTTACAAGATCAGATGCTTGTCAGTGGTGCTCAGGATCTGTAAATCATTCGCCATCATCCTCAGTCATCTCTCCTTACTCTGTTTATGTGGTAAGTGAAATCTTATGTACTGTAATGTAGCAGGCTACAGCTAGCAAGGAGCTAACCATGTCCCTTTAGTGGCTCACGATATTTTATTAGAATGCGTTATTTGCTTTCCGTGCCTTTCTGAATACAGACACCAACCCATCCCTGCACTTCACATCCCCTGCACAGCCTGGAACATCACATTTATTTCCATGATCTGCCATTTTCGCTGTTGTCCTCGCTTGTTTCTTCACAATACCTGCAGAACTTCTGATGGTTCGGCTGGCGGCTGGCCTAGAACATGGGCGGGTGTATGCAAATGTTGGGGGCGTAACTATTAGTGATCCCGACTGTTACGTCACAGTTGGTGTTATGTTCTGATTCGCCTATTTTTCAGTGGTCTTTTTTATTCATGAGATTTACATAAGAAGGAGGAACAATGGTGTTTGAGGCTCACGGTATGCCATTTCCATGTACAGAACTCTTATTATTCAACTATGCCAAGGTAAATACAGTTTTCCATTCTATGGCACCTTTAAAGCAGTTTAGAGGACCACACCTTATTAATAAAGTGTATGGGCCATTCCACCGAAAGGGTGCCATTTGCTTCCAAAACTGTTCAAACAAAAAAAATTCATTTTCCGTCTTTTTTAAAGACTGAATCTAGTAATACACATATTTAACTATTCAAAATCTGTATTGGTCCATCTCAGGTAACTTTATTTAACTTTTTACACAATTTTTAAGTGGAAGACGGATGCATTTTTCTCAGTCTTGTTACCAAAACTCTACATAATGTCTTTTAAAAAGCATGTTTAAAATTATGTAAACAAATTCCTTCATTTCCCCCTCAGGCAGGTGTTTATTTTAAAGAAATTGTTGGTTTCATGATCAAAAAATTTATTTTTTATCATAAAAAAAGCTAAATTTATCTACACAAGGTGTATTTTTCTAAAGTACACGAACCCATTTTTTTCATTTTAAAGGCGACTCAAACCTCAACCTTCAGCTTATCGATTTTCTATGATGCAATTTATTAAACAATGTGATAATTTATGGACCAAACTTAATTTAAAAATTTGTGGTTTAACTTTATTTTTTAAAGAAAAAACTACTTAGTAACAGGAATGAAACTGGTAACAGGAATGAGTATCCATTATATTAGTATACAGGTTTGACTACACATGTGAGGTATTAATGCCCGCACCGATATAGTGAAAGTGTTGAACATTGACTAGTGAGCTGACCTCACTGCTAAAAAAGGCCAAATCGTGTTTCTGTTTAAATCTAGTGGTCTGCAGAGGTTTTTTTTTTTAGGGTTATGTTTAGGCGTAGAGGACGGGTTATAAGATAAGATATAAATAACTAAAAAATAATAAATATTAAATATTAAATTAAAATTGATATAAAATATAATAAACTTAAATAATATCTTTTCAGTTTTTCTGTGGATATTGTTTTCTTATAGCACAGCTCACACTCAAACGCCATTCTATATATGAGTCTAATACATAATTGCCACAGGACAGAAAACATACATTTTCTGTAATACTTGCAGGAAAGTAATATAAAACAACAATGCAGGAACAACCATAGGTTTTCTATGGGCAAAAGAATCAGAATCAGAATCAGAATCAGAAAGAGCTTTATTGCCAAGTATGCTTGTGCATACAAGGAATTTGTTTTTGTGTCATAAACTTCCAGTACACAGAGACAACAACAGCACACAGACAATAAAAATATAATGAAAATAAAAAATTACAAATGTAAATATAAATAGACAAAAAAATTGAAAAAATAAATTGAGAGATAAATAAGTGGTATGTACAGTTGTGCTATAGATGATAAAATGGAATAGAATAGAATGAAAAGCAGGGATGTGGTAAGATGGAGGTGGTAACAAATATTAGGTTATTGCACATTGTTATTGCATAATGGGGGGAACATTTAACTGTTCATTAAATAGATTGCCTGGGGGAAGAAACTGTTCTTGTGCCTGGCTGTCCTGGTATTCGGTGCTCTGTAGTGCCGACCAGATGGCAAGAATTCAAAGAGGGGATGGCTTGGATGTGAGGGATCCAGAGTGATTTTCTGAGCTCTTTTCCTCACTCTGGATGTATACAGTTCTTGAAGGGTGGGCAGGGGAGCACCAATAATCCTTTCGGCAGTCGGAATCGTAATCTTCTGGTGTCTGATTTTGTAGCTGAGCCAAACCAGACAGTTATTGATGTGCACAGAACAGACTCGATGACGGCTGAGTAGAACTGTTTCAGCAGCTCCTGTGGCAGGTTAAACTTCCTCAGCTGGCGAAGGAAGTACAACCTTTGTTGGGCCTTTTTTACAATGGAGTCAATGTGAGTGTCCCACTTCAGGTCCTGGGAGATGATGGACCCTAGGAACTTGAATGTCTCCACTGCTGAGTGAGTGGGGAGAGAGCAGGGGGGTTCCTCCTGAAGTCCACTATCATCTCTACAGTTTTGAGTGTGTTGAGCTCCAGGTTGTTTAGACTGCACCAGACAGCCAGCTGCTCAACCTCCTGTCTGTAAGCAGACTCATCACCATCCTGGATGAGGCCGATGAGTGTGGTGTCATCTGCAAACTTCAGGAGCTTGACAGAGGGGTCTCTAGAGGTGCAGTCCTTGGTGTACAGGGAGAAGAGCAGTGGGGAGAGAACACATCCCTGAGGGGCGCCAGTGCTGATGATGCGGCTGTTTGACATGAATTTCCCCATTCTCACTAGCTGTTGCCTATCTGTCAGAAAGCTGGTGATCCATTGACAGATAGAGCTAGGAACAGAGAGATTGGTTAGTTTGGTCTGGAGGAGTGTTGGAATGATGGTGTTGAAGGCTGAGCTGAAGTCCACAAACAGGATCCTCACATAATTCCCTGATTTGTCCAGGTGTTGCAGGAGGTAATGCAGTCCCATGTTGACTGCATCATCCACGGACCTGTTTGCTCGGTAAGCAAACTGCAGGGGGTCTAGTAGGGGTCCTGTGATGTCCTTCAGATAAGCCAGAACCAGTTTTTCAAACGACAAAAGTTTTTCATGACGACAGACGTTAGTGCCACAGGTCTGTAGTCGTTAAGTCCTGTTATCTTGGGGTTCTTTGGGACGGGGATGATGGTGGAGCATTTGAAGCAGACAGGGACTTCACACAACTCCAGAGATCTATGGAAGATTTGTGAAAAGATGGAGGCCAGCTCGTCAGCACAGGTTTTGTCTCAGTGTGGATAGAAGGCCAAAACATTGAGAAAAATGATTTGTCTAGATTAATATGGATGTAGCTTAATATTTACATTAATAAATCTGATGACACTACTCACTCCTGTTACTTTTACTCAGTTACTATATATAAGTATAGGATATATGAATATATGAGTAACAGGACTGAAAGTAACAGGATTGAGATTTTAGGATAAAATTAGCAAATACATAAAATCTAGCCACGTGGAGTACATGCTAATATTATGAGAATAATCAGCAAATTATAGTGATTCACAAAAGATTTGTATTTTTAAAGTAAACAAGTAACATCTAAGAAATAATTTAGGTAACAGGACAGTGTATTTATAATGACGCACCCAGCCACCGTTACAATATCATCAAATATACAGAAAAGAAAATAAGACCACATGCTTTCGATCATTTATTTGCCTTCAGAAGATCCAGATGTTGCAATATTATGTTGAAAATGTGTCTTGTGGAATTTTCCCAGTTTTTTAGAGGGGGGAATGTGTTAGGGTAACAGGACTGAGTGGAAACCTGGGGACACAACTAAAATGTGTATTTTATCCAAAATAGTATACATTTATTTTGAAATAAATGTATTTAAAGCACAGATGGGATATGGAAGTACACAAAATACAAAATAAAAATATTTCTGAAGGATTTTAAACATTATATGTAATGTTAAAATGTAGTGTTAGACACTGGGGACATGTACAAGTGCTATATTTTCAGTGTTTTAGGTAGTTTTTAATAATTATTTTAATTATATATTCTAAATTTGCAGTTAGATTAATGTGCAGGACACTTTGCTTAATAATAAAATGTATTTTATAGTTAATTTTTATGCATGTTTGTACCTATAATGTCCTGGGGACAGAAATGGCACCCATTGGGTGGAATGGCCCGTATACAGTTTGTAGGCATATATATATGCTAGATAGATGCTATTTACACTAAGTGCAAATAGCAATGGATGCTATTTACATTAAGTGTGCAGAAATAGCAGAAAATCTTGCTATTTTAACATAGTGTAAATAGAATCTATAGCTATTTACACTGTGCAAATAGCATATTTTCTTAGCGATGGATGCTATTTACACTAAGTGCAAATAGCAAGATTTTCTGCTATTAATACTATTTATTGCAAATAGTGGCAATTATCTGCATCTCAGTATTGTAATACATTATAAAACACTATACAATAATAATGTATTGAGTGTAAATTATAATTTTAATTCAAATTATTAAATGGATGCCACCTTATTGGGACAATAAAGCCCTCCCTACACCTATCCTAACCCTACCCGATACTTTATTTTACTTTATGTAAACAGGTTTGTGTAAGCAAATTGCTCAGTGCAAAGAAAGAGAAGTAATGGAAACCTGGTATTTCTTTTTCATGTGTCTAATAGACATGAGCACGTTCTTTGAAACACATCTATGATCTCTGAAACATGTCTAGTCTTCAGGCTCTGTTAACTATGGTTTCACTAATAATAAACATATATTGCATAAAGAATCCATATTTGTCATTGCCCATGTTGATTAGAGTATTTAAAACATGAAAACTATTAATTTAAGCTACATTTAGAACAGATAAAAATGTGCGATTAAATTGCGATTAAACACGAGTTAACTCATGGCAATCATGCGATTAATCGCGATTAAATATTTTAATCAATTGACAGCCCTAATTTTTAGTAATCTGAATACTAGATGTGTTTTTTTTTTTTATATCACTGTCTCATCCACAAAGCCACGTTAAGCGTTTTCTACCCCAAGAAAATGCTTAACGTGCAACTTGCGCGTTGCGTTCATATTCTGGAATATATGCTATGCTGCTTGTCTGGTATGCTTATTAATGAGGTGTGTACTGAACCTGGTCCTCCAAACTGTTTTAAGCCAAATTAATTGTACTTTAGAAGTAATAAAGAAATCACAGCCTGAGTCCTCCAGAAATTCAGAGAATCTTACAGCAGGCCTGCCTAGGAGAAAGACTGTAAGTAGAATTGACTACCAAAACATGTGCCATTTTAGTCCTTGAGATTAGTTTGTGAGAAATAAGTTATAGAATGTATTATAAGTACAAATTAATGTTTGTAATTATTTATAGCCTACATATTAATCCAAATTCCCAAACAAAACAAAAAACTGAAAGCAGAATGACTGTGCATTTTGAAAATATTTAATTTAAATTTCAAACGTAATAAAAATTATTCAAAATTGAGCAAATAAAACTAGTTTAATCCTGTCACGTCTGCAGTGTCCAATTGACTGCCTAAAATGATTCAGTGATTCAATAACTCACTCAAAAATCATAAAAGACATTAATTTGTCACCACCTGCTGGCATAAAGATGTAATTATTAGAAAAGCTCATTTAATGTATGAGTGAATTAGTCAATCTTTTAAATGAACAAGTTCAAAAGAAGTCAGTGGGAAAACGCTTGACGTGGCTTTGTGGAAGGAGACGTGATAAAAAAAAAATATACATCTAGAAGCCTATTCAGATTATTAAAAATATAAGCTATGTGTGTACCGGCGAGCGGATGAATTTAAAGTGCCCCTATAATGGATTTTTGAAAATGAGCTTTCATGCAGTGTGTAACACAGCTCTAAGTGAATGAAAACGTCCTGCAAAGTTTTAAATCTGAAAGTGCACCATGTATAAAGTTATTGTCTTTTTATCTCATAATTATGACTTCAGTATGTCATAATTTCGACTTTTTAAGGCATGATCCCAAACTGGGATAAAAAAAAAAAAAAAAAAAAAAAAGTTTAAAGAAAATGAAGCTTTAAAGTAAATCAGTTTTAGGTCTAATAATAGTTTATAAAATTATTGTGATGATGATAATATTTGGTTTCATTATCAAAACAAAACATTAATGATGGAACACTTTGTACTTTGTGTTCTTTCTTTTATTTTATTTTATTTTTTTTGTACAGTTGAAAGTCAATTGAAAATGACAATTTTGAAAATTACCTATAAATACTATACAACATATAAAAACTGAACAGGATAATTCTCATTACTATATTACTATATTAATGTAATCTAATAGAAATAATCCTTTACAATTATTCAATTACGTTTATTACCATTTAAATCATGAGAACAGAGACGAAATGTTATGAAAACTATCACAATGCAAAATATTTTCAGTACTTATGAAAAATATGTGGCATATATTTCATATGTATTTTAATTTTGTGTTGAAATATGATAGATATCAATACATAGATGATGCATTATTTGGCCATTCTGGTGTCAGAATAAAAGAAATTCAACACAGAGACCTGTTTGAATTAAAGTCAAATGAGAAGATGCTTCAGTGCACTTAGTTAATGGTTATAATATATACTGGAATGAATTACTGTTCAAATGATGTTGCTAAACTATGATTTAATAGGAAATTGTTGCATTGAAACTGCATCTGTTCATTCACTTTCATGTGTTTATGTGTAAATCATGACCTTTTCAATACGAGATTCACTCAAACACTGTCAAAAACTCTCTTTTTATTTTTTTATGCAGATTAAAAGACACATTTACTTCACAGCAATCTTGTACTCAAAATGTATCGATATGCAAAAAACATAATAATAATAATAATAATAATAATAATAATAATAATAATAAAAATAATACTAACTTTACGTAACACTTTCCATTCCAGTGTACATGTCACCATATTGCTTGTTAAATACAATAGCAATAAACACGTGTTCATCATGAACACTGGAATGGAAAGCCTTCATGAATACACTGATAGTAAAGTCACAGTTGTTTTATCTTTGGCACTGACTCCCGATACAAATGTCTATTGTTGTCCTGTTGACTGATGTTTTTTGGGATGTTGTTTTTCTGGATTTTTTGATGACGCTGTTGATCCAGTCTGAATATTTGGGCACGAGGGTGTAAACGCCCGGTTTTCCTGAGCGTCCGCATCCGTCTCCCCAGCTGATGATCCCATACAGAAAACTCACGCCGTCACACTCGCACGCTAACGGACCGCCTGAGTCGCCCTGAACAAATCACACACATAAAACAATCTGTCAGTACAAGCAGCTGAATTATTTTATAGTAATACTGATGTGTATGGAAGCCCGTTTCCGCCACTGAATAAAAAAAAAAGTTATAATTGCGACATTTTATCTCACAATTCTGACTTTTTTTCTCAAAAATGTGATATAAACTCTCATTTGCAAGTTATAAAGTCAGAATTGCAGAATATAAAGTCAGAATTTTGAGATAAAATATGCAATTACTTTTTTATTTTTTATTCAGTGGTGGAAACCGGCTTTTATATATATATATAAGAGCATTTCCTGATAAAGAATATTCTATATGAATGTATATATTAATACAAATTATATTAATATTAATCTAAAACAATAACAGTTAGACCTGCAAATCTGCAATCCGTTAATTTCTTGTACATTGCAAAACTTGTTCAAAACAGTATGTATATGTGTGTGTGTGTGTATGTATATATATATATATATATATATATATATATATATATATATTGCAGTAATACTGATATTAGAGAGTATTTATTGATAAAGAATAAGACTATTCCATATTAGAATTAATTTATATTAAGAATATTAATATTAGTCTAAAATAAAAAGTAAAATAATTAGACCTGTTTTACCAATGTTAAATAAAATCACATGAGACGCATTAACAAAGACAAATGTGATCCATTTTTAAATTATTATTATTATTATTTATTTTATATTGTTTTTGCTTTGATACAAAATGATTTCGGTGACCATATATAATATTAATATTAGTCTGAAATGTAAAACAGTTCTAGAGTATTTACTGAAATTTATTAAATAATATTCTACATTGCTATCAATATATTTATAAATTTATACTAAAAATATTCATATTAGTCTAAAAGAAAAAGTGAAATTATTAAACTAATGTCATATAAATTCCAAATCTGCAATCCAATAAATGTAATAAAAACATGCAGAGAAATGGTGTTTGGTGTGTTTTGGCGTCTGACCTGACAGGCGTCCACACAGGACTCACTTCCCGCACACAGCATCCCTGACCTGACCTCTGACCCGTAGACATCTGGAGACGAGCACTGATCGAACGGGATGATCTTCACCACTCCCTCCAACAGGTGAGAGTACGAGTTCGCCTCTAAACACGCACACACACACACACACACACACACACACACACACACACACACACACACGAGTCACATTCACACAGATACAAATTCACTGAGGTGTGCTTTATTACATAACAGCTCTGTTCCAGCACTGTGGATTCATTTCTGAGTTTCATTAATTATGTTGGCTTGACAGAGCCAATCTACTGAAATCAATTTAAGCTTCTTCTTCTTCTGAGACTAAATTTAGTCAGTATCTGCTCCTAGAGTTTTCAAGCTACAACCACCAAACTTGATCTGGTCTGACTTGCGTTGCTGTATCTTTTCTAACTGACTGGACTTACGGTTTTTCGTTAAACAGGTGATCAAATCTATGAAAAATCCCATTAACTTTCATTGAGGGGGTCAAAACTTTTGTACAATCAGACTAGCAAAACCTAACGACTATACTAGGACAATATGTTAAAACATTCTAGCAACATGCTAATTCATGCCATCAACATGCTAAAACATGCTAAACAACATGCTAGAAACATGTTAACAATGTGTTAATTCATATTAGCAACATGTTAAATCATGTTAACAACGTGCAAAATCATGCTAAAACATGTTAGCAACATATTAAGTAATGCTAGCAACAAGCTAAAACATTAACAACATGTTAACAACATGATAATCCCTGTTAAAACATGCTAGCAACATGCTAAATTGTGCTAACAACATGCTAAAACATGCTAGCAACATGCTAAATTGTGCTAACAACATGCTAAAACACATTAGCAACATGTTAAAACATGTTAACAACATGATAACCCATGCTAAAACATTCTAACATGTACAAAATCATGCTAACAACATGCTAAATTATTTTAACAACATGCTAGCAACATGCTAAACAGGTTAAAAACATGTTAACAACGTAACGTCATGCTAGCAACATGCAAAAGCATGTCAGCAATGTGCTAAATTATGTTAGCAACATGCTAGTAACATGCTAAAACACACTAGTAATGTACTAACATGTTAAATCATGATAAACATGCTAGGAAAATGCTAAATCATTCTAGCAACCTGTTAAAACATGTTAACGTGCTAAATCATGCTAACAACATGCTAAATCATCTCAGCAATGTGTTAAAACATGATAGCAACATGTTAAATAATGCTAACAATATGCTAGACTATGTTTGCAACATATTAACTAATGCTAGCAATGTGTTAAATCATACTAGCAACATGTAAAAACATGCTAGCATCTTACGTAAACATTTTTGCAATGCGCTAGAACATGATTGCGAGTCAAATCTTCAAACATCAAGCTTTTCAAAGTTATTAAAACTTTCAAACAAGGCTTTGGCAAACCAACATAAAAGTTTGTTTATGAACTTTACTTATCTAGTTTAACTTGTACTAAAATAACTAAAACTTACATAAAAAATAAAACTATATAGACATATTAAAAAAAAAAAAGACAAACAACAACAACAAAAAAATCAACTAAAATTAAAATGAAAACAGGAAAAATAGAAATAAAAAGTAGTTGAAATTATGAGTAAAGACTCTAACAGTATCGAGCTGATAGTGAAGCAGCGCTGGTGTAGAGTTAGTGAAGGTGAACTCACTCTCGTGCATGTGACCCCAGCCTGAGATCTTACAGCAGGAGTGATCTGGAAACGTCATGCCTTTCGCTGGCAGACAGATGGGCCTGATGAAGGGTGTTTTCACAGCGCAGCGTCCGTCAACCTTCTTCAGCTTCACTAAAGCTGGAAAAACAGCTGCTATTACACACAAAACAGATACTCTACATCACAAACACACACACACACACACACACACACACACAAACACACACACTTACTCCATAGCAACACTTAGCACAGCTGAGGGACACTCACTTTTTAAAATGTTTTGCAAAATAGAAAAACTGAGTTTAATTTATGTGCTTTTGGAGACAGGACAACTATAGGCAGAAGTTGAGAACAATGCGGTTCAATCAGCACAAGTGCTGGTGCTCAGCATGTTGAAGCGTGTCTGTTTCACACCGCTCTGTGTGTGTGTTTTACATACATTTCCTGAGAAGCTTGAAAGGCACATTTTCACATAATGTGTTGTCTATGTTCAATCGCCCATGTTGCAGACGCCCACATCTGAACACACATCGGACTTTTAATAAATAAAGTACAAAACGGGCTGAAACTCCTGAAACAATTTACAGTTATAGGAATGAAGACCAATGAATGTTTACTGAAATTAAATTTTATATGAACTGTTTAGTATTTTATATATATATATATATATATATATATACATACATACAGGTGCATCTCAATGAATTAGAATATCGTGGAAAAGTTCATTTATTTCACTAACTTAAATCAAATTGTGAAACTTGTGTATTGAATAAATTCAATGCACACAGACTGAAGTAGTTTAAGTCTTTGGTTCTTTTAATTGTGATGATTTTGGCTCATATTTAACAAAAACCCACCAATTCACTATCTCAACAAATTAGAATACTTCATAAGACCAATAAAAAAAAAAAAAAAAAAATTAAAAAAAAAAAACATTTTTAGTGAATTGTTGGCCTTCTGAAAAGTATGTTCATTTACTGTATATGTACTCAATACTTGATAGGGGCTTTTCACTTAATATACTTTGATACAGCACTCTGTGAACAGCCAAACATTCAGTAATGACCTTCTGTGACTTACCCTCTTTGTGAAGGGTGTCAATGATTGTCTTCTGGACAACTGTCAGATCAGCAGTCTTCCCCATGATTGTATAGGCTATTGTGTAACCATTTTGAAGGTTCAGGAAACCTTTACATTTTTTGAGTTGATTAGCTGATTGGCATGTCACCATATTCTAATTTGTCGAGATAGTGAATTGGTGGGTTTTTGTTAAATGTGAGCCAAAATCATCACAATTAAAAGAACCAAAGACTTAAACTACTTCAGTCTGTGTGCATTGAATTTATTTAATATACGGGTTTCACAATTTGAGTTGAATTACTGAAATAAATGAACTTTTCCACGACATTCTAATTCATTGAGATGCACCTGTGTGTGTGTATATATATATATATATATATATATATATATATATATATATATATATATAATTGCAACTGAGACTGTAAACATTAACTGAAAAAAATCAAATATATATAAAAAATTTCAGTCTCAAGTTGAAGTACTAAAATAAATTAAAGTAAACAAACAAATTAATAAAAAAATGAATAAAAAAAAAAGCAGAAATGACAAAGGTGTGTGTGTGTGTGTGTGCATATATATATATATATATATATATATATATAACATAATTCAATAGGTTTTTGAACAGTAAGATCTGTAATGTTTTTGAAAGAAGTCACTTCTGCTCCCCAAGCCTACATTTATTTAATCAAAAAATACAGAAATATTATTACAATTTAAAATAACAGTTTTCTGTGTGAATATATTGTAAAATGAAATTTATTGCTGAATTTTCATCATCATTACTCCAGTCTTCAGTGTCACATGATCCTTCAGAAATCATTCTAATATGCTGATTTGCTGCTCAAGAAACATGTATTATTATTATTATTATTATTATTATTATTATTATTATTATCAATATTTAAAACAGTTGAGTAAATTTATTCTTTGATGAATAGAAAGATCCAAAGATCATCATTTATCTGAAATAAGATTTCTATTTCAGATAAATGCTGTTCTTCTGAACTTTCTATTCATCAAGGAAACCTGTAAAAATTCTACTCAGTTGTTTTCAACATAATAATAATAATAATAATAATAATAATAATAATAAAATGTTTTTTGAGCAGCAAATCAGAATATTAGAATGATTTCTGAAGGATCATGTAGCTGAAGTAATGATGTTAAAAATTCAGCTTTGAAATCACAGGAATAAATTACATTTTAAAATATATTCAAATATAAAACAGTTATTTTAAATAGTAAAAATATTTCAAAATTTTACTGTTTGTGCTGTACTTTGGATCAAATAAATGTAGGCTTGGTGAGCAGAAGAGACTTCTTTAAAAAACATTAAAAATCTTACTGTTCAAAAACTTTTGAATAGTGTGTGTGTGTATATATATATATATATATATATATATATATATATATATATATATATATTAGTGCTGTCAATCGATTAAAAAATTTAATCGCGTTAATCACAGTCCTGGACGGTGATTAATCATGATTAATCGCAAATTTAAAATACTAGGATTTACCTGTAAATGTGTTGAAATAAAGAAATGCATGCCAAACTAGTTTAAGGAAACAGAACCTTTCACACCTCCGCCAGGTATGAGCCATAATCCTTATTATTCTTTTATCATTATTCTTTTGTTTTTATTCAGCCATTAACAGCCTTTAAACTGGCAATAAAACGTTTATCAAACCACATCGCTTCAATCCCAGTTTATATTTACCCAACTATTATCAAAAGTATTTCTAAATAAATACAACAAAACATTTTCTTGCGACCTTACGTGAAGTATTATGACAAAATGCATTATGAAGAAGAATTGGACCTGTTCTGCAGCTGCATTAGAGCTAATATTAGCATCATACTTCATAAGACGATTTATGAGATTAATAGTACACTTTTACTCAGAACTCACTTTAAACCACCATCGAGTGTTTGTAATAACTTCCTTTTACGATCACATGTGGAATTTGGTCGTTTACTGTTGTTAAAATACGCTATTTATAGCCTTTTATATCGCTGCACAAATTAGCATTTCAGATGTACACATTCATCTCAAGAAAATCACATACAAACCATATCCTATCGTAATCGTGTGTTTATTATCTTATATAATCTATAGTGACTGTTGTCATGTTTATTTCTGCTGTGTAAAAGCCTTAACATGTGCTCTGCTGAAACTCACGTTGTTTGTGATGTTTACAGCCGCCTCTCCGTTCTTAAGTGGCCAGGGATACATTCCAAGTATAATACACATTAGTAAAAGGATCTATTTTAATTTTTATTTGTCTATATACACTTTGGGCGGCCGCGGTACATTATAAAAATAGGCCAAGCCGCGGTACATTATAAAACCGCAACCCGCAGCTCTGTTATTTTTCCCGCGAATGTATTTTCAAAATAGCCCACTTGTGCCGTTACCCTGGCAACACTGGCTCGCTGTTCCCTCATCACACACTGATAGATAACCTTCCGCGCTGCGACGAAGGCGGGAAGTTGGGGTCAAACCTTATCAAACGATTAATTTGCGTTAAAAAAATATTAACGCGTTTAAAATTTTTAGATTAATCGCATGCGTTAACGCGTTAACGTTGGCACCCCTAATATATATATATATATATATATATATATATATATATATTATATATATATATATATATATATATATATATATATATATATATAGATATATACACAGGTGCATCTCAATAAATTTGAATGTCGTGGAAAAGTTCGTTTATTTCAGTAATTCAACTCAAATTGTGAAACTCGTGTATTAAATAAATTCAATGCACACAGACTGAAGTAGTTTAAGTCTTTGGTTCTTTTAATTGTGATGATTTTGGCTCACATTTAACAAAAACCCACCAAATCACTATCTCAACAAATTAGAATACTTCATAAGACCAATAAAAAAAACATTTTTAGTGAATTGTTGGCCTTCTGGAAAGTATGTTCATTTACTGTATATGTACTCAATACTTGGTAGGGGTTCCTTTTGCTTTAATTACTGCCTCAATTCGGCGTGGCATGGAGGTGATCAGTTTGTGGCACTGCTGAGGTGGTATGGAAGCCCAGGATTCTTTGACAGTGGCCTTCAGCTCATCTGCATTTTCTGGTCTCTTGTTTCTCATTTTCCTCTTGACAATACTCCGTAGATTCTCTATGGGGTTCAGGTCTGGTGAGTTTGCTGGCCAGTCAAGCACACCAACACCATGGTCATTTAACCAACTTTTGGTGCTTTTGGCAGTGTGGGCAGGTGCCAAATCCTGCTGGAAAATGAAATCAGAATCTTTAAAAAGCTGGTCAGCAGAAGGAAGCATGAATTGCTCCAAAATTTCTTGGTAAACGGGTGCAGTGACTTTGGTTTTCAAAAAACACAATGGACCAACACCAGCAGATGACATTGCACCCCAAATCATCACAGACTGTGGAAACTTAACACTGGACTTCAAGCAACTTGGGCTATGAGCTTCTCCACCCTTCCTCCAGACTTGAAACTTGCTCTCATCTGAAAAGAGGACTTTGGACCACTGGGCAACAGTCCAGTTCTTCTTCTCCTTAGCCCAGGTAAGACGCCTCTGACGTTGTCTGTGGTTCAGGAGTGGCTTAACAAGAGGAATACGACAACTGTAGCCAAATTCCTTGACACGTCTGTGTGTGGTGGCTCTTGATGCCTTGACCCCAGCCTCAGTCCATTCCTTGTGAAGTTCACCCAAATTCTTGAATCAATTTTGCTTGACAATCCTCATAAGGCTGCGGTTCGCTCGGTTGGTTGTGCATCTTTTTCTTCCACACTTTTTCCTTCCACTCAACTTTCTGTTAACATGCTTGGATACAGCACTCTGTGAACGGCCAGCTTCTTTGGCAATGAATGTTTGTGGCTTACCCTCCTTGTGAAGGGTGTCAATGATTGTCTTCTGGACAACTGTCAGATCAGCAGTCTTCCCCATGATTGTGTAGCCTAGTGAACCAAACTGAGAGACCATTTTGAAGGCTCAGGAAACCTTTGCAGGTGTTTTGAGTTGATTAGCTGATTGGCATGTCACCATATTCTAATTTGTTGAGATAGTGAATTGGTGGGTTTTTGTTAAATGTGAGCCAAAATCATCACAATTAAAAGAACCAAAGACTTAAACTACTTCAGTCTGCGTGCACTGAATTTATTTAATACACGAGTTTCACAATTTGAGTTGAATTACAGAAATAAATGAACTTTTCCACGACATTCTAATTTATTGAGATGCACCTGTACATGTATACATGTATTCAGTTTAGGGCTGCACGATATTGGAAAAAACTCACATTGCGATATTTTGTTTTTCTGCGATATATATTGCGATATGAAAAAAAAAAAAAAATCACCAAATGACTTGAATAGCTCTATTTGGAGAGAAAAAAAAATATTGATTTTGTAGGTGAGTAAATCAGCATAGGAAATAAACAATTTACAAGCATAGATAAATATAATAGAACAAAGATACAAATGAAATAAACAGTGCTTTGTATTTTTAAGGCAAGTCCAACAGTATTCAGGTGCAGAAACTGAATAATAAAATGTAAAATAACACTGCATAACACAGTCTTCATTGTATAAATTAAATCTAATAAATCTGTGTTAAAGCTACAAAAGTGATTTTTCTCTGTTTTGTTGTTTGATTATGACACCGAAAGCAACGGAGACATTAAACTGCTGTTATTGTTATCCTCTTTTTTTCTCAATTGTTTACCTAAGACATAAGCAACTGGTTTTTTTTTTTTTTTTACAAGGATACTTGGAGACATGCATTATGACACGGTTTCGCGCATATGTGTCGTACTACACTGGATGCGGCGCGACACGACGAATCCCCGCCAGTAAACTGATATGCCTCGCTCTATTTATGACGTACTGACACAAAGTTGACACGATTGGCAACGGTCGCTTTGTCGCATCCAGTGTAGAAAGACTTTGGGGCCGTTCACATGGTGCATCTGCAAACACGTGGAAAACTCCCGCCGCGCCACTTCCTCCTCCTTTCCAAAGCGCTCGGGAGCTTGCGCTTTCCTGGCGCCTGCCGTTGCTAAACATCCGTGATGTGCTCTCCTCGAAAATGCGGAAGTTTCAACAAAGGATAAATGGATTTCCAGCACTGAAAATCGCTTGCAGTAGCTCTGCTACTAAATTTATTTAAAAATGGGTATCTCTGTGCAGCTGTCGCGTCTGGAGTAGACACGGTGTCTGTGTTTGAGCAAAGAAAACGATCAGTATAAATATAACGATCAGGCCTACTAAACATCGCACATCCTGCGATGTGACTATCGCGGATGCGCACATCGCGATATCGATGCTGAAACGATATATCGTGCAGCCCTAATTCAGTTTAAATATTTTGTTGCATTTTTAATAGAAAAGTCCTGATTTTAGTATAAAGCAATAGCTGTAAACACGCACAGAGATATGTGGGTTTGTAAATGTATAATGATGTTAAAGTTTCTGTATTTGAAGTCCAAACTCACCGATATCGTTTAAGGTGGGCTCAAACTGCGTGTAGCGCGGGTATAAAATATAGTCCTGAACAGCAAAGGTCCTGGTGTTGGGACCGGTGTCATTAAAAGAGTGCTGGCCGAGAACAACCCGAATCTTTGACTTTAATGGACTGAGAGAGAGAGAGAGAGAGAGAGAGAGAGAGAGAGAGAGAGAGAGAAAAATTCACAGTTATACAGCTGTATGGAGTTAGAATGAAGCTATAACTGCATAGAAATGCCTGAAGTGCACACACAGACACACACTTGCGCAGGAAGCAGTGAGCGGCTGAGGCGATCCAGCAGGAGGAGACCAGCGTTCCCGCACAAAACTCGTCTCCGATGTACAGCGCTGCCATCCAGGGGTGAGCTCCAGGCAACGCAGATGTGCCGCCCATGATTCGCCGGCGACTGATGCGCTTCTCCAGCCTCTTCCCGCACGCCGGGGTCCTGGCAGGACTGCGAGACGGCCGGGGTGCGATGAGGGGAACTCTGCGGCCGGCTGACAGAAGCAACAGAGACAATATTCAGTTATCATACTCCTGATTGTATCTATCTAAAGTGTTCTATTACAAAATAAACTGCAACAAAAAGTATGTTGTTTATATTTGTTTTAGCTGTTTGCTATAACTGAAAAATAACAACTGCAATAACAGCAATAATTTAATATAATTAATATGTGTCACTGTCCAGTTTTTTTTTTCAAAGTGTAAAAAAATTAAATTAAATTAAAATAAATAATTGATAATTACATTAAAACAATAAACATTTAAAGCAAACTATTAAACTATAAATAGTATATTAAAATTTAAATAAAATAAATAAATAAAACTAAAAATTGCATTAAATTAAATATAAATAAAAATTAAATAGATAAAAATAAAAAATATATATATGTTTTAAATAAATAACCAAATAAACGTCAGATCAAAACAAAATTAAACAATTAGATTAAAATAATAATTAAATAAGTAAGCAAATAAATAAGTAATAAATAATAAAAAATTTATATAAATAAATAAACAATAATTGATTATAACATACATAAATAAGTAAACATTAGATTAAAACAAAAAAATAGATTAAAATAAAATAAATAAATTAGGTTAAGAAATAGAAAATAAAATAAAAAGGGAATATATAAATAAAATACTATAACAGTGTTGTTAAGATTTTATAATGTTTTGAAAGAAGTCTATTCTGCTCACCATGGCTGCATTTATTTGATCAAAAATACAGAAATATTTTCTATTTGAATATTTAGTAAAATGTAATTTATTGCTGTGATCAGAGCTGAATTTTCAGTAACATTACTCCAGGCTTCAGTGTCACGTGATCCTTCAGAAATCATTCTAATATGCTGATTTTCTGCAATATTTCTGATTATTACCAATGTCGAAAACAGTTGTTCTGTCTAATAGTTTTTGTGGAAACCGTGACACATTTTATTTTTTCAAGATTCTTTAATCAATAGAAAGTTCAAAAGAACAGTATTTCTTTGAAGTAGAAATTATAACATTATAAATGTCCTTACTGTCACTTTCGATCAATTCAATGCATCCTTGCTGAATGAAAGTATTGATTTTAAGTTTTGAATGCTAATATACACTATATGTATAAACAGTAAGAGTGAAGATCAGCCTGCTTGAACACGTCTGTCATGGATCATGCATATGCTGAACACGGTTAATAAAAAGCTGCATAACATGTTCATGGCGTTCCAGGCTAATGATGTCAAACGCTCATAACCAATAAAATCTAGCGCTTCAGGCAGAGGCGTCATGCCCATTCAAAGTGAGGGAGCACGTGCCCCCTCAGATTTTTGAGCCAAGTGGATTTTGAATGCAGCTTCCAAAAGACAAAATATAGCCGATTAATATTTTCTATATTTGATACAATCACACCAGCGTGATTAAATTGTTCAGTGCGTCATATCATCAGCTGCTAAATTCAAATCTGCGTTTGTTGGCTGGCGCTGAGCCAGAGACAGATGTGTTTTTACTGCACTGTGCATTATAACCAATCACACACGATGCTGTTGAGCTTATGAACTCAATGACCAATCAGAGGTGTTCAGATGAGTCATCGCTAAAATGCCGGTGTTTTCTTCACTGGCACGCTGACTGAATACCTCTTTCTGGCGAATTCTCTCCTCAGAAACAACAAAGTGCAAATGTGTGTACGAATCTGTAAGATATTAATTTCTTAATGTAAACAGCTTCAGTGATTTAAATGGGAGTTTTTGAGAGTGCTTGAACTCTAGACGGTCAGTGAAAATGTTCTTTGATAATGCAAATGTTCTTTGCTTTTTTCTGTACAATGAAAGTGTTATGATTAGTAGCCTAACTTACAATGTTTTTATTCACATTAACTTTCAATATTAAATTCACATAAAATATAAAGTCAGTCGTATTAAAAATATGTTGTCATGACACCCATAAACAGACAGGTTTTTATTAATAGATTACATTATTAGGTTACTTTGACCATCACCCACCATAGATCAACATAATCTATAAAGGTGAGAATCAAGATATTTCATGATATAGTTAATGCGTAAAAGGAAAAAGGAAAAAAAAAATAAAACATAAGTGCTGTTGTGGCTGCTGTGTGTCAAATGACGACTGAATCCCCCCCCACCCCCCCCCCCCCCCCCCCCCCCACCCCCACTCGTGCCCCCTCAGAAATAATGAGTGCATGACGCCCCTGGCTTCAGGTGACGCTGGGTTAGATTTTCCCTTCCACACCTGAGAAAGTCGGTGAGATTTCTCGAGAAGTTTTTAGGAAAGGTTATGGTTCTGTGGTTCTTGTTTACTGCTGTTGTGAGTCATGAGGATTGTTCTGGAGAAGGATCTGCTTTTACTGACGCGCTGGTTTGGAGCAGGGCTCGATGTCGCAGTACTCCCACGAAACGGCTCGCTCCATCATCGTGTAGCACCAGGGCAGCTTATCTTGATCAGGATTCCTGCCAAATCAAGGAAAACATCTCAGAGAGCACAAGATCACAATCACATATAATATTGATATTAAATGCAGCGTCCTGCAGCAGATGTGCTCAGTTCAATCCAATACATGGTTTTGACTAATTTTCAGGTGCTGATTCCAAAAAAACAGTGCCTTAAGAAGTTATGCTCTCTGACAAAATATGTGCATTTTGTAGCATTTTTGCTTTTGATAAGCATTTGTAATGTGAAGAAGTCCTGCATTCTCCATTAAACAGCAGAAAATCACTGCAAACACACAATTCCTGTCTGAACCTGAGCTGAAATACAAATATTTGTTCAATTCTCAGCCCATTTTCACATGTATAAATGATTCTGAAGACATTATAATACTGATTTTCACTCTTTTGCAGATTGTAAGTTTTTTTTTTTTTTTTTAATATTTTAAGATTTCTTTTTGTCATTAAAACCAAAACTTTTGCTACTCAACTGCTGTATTTTGATAAATTCATTAAAGCTGATGCATATATTTAATTTGAAAAAATAAATAAATAAATAAATAAATACATTATATATTGTGCTTTGCTCAATAAGGTCACGCTTTCTCGCAAAATATGTGCATTTTGTAGCATTTTTGCTTTTGATAAGCATTTGTAATGGCAAGAAATCCTGCATTCTCCCTTAAACAGCAGAAAAGCACCACAAACATGATTCCTGACTGAATCTGAGCCGAAATATGAGTATTTGTTCAATTCTCAGCCCGTTTTCACGTGTGAATGATTTTGAAGACATTATAATCCTGATTTCCACACTTTTTGTCATTAAAACCAAAAACTTTTGCTATTCAACTGCTTTATTTTGATAAAGGCAGATTAAAGCTGATGCATATATATATATAAAATTAGAATTGAAGTTTTATTGATATTTATAAGGAGCATCAGGCCTTTTTTGCAAGATGCAGGGCTGTGTAACTTTCTGGCAATAATATGACTTTCAGTACATAATATGCTGAATTGATATTCAATTTATTGCATTAAAAATCCTTTTTTTTAAAAATTATTTTTCGTAATTTATATAATTATATATTGACCGCAATCACCAAAGTTTCACATTTATTTATCTATCTATCTACAGTAAATATAACATTTTAAATAAGTACAATCCATCTGAATTAATTGTATATATTTTTATATATGTATATATTTTATCTATCTATCTATCTATCTCTCTCTCTCTCTCTCTCTCTCTCTCTCTCTCTATATATATATATATATATATATATATTCAGCTATTTAATTTATCTATTTTCAGCTATTTTATTTATTATTTATTTTCATTTATTTTAACTACAATAACAAACTGAAATGGACATAAATATAACAAAAATACTAAACCTTTAAATACAATTAATGTGAAAACAGAAAGTCTAAAAATAAAAACTAATCCAAAATATTAATAAAAGCTATAACAGTATCTCAGTGATACTAAACCAACACTGGTAGTTGCATGTTATCTTCTGCTCTCTAGATGCGTCTATGGGATGTTTTCACCTCTTTTATTGAGTGGAAATCATATGTCTGAGTGCTTAGAAAAGTAAAAGCATCCAGTTATGTGTCAAAGTACTGCAAACTGTTATGGTTTGCCTCTGCTTGAGAGCTGAATGAGGGAGCGTCACCTGCAGAAGGCGTGTTCCCCGAGGCCCCTGCCGACCGCACTGTCCACCGTCTCCAGCGTCAGCTCACTGAACAGCAGATCTGAGTTCCACGGCAAACAGGACAAACCTGAGACGGTCACATTCACCACACCACGGTACTGAGCGCCTGAATCACGGTAACACTGGTCTGCTGGGTCTGATAACACACACACACACACACACACACACACACACACAGGGAAAGACTATGAGACGTGTGTGTGTCTCTGCATTAAAGGCACAAACGCAATGATTTCATCCTGTTAGATAAACTATTATGTTAAATAACATTAAGCTAGCATGAAAAGTGGTCTTTTCATGCTCTAAGTGGTATTGAATTGATATTCAATTTACTGCATTAAAAACAATTTTAATGAAATAATTTTCCAAATTTATTGTATGCATATACACACAATTTTTTTTTTTTTAATTTATTTATTTTTTTTTAGGTTTTGTAATTTATCTATATGAAATTATGAGTTATGAGCTGTGATCGTAAAATGTAAAATAACATTTGGGGTAATGGGTCATAGGCCCTTCAATTGGAGTAAATAAATGAATAAATAAAATAGGACAGAAACGACAGATATTACTGAATTTACGACAAATGCAACAAACTTAATAATGCATTTTTGTCAGATAGAAAATCACTTGACAGTGAAGCATTGATTTTGAGCTAGACTGCTGGAAAGTTACTGCTAATAAATTGTCATAATTTCCTCACCCTCATGTCGTTCCAAGTGACTTTCTTCTGTTGAAAAGATTTTGTAGAATGTTACCAAACCATTTTGGTTACCCTTGATTTCTACTGTATGGACAAAAATTTCTTGAATTTCTCAAATTATGTTCCACAGAAGAAAGAAATTCATACAGGTTTGGAACGACATGGTGTTGAGTAAATGATGACAATATTCATTTTTTTGGTGAATCTCCCTTTAAGAACTTTATTATTTGTAAATAATAAGCACCTAATTTATAGAAGACTGATATTTATCTTTAACCAGGCCCTTACTAAATTAACATTTTACTCCAATTAAAATTCATTAGAACTAAACATCTAAAAATAAAGAAGTACCCAGAGTTTAACTGACAGTATTAGTAGGATGGTGGTCACAAGAAGTAAAATCATGGTCCTCATTACCTCATTTTAAAATAAATAAGTAATAATAAACTATACAATTTATAGTTAAAAAAATAAAATAAAATAAATAAATAAATAAAAACACTAAACATGAAGAAACTACAAAACAGCTTCTATGAAATTAAAATAGCCTATTCCCCAATATGTAATAACAGTAACATTTATATAAATACATTTCTGCCAACTTAATAACTGTGTTAATAACTTCAAGTTAAATTGCTATGGTGCTGAATTGACAAGCCTATCAGCGTTTTCCAATATTCCATTGTCGTGGCTGTTTTCAGCCAGCATCACTACAGAACATTTAATGTTCTCATATCACACGACTGTATAACAATTCTGTGTCACATTTGAATGGATCAAGCAACTCGCGCTGTTTATCACTTGTAAAACGTGGCAGAAGCGCAGCGCTGTGCGGAAGACTGATCCGCTCTTTGACGCGCGGCTGGCGGATGCATCGGGTAGCGCTGCTTCGCGCTTTTGGAGTATTTGTAATACGGTTTCGCATGCGCTGTAATTTAAAAACAGCGCCTAATATTGGGGAGGTCTCCTTCGTTTCGGCGATTGGCCCACTACTTGAATGGAATGTACCGATGCTCCCGATGGCCAGTAGGCGATCACGGGCCCCCCAGATCTCTGGGCCCTATGCACTCTGTCACCCTTTTCCCCTCACTAGCGACATCAATGAGTGGAATGAACTCTAAAAGTGCTGTTCTTTTTATTTGATAAAACATGTATTTGTTGAAACGGCTAATAATAAAATGTGACATTCTGTAGTTTTGTCTCATATTAATTTTTTAATCACATTTGCAAATATCTTGACTCCACAGCCAACAGAGCAATTTTGTCTTTACTGTTCTAATACTTTTGGAGGGCACTGTGTATGTGTGTGTATATATATATATATATATATATATATATATATATCTTGTTTTGTTTACTGTGTTGAGACTTGCTGGAATCGCGTTTGGTCTCGTATTGTATCGCATATCTTGTCAGTGTCTGCACTTGTTTGGCCATTTGTTGGGATAAACAGGAAAGTGTGTTCAAGCACCAGCAGAAGACAGTGTAAAGAAATACTCTTTGAGAGAAGCAGTCTATCAGCGGAAGTTAAAAGCAGCTCGTAAGTGTATTTACTTGTCTCATTAGTGTTTTTCCCTCAGCATTTAAACAGGCTCGTATAACCCCACTTCTTAAGAAACCCACTCTTAACCCAACTCTTTTAGGGAACTATAGACTGGTTTCCCTTCTGCCTCTCATTGCAAAAACACTTGAACGAGTTGTGTTCAACCAAGTCTCTGTCTTTCTCACACAGAACAACCTCCAGGACAGCAACCAATCTGGCTTCAGAAGTGGACATTTGACCGAAACTGCCTTGCTCTCAGTTGTTGAAGCCCTAAGACTTGCAAGAGTGGCTTTCAAGTCTTCATTACTTATCTTGCTGGATCTGTCCGCTGCTTTTGATACGGTCAACCACTAGATCCTCCGGTCAACCCTATTGAGAAAGAGCATCTCAGGAACCACACTCAAGTGGTTTGAGATATCTCAGATAGGTTCTTCAAGGTATCTTGGGGAGGTGAGGTATCCAAGTTGCAACATCTAGCTACTGGGGTGCCTCAGGGCTCAGTTCTTGGACTACTTCTCTTCTGTGTCTACATGGCATCACTAGTTTCTGTCATTCATAAACATGGCTTTTCATATCACTGCTATGCTGATGACATTCAACTCTACCTCTCAATACATCCTGATGATCCGACGATAGCTGCTCGCATCTCAGCATGTCTAACAGACATTTCTTGTTGAAGGAAGGACCATCACCTTCAACTAGCTAAGACAGAACTGCTTGTTGTTTCAGCAAACCGAT